>JAABOM020000075.1:26911960-26930207 GCA_011800125.2 Solanum clarkiae
TCATTTATTTCTCATACAAAACTCAACCTTAGAAACTTAATTAATGAAGGGTAAAATTGAAAAAAAAATTCCAACACATCCCTTCAAAAATGAACAATTTACTTATCTTGAAACATCAAAAATTTCCTAATAATTAACTTAATATGAAACAGAGTGAGTAGAATAATCTTATAAAATTATTTAAAATAACCCAATTCAGATAAAAGAATTGTATTATATTATATATATATATATTATTCGTGATTTATCATTATTTAATCATAATTAAATCGTGTCTAAAAATAATATTAAAAGAATTTGCTCTTTTAAAAAAAAGGTTTTTTTCCTTTTCTAATTGTTTCACTCTTTTGTGAAAAAAAAAATGATATTTTTAATTACTTCTATTTAATAAGGTGAGAATGGATAATAGTCAAATAAATATTAATATATTATATAATTGTTTATATAGCTCGAACGATTATACATATTTATACAATATTTGATATATTACATACACACTATATTTATACATTACATATACATAGTTATACACCATTTATAAGATATTGATACATATTTATACATAACTTATACGATATCGATATATTACACATACACTGCAAAACTATTTATACTATATTGATATATAACATGTATACTACATAACTATTTACATATATCGCTACATTACATACATATAATTATTCACACATCTTATGTACATATTCATACACTATTTATACAATATTGATACATTACATATACAGTAGTATTATTAGTTGGAGTAATTAAAAAAATGTATGTTTAGCCATGGTCAAAAAGTAAGTTGTGACTAATAAAAAGTAAAAGGTGACATTATTTAGCCACGGTATAGAAATGAACCGTGAGTAAATAGCAAATTAGGCTATGTTTTATCCTGTTATTTTTCTTTGCTATATCTTTTTGTAAAACATTATCCTTTCACGATTTCCTTGACTAAATCGTTAGAAAATTACTCATTACTTTCCTAGTTGCTCGCCATCAAAATTTACGTGACACAATTAAAATTTTTAGGGTCAATTAAATTTTTTTATTCGGAAATTTTGAATTTTAAGTTATTAGTTATTATAATTTATAATATTTTTTTATTAGTTTCTAATTAAATATATATTATATTTTTTAAAAAAGTCTCTCTTTGAGTTTACGGCAAAATTTAGAAGTTTGAATAATAAAATATAATTGTGACATATAAATCTTTAAAGTGATATAATGTTAGTAATGCATAATTCTTCTTCTTTCTTCTTTTTTTTCTTTTTTTTTTTGTAACTACAAAAGAATATTGAAAAAATTCTTCAAAAACCTTAATTTGGGTCATAATTATGAATAGCAACTATATTTTGTGTAATACAATTCATAGTAACAGTTTTAGAGAAGAGGAGAAATAAGCGAGATTGAGAAATTAGCAAGTTGCATTTCAGATACAATATGTATCTCGATTGATTTCAAGGTATGTGCCCCCTCCCCCTTCTCCCAACCCCAAACTCACTCTCTCTATCTTTCTCTGTATATATGTATACACATTGTATCACCCCTAAATAAATACACATACAGTTTGTATCAAAAAATTGTAATACACAAATGAAGAAAAAAAATATTGTTATAACGTTTGAATATTATATCTTCCTAAAAATACAATTTGCCAAATAATAGTTGCATTAGATTTTTTTATTTTTTTTTTAACAAATACACAAATACCATCTAAGTTGTAACAATTTTCTTTTGATAAACATACAGTTTTGATCTAATATATAAATACAAATGATTGTAGCAATATGTATTAGTAGATTAAGATACAATTTGCTAATAGGTATATAGGTTTTCTAATACGCATATACATTTTTAGAATATATAGACGCAGTTAGTTATATCAATCTAGTGATGCAAACATTAAACAACAAATCAAAAGTCGAAAATAGATATTATGTATTTTTTATCGCTCTGTGAAACTAGTAAATGTCAAGTTATTATATAGTAAGAGTAGCACACCCAGGAGAATGTATAACATGATCTGTGGAAGATTAAAAGTATTGATATAATTGAGGTCGTAACTTTTTTACGTTGAACAAACATTTATATGTAAATGTGCTTGGTTCTACGGTCTACATAAATATCAATATATGATGAGGTTGTTAGATCTATCAAATATCACAATCAGCCAATGCTAACTAAATTTTGACTTGTACTTGGAATAGAGTAGCTTATTTGACGAAGAATAAAGAAAAAAAAATTAATATTACACATCTTATCAAAATTGATTATTCATGACTTCGCATCACGACAAATCCCGATGGGTCAATTTTAATTTGGCTCCTCCATACTGTTATGTCAATGGTGCATTAAGTTAGCCGCCAATTGGAGATTAATCATGACCATCAATTAATTAATGTTGGATTTTTTATCTGAGTTTCTGATCATAATTTAGTATTTTTCTTTTAGAAAAAAGAAAAATATATAGGAATTAACATTTGGCAGCAAGTCCTTTTTCTCATAGAAAAAAGATTCATGATTCTATAGGTAGAGTTCAATTCTTTTAACTGATTAAAATCCATAGTATTATAGTTCTAGGAGTTTTGAGAGTCTTATGTAGGGGGAAAAATTGTGAGATACGTGCGTATGTGATTTGTTCTGTGTTCTGAATGAATTATGTGAGGTTATTTCTCTCGATATGTGGATTGCTCATCTCCTCTTGATGTAGGTCGGTTGACCAAATCATGTTAAATATTTGTGTCTCTTTATGATATGTTTCTCATTTATCTTCATACTCATGGTGTTCGAGGTTTGCTTTGCTAACTTCTGCATAACATCTAGTTATTTCGATGCTAACAATTAGTGATGGAACTAGAAATTCTAATAATTAATTCAAAATAAAACTCGGCATATGAACATGTAATTTTCTCTTATGTCGAGGGATTTTTAAATTTTGTATATGTATTTAATTTTTTTTATTATGCAATATAATTTTTTCCACAAAAAATATTTAGTTGAATACTTATATTGCCATCGACCACGTGCTAATATGGATAGGTTATCAACAATATGTCATGGTATATCTCCTTAGTTATCGATGTTTGTGGTGTTATTCTACACAATTGGATAATACCAACGTGCTCCATTATTTTGCCAACATACAATGAACTTGTTCATCATTTTCATTGACTTGAACCATGAAATTAGCTTTACACATATTGACAACATTATGTTTGAATTTTAATTTATGTAATTGGAGAGGTTCCAAAAATTCCTAGATGAAGCAAGCACCCATGACGAGTGCCTAATTCTTTTAATTATATTATATATAATGATTTCTTCCTAGATTTTTCTCGACATTTGTCAGCTTTGATATAAATGTTTGCATGCCAGAATATCAAATAAAAATTATCATGATATCATAGACATAAAAATTTTGTGAGACTCTACTAGACGAGTTCAATTTCAATTAGAATTCTTGAAGGTTATTCTACCTCGCTCATGCCTATATAAAAGGTACTAATGATAGATTTTCTTGAAGAGCGATCTCAAAAATTCTACAACTCATGAAATATTCACAAAGAGATCAAGATGTATGCGGCCAATCTCTTATTGACAACCAAATCCTTTCATGAAAATCAAATGAATCTCAATAAGGAGATTCACATCATTCTAAGTTCGGGAAATATGTCACTAAGTATCTTTGAATGGTAAAAAATTTTAATAGGTTTATTTTTAAGATCGAGAGATAAATAGATTCGTATTCGTAATCTTAATGAATAGAATAATTAATTTTATTTATTTTGTGTTGTAGTACATTTTGTGAGGAAAAATATTGCAAACAATTTCAAATATGTTGAATATACATGCAAAGTCCCAAAATGCTTTTCACAATTTAGCATGGACAGATTTTTACCAGTAGAAGAAATATAACTAAGTGTCGCATTTGGCAACTGCATGCCCTATCCGTTACTAGTTTTTTGTCTTTTTACTTATAAAAAGATTATAACAAAAACAATTGTAAGCGGCACGTGGGATAATATCAATATTTGTTGCGACAAAGGAAAAATTCAGATACAAAAAGTTATGAGAAAAGTGTTATAAATAAAACTATTTTTTTAATGTCAATTATGTACGAAAATATGTCTTAAATTATTAATCAAAATTAATATGATTTAACTCTAAAAACTTATGATAACTAAAAAAGAATAAAGAGAATATTACGGAAATGAGTGGAAAGGAAAAAAAGATAGGAAGAAAAAACATTTTTGCAGGAGCAATAAATGGCTTTAACGTTTTCAAAATTCTCGTCGTTTCACATTGTACATGCATATTTCTAGCCAAACAAAACGACTTTGTTTCTTAAAAGGCTATAGGATAAGCTTCGATATTAATTTCCATACCTTATCTTAACAAATTTATTTGTTTGCATCACCAATATATCTTGCATTTACACTTTAATATCACATAATAATCCAATGAAAAAACAGAACATATTTAGTATAATGAATTACTGAATCATGATGATCACTAGACGAACGGCTATACAATATGAATATTTGTCCATTTGCTAGATTTGTCCAACGTAACATTGTTATTTTCTGTTTTAGTTACATGAATGATCCTTTTCTGTCATTTAGTCACTTTAAAAAATATACAAAGATCGATTAATTGCTTGTAAAAATGTAATCTTGTTAAAACATTTTTTTTCCATTTCTCGTAATATTCGTGTCTAATTTAAACTAATTACATAAACGACGATGCATAAAAGTTGATATTATAATTCTCTTGACAGTGAAAAGCACGTACAAAGAAGCTTATGGTAATATAGTAGGGTTAATATCTGTCGATTCAATTCGGTTATGAAGTTTATCGATTTGTAAATATGTTAAACTGTTAAAAAATGATAAAGATTTTGACTTATCGGTTATTGGTTTATAATTGTTGATCATTATTGGTTCAATTATCGATTTAACTGTTGAGATTTGATATAATTTTTTTAATTAGAAATTATGTACACGAGTTAATATAATGCAACTTGCTCAAAAACAAACATTGTCACATAGTAAAATACCTGAGATTTTGAGACAAATCATACATAAAAATATAAAATTAAACTCTAAGTGAAAGATTTTATATATAAAATAGTATAAATATAATTATTTAATTTACTATCGATTAACCCGTTAACAAAAAATCTTAAATCGTTAAGAGCAGATAACCTGATAATAAAAAAATAAAATCATTATCAAAATCGTTAAATCAATAACTCATTATTAATAAATTAATAATTTTTTTCGATTCGATTTTGAATCCTATAAAGAAATGGACGTGGCAAGTGAGTGGTGGCCAGATAGGCAAAGTGAAGATGGTGTTCTAGACTGCATGATGACGTGTCAAACCGTTAGAAGGAAAGGTCATTCGCTGCAAGAAAAAACACAAGAAGAACAAAAGAAGCACGTCAAAGGTTTGGTAAATAGTGATTATGGGAGGTTGGCCATTTGCCTGAATGACTTAACTGTCCTCCACTTGTCCTCTTGTCTTCTATACAAGTACGTAATTTTATTTGTATTAGGAATTAATTTCTCAAATAATCAAGCATTAAAAAAAATATGATTTTCTGAGTTCTTAACTATTCGAAAAATTTATATGCCTTCACAAAAATTCAATAACTTTTGTACATGATAAATTTTAATAGTTCAGTTGGTTAATTACCTGAACTCTTATCTTGTTCGTGAAGGTTCAATTTCCTATACTGTAATCCTAATTTCTCCTTCCTCTACCTTCAATTTTTTTTAAAAAAAAAAAGCTATTGTACATATTTTATATTTCTATAAATGAATTATTATGAACTCAATAATTATTATATATTATTTAAACTGATTGCAAAAATTCATAAATTAAATTCTAGATCCATTTTTAATTCATTTGACACGAATATCAGCCATAAAATAATTAAGGATGAAGTTATGCAATACTATCTTTATTCCATATTAACTGAATTTATGAGATAATGCACACAATATAAAAAAAAAATGTTTAAGGACATAAGTTGAACCATAATTTTCACTATCTACACAAATCATAATATATAATTTTGTATGTAGTGTAATTTATCGATTAAAAAATATAAAATTTTAATAAATGAAAAGACAAATAAAAGTGTCTTTAATGGTTCCTTGAAAGACACTTATCATGCCGTGACACAACACTTAAGCATATAATTAGGAATCTTGAATTGAAAACATAAAATAAAATTCTAGGATGTATTTACTTAAGAGTCAATTCTTCTTTCCAGCCAGAATCACCCTTCCATTTTAAAACTTAATTCGTGTCATTTATCTTCAAAAACAAAATTTCAAAAGATATTCATGTATCAATAATAATATATTTTATACATATTGATAATAAAAAAACTTCCTCCTCTATTTTCATTGTTTTGTTTTGCAGAAGAAATTTTACTTATTGATCGTTGACTATATTTCATATTAACTGAATTTATATATAAAAAAAAAATATTAAAGGATAAATAATTTGAATCATAATTTTTACTATTATCCTTTATAAAATCATAAATATTACTTTATAAATAGTTTGATTTATCTATTAAAAAATATATAACGTTTCAATAAATGAAAGCCCAAATACAAAAAAAATTTCAAACATCTATCTTAAACTTTGAATAATTCAATTATTTTAAATAATTAAAAAAAACCTAAAAAATTCACTCAATATCAATTATTCCCTTCATCCAACAATAGTTGTCCACTATTGACCTGACACGGGGATTCAGAAACAGTAAATTATAGAAGCGTAATTTTACCAAATCACCCTTTGTATATGACAAATACAGTGTCTTGAAAAATATAACAGGAAAATGATGATGATTAATGATAAGAATAAATTAAGAACTAAGTGTAAAATTATTTCTCGATTTTATAAAATGAATAAAAATTATTAAATATTTATTTTTAATATAGTGAATAAATAAAAACAAAACGAAAGGAGTAAATAAAGTAACAAATTGTCTAACACACGCAAAATAATTTTCAGACAGTAATTAATAGGATTTGTTAAACATTGTGCTCATAACCTTATTTGTGTGAAAATCGGAAAAAAGGGGTCCTGGTCCTAAAAAATTTAATTAGTCTAGTAGGGTGGTCATGCATGATTAGCATTTAAAAAGGTCAATGACAGCATTAATGAGTAGTAAGTAGTACTCCTCCATACATTTTTAATTAATTGCCATATTCAGACTTTGTATAATATTTCTTTAAAAAATAATTAAAAATATTATTTGACAAATACATTTTCTCTATTTCACATTAACAAATTTTATGAGATAATATACTATATTAAGAAAAATATTAATCAACTATACTAGCTCGCTTCCTTGCATGCTTTCCCAAAGCAATGCTAGTTGAATGACAGAACAACTAGCTTTAGGCTTACTGGCTTGTCTAGGGTTCAACGGTTCTCTAAGGCCTTGATGTACTAATACACACCATTAAAATATCACAAAAATTTGATGAATATCTTGAAATTTGGTAAGATAAGACGATTCACTAAATGGAGCGTTGTTGGCTCTATCGGAAGAGTCTAAATCCTCTCTTTTTTGCTATGTCTATCCATCCGTTAGATTGACATCTAGCCGGGTGAGCAATAGCGGCTCCTCTTTACTACTCCGTCTGTCCTATTTTATGTGGCACCTTGTCCTTTTTCGTTCATCCCAAAAAGAATGTCACCTTACTTTGATCAGAAACAATTTAACTTTAAATTCCCTCTTTTACCCTTTTCTCAGTCACACAAATATCTATGAATGATTTTAGACTATAAATTTTATTAAAAGACTTTCTTTTTTCTTAAACACCATCCCAAGTAGAAGGATACCACATAAAATGAGACAGGGGGAGTAATAGATTTGCCGCTACTTGTACAACAAAAAAAGCACATAAGTATCTCAAATATTCAAATGTACGGATCACTCACGGGCATAATTTGAGTCATAAGTTTTACCATTACCTTTTATGAAATCATAAATATAACTTTGTAAGAAGTATATAGAAAATATAAAATTTGAAAAAGATTTCAAACATCCATCTCAAACTTAGACAATTTAATTATTTTAAACAAAGAAAAAACCCTTGGAAATTCATTAAACAATTGGAATAAGGGAGTATCTCTTATTATTTCTTTGATTTTTTAAATCTATGTACATGCCTCTTGGATAAAGTTAAAAAAATAATTATTTTTTAATTATTTAAATTGATAATTATTGATAATATATATATGACAATTAAAAAAATGGAGGAAGTACCGTAGTTAGATCACGTGAGAATATATATGTTCAATAATATTCAAAGTATATGCTAAATGTGAAAAGTATTAATAGACGCGTTATTATTGGCTACACGAGAATGGCTGCAAGACAAAATGTTTTTCTTTGATTAGGTTTCTGAATTTTGGTAGCGTATGGATATTAAATATTATTTCTTTAATATACAGTCTGAATTCATCATGTGATTTAATTTCAAACATAAGTTCTCAGTCTGTAGGTTCATAAGCTTACCTTGTGACATATAACTGTACAACATATAAAATGATTTTAATTAGACATATATCACGTATATATCGAGTGTTTTTTTAAAAAAATAATATATATATATAGTACTGTGTAGCCGTGGGTAGCTATCTAGAAATTGTTCGAGTACATCTTCTGTTTCCAGCTAATCATAGCTCACAAGTGATGAATCAATATATATAACTGAATTCATTGTGACGAAAGACAAAAATGTAAAAATTATATATTATGATTGAAAAAATATTGCAAGGGGGTATCGATGAGAGTATGAACAAGGGTATTAGAATTTCAATGTCATGATCTTCCGAAGGTTATTTGTCTTACTTTGAAATTTACACACCCTTAAATAAAAAATAACGATGTTGATAAGTATTTTACCACAATAATATTTGATGAATAAATAATTAAATTTGAAAATAAAAATGAACGAGGAGTATGATACTCAAGGAAGTTGAATAAATTTAACTGCTAATTAAAGACCAAACTACCTAACGCTAGAGGTGATAAATAATTAAATTTGAAAAATAAAAGTGAACGAGGAGTATGATATTCAAGGAAGTTGAATAAATTTAACTGCTAATTAAAGACCAAACTACCTAACGCTAGAGGTGATAAAGATAGTCCTCACAACGATAATCTGCCAAATCCGTTCAAGTTTGAATGGCTATAGCCCCTCTGATTTATCTATTAGCTTAGTTCAAATATTTTAGCTCATTAAAATTTAGGTTGATATCTAGTTTAAATTGACTCATGAAAAATCTTTTTAAAATATTTTCAAAAAGACTTTTTTCTAATCATAATAAAGAACAATAATAATTTAATCACGTACAAAAAAATTACAAGATAAAAAAACAAATCAAGCAATTAAAATACGCTAATAATTGGAGGGGTTGAATTCGACCCGCTTATTTAATCCATTTCATTTTAACCCATTATCTCTCATATAAGAATAACAAATATAGTTTTTAAATGCGTAAATAAGCAAGTAGACTAAACGAAATAAGTTCAGCGCTTTGATTTTTTGGTTACGTCTGTGCTTCTATTGCTTTTTAAGTGATTGTTTTATTTATCAGAATTTTCACTTATTGATGTCTTATTTTTTATCATTAAAAATGTGTTGCTATTAAATACTAGATATATATAACAAGGCATTATTATTTTAAGGAAAGTTTCTTCAACTGGTTTAAACTGAAGATCAACATCTTAACATGGTGTTCTTCACTTTGCACTGAACTTACCATATGCTTATAAGTTCCAATTTTGAACTGTTTTCTGAACAATTTAATTAGTTTTAACTGGAAACATACAATTCTTAACCAAATAGACATGTTGGAAGTCACAATGTCACGTCACTAAAATTCCATGATGACGAAATTTCTGTCAACAATTGATAATAATCATCTGTGATTAATTGAATATGAAATTACCAACCTTAATTCCACTTTGTCAACTCATATTTGTTACAAATTTTAATCAGTCTATCATATTGTTATTTGTTAGTATGTATAAACTAAATTATTTATTCTTTTCAATTCACTAATCAAAACAAAAACGGAACTAGAAAACTTACAAGTTCAATCGATTAGTTGAACCCAATATTTTTTATTCTAAATCTTATACTTATGATAAAATTCACCAAAATGTAATAACTTTTAATATTGTAATTATAGAATTCATAACGCATAATATTTGAATCCTGAATTCGACTACATGTGGGAGTCTAGAAGCAGAGCTAGAAGCTCGAATATGGGTTCAGCCGAATCTAATTGCTTTTTGATAAGTGTATTTGTATTGAAAAATTTATTAAATATGTACAAATATTAAATTAGATCCATTTATCAACACATCAAGTCGTGTTATGCAATTCAGAACCTAAAAAGTTAATATTCTGGCTTTGGCTCTGTGCACAGTGGAGCCACATAGTAATCAGGGGTTCATCCGACCCTCTTCGGTGAAAAATTATAAAATTTTTATATGATAAATATAATTTTTTTTATATGTATAATAGATATCAAACTTCTTCGCTTAGTTCGTGCATTTACTTCTTATTAAATCTTTTTGAAGAAAATCCTAATCCGCCACTGTCTACGCGGGGCAGCTTAGGCATGAAGGAAACATAGAAACGGCAAAACTTTCGTCATGCTTAGCGCCTTGAACTGTTCCTTTTTTCTTTAATTTAATGCGTGGCGAGAAGCATGTTTTCAATTATTTCGTATCTCTAACTAACTCAACTTGATGTTTACATTATCATTTACAAATAATCCTCTTGACATTTGGCTCGTTTAATTCCTACAATAAATAATGATTAATATAACTTTGTCAAAAAAGATAAAAAGAGAAGAAAACGACTAGGCCCTCAACTATTAACATCATTTCTTAGACAAGACCACCACGTGGTTTGGTTAATATGATTTTTTGACATCTGAAAATGGTCCTAATTCCCAAAGTACTTTGAGATTATCTCCTAATCATGACACAATTATACACATATTCTGGAGGAAGAAACGGGTCCGTAACATATTGTTTTATTTTGAGTCCCACAAAATGTTCTTTCATTCTTTATTAAAATTACGACAAAAATAACATACTCAATGAAATTACAAAGACTTTATCACTATCTTACAGAGACAGAGAGGTTGTTTCAACTTGAAGCAAAAAATTGATTAATAAAGAATTCAACTTGAAGCTAAAAATCCATACACAAAGAAAGCAGTTTCAAAGGGAAAAAAACACAATAGAAGATTAGTAAGCCACCAACCTGATCTCACACAGTCACATAGTACTACTAATTTTTTTTTCTTTTCTTTACAAATCCAATATCACAATGGGGAAGTGTAAAATGACAACAAAAAAATAAAATTAAAATTGTGGTAGGAGTATAGTTTTGGGGACATAATATGGTTACTTTGTTGAATGCAACTTAGGAGATTAGTAAATCCTATACATATAACAATTAATTCCACACCATAATAGCTAATAATAACAATGATAATAATATTGGAGCTCTATATTTGTTCTTTCATTTTTATGTGATTATTTTGCCCTTTTTTTCTGCCAAGAATTTCAGTAAGTCCAGAAGCAATCAAGATCCTGTTGAGCTGATGTAATTTCTGTGTTCATATCAGTGCTTATACCTGTTTCTTGGGATGCACTGATTATGTCTGTCTCCTTTTTGAAACTCTGCTGTCCATAATTCTCAAGCAAACTCCTTAGAGTTGCAGGATCTTGTAGGGGAAATGAACCTGGCTGAGGGAAATTGTGTTGAAGAGGGACTGTTTGGTTCCAGGTGAATGCATTTGGAAGGGAGTTTCTTTGGAAAATGTCGTTGGAATTCGAGAGAATAGAGAAATTAGGAGAAGTGTTGAAGGAGTTGATCATGTTGTTTTCTTGATTCTTTTGAGCAGTAACATAATTGGAGAAGCAGTGCACGTGACTAGGCGATGAATCTGTCAATGGTGGCAAAAGGGAATGAGAATTCCCTGTTTCATTTTCATCAGAATTCCCTCTCACAAGACCTGAAATGTGAATTTTCTTCCCACCAGTAGTCTTTTGAAACACTCTGCAGATCACCCAATCATTCTGCAATAGTCCAAAAAACAGAAATCAGGAATCTTGAAATCAAACAAGGGACCAAACCAATAGCCACTAATCCCACAAGTGGGCTCTGGGAAGGGAAGGGTAGAATATACGCAGATCACTACCTTACAAGGTAGAGAGTCTGTTTCCCTCGTCTCAAAAACCCCCAAACCATAGGATATCAAGAAGAAAAAATGCATAAAGTTTGTACCTTTACTGTTTTGGGAAGATTTTGAAGTGATAATCTTCCTTCTAATCTGTATTCATGAGTTACCCAATTTGTTTTTTCACCTCTTGGAGCTCTCCCTTTGTAAAACACCAAAGTTTTCTTCATGCCAACAAGAGATCTTCCTCTGAAAATCTCCTTGTCTTTCCCAGTAGCTTTCCAATAACCTGCAGCAGTTGCCCTGTTTGTCCTCAGACCAGTTGGATACTTCTTGTCTCTCACACAAAAGAAGTACCATTCTTTTTCCCCAATTTTTGCCTTCCCTACAAACATGACAAGAAAATCAACAATAGGTACCATGTTACGAAACACAAATAGTCGATTTCCTAGCAAGTATAGATAAGTTATACACGGACTATTTTTAGTTTAATCAGTCGAGTGGACGAGAAATCGACTTACATGGAAGCTCCCAAGGTTCAATCTTGTTCATGTCAACATCTCCAATAGCAATAGCAGAGAAATTCGCATCGACAACTTTCTTAGACAAATAATGGGTAATTAGCTCTTCATCAGTAGGATGAAAGCGAAATCCAGGAGGAAGTTCCATTTGCTGCTGTTGATCATCCATATTAACACTTCCAGAAAAATTTTCCATCATCAAAACTTAAACCCCTAAACACCCTTTTGTAAAATTTATGATTTTCTTTTAACAAAGGGTTCCTTGACAAACAGTTGAAGAAACAATAGTATATCAAGATTCAAGAACTAACAGAATTGGGAAGAAAAGTTGATGAAAAAAATGAGAAAGTTGGAAAGAAAAGCCATGGAAATGATGTTAAAGATTGAAAAAAAGCAGAGAAATAATCAGAAGAAGGCCATAAATACTGGTCTTTGGGGGAGATAGATAGAAACGTGAGCTCTAAGGAACTCTTGTTTTTGGTCCTTAACTCTCTTATAATAAAAACTCTATTTTTTCTTCTTCTATGCCTTCTCATATAAACCTCTCTGTACACCCCTTTTTATATTTGACTAAATACACTTCATCTCCTTAAATAAAGCATGTAATTCTGTCAAAATTTCTCTTGTGCTTATTTTTAACTAAAGTCGTGTTTTTCTTTGGAACATATAATTTATTTATATTTAGAATTTCTGTTGTATAATAGTATTAGTCGAAGAACCTTCAGTTTGTTGCTTTCATGGGCTGTTTCAACTGTATATTTATTTTCCTTTTTAGTTTGTTTAAAAATATATATTTTTTGTTTACATTATCTATATTTTTAATTTAAAACGACAAGATTCAAAAATCTTTTTTATATTACTAAACTCTGTCAAATTAAAACTACACAAATAAACTGAAATCGAGGGGAATAATATTTTAAGTTATTTATTTTTTTATTAGGTATGCTTTCAATATATATTATATATATCCCACATTCTTCTCATACAATTCTCGAGTGATTTTACTAAATTAACCTTCTCTATTTCAAAAATTTTGACTTTTGAGGGTGTGAAAAGGGGCTACCTTAATGAAGTAACTACTAAAAAAGAGGGGTTACAGAGAAGGTTTACATCATCTACCTGAAATTAGCTTAAATTCCATTTAATCAAATGAAAATTACCTTTATAACCCTATATTTGTTTTCATTTGGAATAAAAATATCTTAGTTTATACCAGTTTTCCGCATATTCTCCATGCTGTTAGTTTTTTGATTAGACACGTTAACCTCACATTATAAAACAGAAAATTAGTCCAAAAAGTCTTAAGCTTCTTGAAGGCCTTTCATACTTTCAATTCACAATGATACAAAACTTCAATTAAAAAAGATTGTTTCTGTACAACAATGTTAAAAAAGGAACTTGGAATAACAGTAAATTTATCTTTGCACGATCTATGTATCATGAGTTTAAGTCGTGAAAACAATCACTAACATTTACATTAAGATAGTTTGTCTACATCGCACCCAATATAATGCGTAGTTTAGTATAAATACTGAGGGTGTTACTTCATTACCTTGTGAATTAGCAGTTTGTTTTAACAAGATTCTGTTATGTGCTCCAATTTGACATTACAAAAAAGGGACTTTAAGGGGGATTTTCTCATGAAAAGCAATTTCTGTTGTGCAACTAAATAGTAGAAGCCTAGAAGGTCATAAGATATTAGTTGTACTTTATATTGAATTGAGCTAGGCTAGGGCCCATGAGAAGATACAAACATAAAGCTCAAAGGTAACATAATTATGAAGATCCTCTGTGGTCTTGTGGTTCACTTGAAAAGATTACTCTTTTGGACTCATCTTCAACTGTCTTTTATCTACACGTTTTGTTTCTGGTATTCGGTATTAATATTAAGCTTTCGATTAATTTAAATTTGTATTGCATAAAATGCATTAAAGGGTCATTTGATAAATTGCACTAGGAGAAATAATTTATTTATTATGTATGATATTTGTAGTACTATGTTTGATACAAATTTTAGACCTATCAGGTAGTGATAAGGTCTGCGTACATTTTATCTTTTTCATATCTCATTTGTGGAATTTCACAGAGTATATTATTATTTGTAATAATACACAGGATTTATATTTTATTATTTAGAGAGATTGAGTTGCTTGTTGCTAAATAAAATTAAATACAATATTTGAAAGGTATGTTTTTAAACATTTTGCTAATTGAAAAGGCAAATATATATCTATATGACGTGTGTGTGTCTATGCGTGTGTGGTCTTTATGATTGTTTGTATTTTGAAATTTGAACAATTTATAATATTGCATTCATATTAAAATTATAACTTACAATTTTTATGTATAAACATAGATGATTTAGTCGATTTTACTATTGTTTATCATCTTTTCAGTTTTAAAAGTAGATGATTTACAACAACAACAATATACACCAGTATAAAAAAGTAGATGATTTATTTTTTAAAAAAATTAAAATTTGACATTTTATGAGTGATCGATTCATTAAGATGATAATTGCTTACCCTCAAATAATTCAAGTGAAAAATACATAAAACAAAAAGCATTGCAAAAATGGATGGGTCTCCGTAAAAACATAATTGTAAAAAAATTGCTATAGCATAATAAATCAACCACTTGATAAAAAATAATTCTTGCATAACTAATTCTTATATTACTGATTTATATACTATTACTAATCTCTGCATAATTTATTTTTATATCAAACGATTCAACGAAAGATTCACTCCCTATTAAAAAAATTTCATATCCAAAACTTAAACCGAAAAGTCGTGATTAAAGGTGAAGGGACTAGAGCTATCCCCACCAGGCCACCACAATCATTGATTTGTAACCGTCTTTTATGTACTTACAAAAAGCTTATTATTGCAGGCCATCATGTCTTTTTAATAGTTTGATCAATTATAGTCTTCTTGAATATGCTCTGCTCTTTGCACAGTACCTTTAGCCATGATTATTAGTAACTGCAAATATAAATGGTCAAGAGGTTGGCCATGCTTATTAGTTGCAAAGTATATGCATACTGACTCTATAAAAAATAATTATTAATGAATTTTTAATTTGTTGTAATAATTAATTATTTTGTAGAGGTAGTTACTTATATACTCTTTAGGTAAAAGTTAACCTACTTTTTTTCTTTTCTAGGATTTGGTTGGTTCATCATTGATGACAACAGAGAGAATTTAAAACTTGTACTCAGAACCCAAATTGGAAACATTAGAGTAAAAAGCATGTAACAAGATGACCTACTGATCTATAATTAAAATGAGTACATTCAATCACTAGCAAGTCCAATGCGCTAAAGCTTCTGCTATACGAAAGATCCGGAGAAAGGCCCGACCACAAGAATTTATTGTACGTAATCTTTCGTTGCATTTAGGCTTAGTTAAATTTGAATCTCTTTTTTTAAAAGCAAGTGTTTGATTTAGAGGGAAAATGGGGGAAAAAGAATTAAAACCATTTGGAGTTTCTAAAACCAGATGGGAAAAGAAGAGTTTAAAAAACAAAGCTTCAATATTGAATTCGACTTGTAGAGTTGTCGTTTGCCATTCTTTACATGCATGAATTTAATTTAATTTAATTTAGACAATGCATGATACATTTTTGTTACATCAAAGTAATTAATTAAGACACTTCATTTTGTTTAGTAATTGAAAATGATATAGTGTGAATATTTTAATAATTCATTCATCTTTGTTGTCCTAAAAATGGTACGATTTCTTTGCACCTAGAAAAAGAAGTTTATTGTGAATTAGTCAAATGTGAAAATAAGGTGGATTTACTATATGATAGTATACACAAATAATAATTATGATAACCATATACTAACAGTTTACACTTTTAAAGGAAATTTCTCAGACAATTCAAGAACCATATAACAATGGAGCAAATCCAAAAGAGAGAAGGAAGAACACCTTTAATAATTAGTACAAAAGTTTATTGTACTAGGGTATGTTCTAAACTTTTCCAAATATTTGAAAATGTCGTAAAATCTAACCTTACAATGTTTAATTGCTATTCAACTGATGTCCAAGGAGAAAATAGATATTCTCTCTGTTCATTTTTAATTGTTACTGTTTCAATTTTCGAGGTTAACTTGATTAAACTTTAAAGCTAAATTGAAGTAGCTAAATTTAATTTTTAAAATCTAAAATTTAGATAGTTGAAAACTATACGTAAAATGCTATAAGTTGCACTCTTTCTCATACTAATGTGATGAAAAAATATATCTCAAAGTTCATATAGTTTGACCTCGATAAGTGAAATAGTGATAAATAAAAGTGAACAGAAAGAGTACTACAAATGTCTACTGCAAGATCCTGATATAAGATAGGGATATCAAATTTAGCTCATGAAAATATAAGTCATGATCAAGTATGAGTGAGTTAGACTAAAAATGTTACTATATATTGTTACTTATATTCATTGGTGGATAAATTTGATTATCACCCAAGTTAGCTCATTTAAAATTTTGAGCTAATTTTTATCCTATATTTATGGGCACAGAAGTTATTTCTTGATAGATCAAAACTGCACAAAGCATTAAGAAAATAATTATATTTCTTTTATTTTGGGATTGGCCATAAATAAGAATTTTTTGTTGTTTGTTTGAGTTAGTAATTAAACAAACAATAAAAATACTAATAAATACGTGATGAATGATTTTATATAGTAATTTTACAACACAATATTTAGCTAAAATTAACCGTCCATCTAGACCAAACAAAATCTTAAACTAACTTATGTAATTTAATTTAATTTATTTATTAACTCAACTTATTTTAATCTGCCTAACTTTATCCCTAACATGCTCATTTCACACCCTTTAAACAATATAAATCTTTTTTTTTTTTTTATGGAACTGGTGATCCCAGCTTATCACTTATCTCTTCTCGTAGAAAAGTTCTGCTTAATTATTGTGAACCAAAACATATATATATATATATTTTAAAAAAATGATAAGTGGCCTTTTCTTTTTTTAAAAGATAACATTAGTAGAACTTAGGAGTGGCAAATGAACGGGTCAGGTCAGATATGAGTCGATTAAAAATGAATCAAATAAAAATGAATCAAATATGAGTTAAGAGATATATTTTGAATGAGTAAAAATGAGTTACCCAATGAGTAAATATGGATATCCATATTTACTCAATAGATACTCACTCTTATAGATAGTCAAAGTGTTTGACCTTCTAAGAATACATATAGGACGTGTTTGATATGGAGGAAAATGAGTTAATTTTTAACTCATTTTCTCATGTTTGGTTGATAAATGGAATTTCTTTTTATTGTTTGGCTAATGAATAAAATATTTTTAAGAAAAAGCTTCTATTTTTAGGTAGAAAAAAATTTGTAGGAAAATAATTTCTGACATGAAAATATTTTCATAATTTGAAATATCCGTATATTTGAAAGAGGTTGACCTCCTTGCTTCTCTCATGGTACACTCCTCTTCCCGC
>JAABOM020000075.1:26931450-26943151 GCA_011800125.2 Solanum clarkiae
GAGGCGTGGGGGTGGGACTGGGGGTGGGGGTGGGGGTGGGGGAGGGGTTAATTAACTAAACTCTGGTTATACTACTTTGGTTAATTAACTCTAGGGTTGACCACTAAACTCTGGATTAGGATTAGTCCTGTTTCTTTTGTTCCAACACTAATCAAGAAATGAGACAGCTCTGCTTGGCACAAGAATATTGGTTCTCATTGTAAGTTAATTATTAATTAGGGAATAAAATTAGGTAATATACTTCGTCACTTTTGAATTCTTTAATTACTGTTTGCTTTATAGACTATCCAAATCTTTAAAGTAATTTTATAAAATATGCTATAATGATTGACTGATTCATCATGCATTGCCTAACTATCAATTTATCAAAAAGATAGTGATAACTATTTTTTTATTATTTTTTGGTCAGCTAATTTGATAATTTTTTTAGGTCCAAAGCATACAAGAATTGTCTACAAATAAGCTTATGTGTTTTATTTAAATTAGGTTTTATTATCTACGTGGGCTTATGTACCACTTCTTCTTTCTATCTGTGGATGCAAAATTGCCATGTTTCTCATGATAAAAAGTTTATTAAGGTTTGACCTAAAAAATAATAATCATTTTACTCGGTAAATCAAACTAATGATCTCACATTTGCTGAATTGCTTCTTTTCTAGTTGTTAATAAGCAGTACAGTTTGGTTTCTTTCTTTATTTGAAGATTATCGTTATGTATTCATACATAATATATATTAATCTGTTTGATTAAGCTTTCGTAATCTGCTTGTTTTGAAAATTATTTTTTTAAAAGGAATATTTATGGAGTTCTGATAATTAGTTATCATTATTATTCCGTTTAGAATATAGTATATGTCATATGGGTTTACGGTAACTCACTTTTTTTCATGCAAATCTAATTTTTATTAAAAAATTCATTAGATTTTTATAAATACTCCCTCTGTTCACTTTTACTTGTCACTGTTTCGTGGACTAAACTTCAAAGCAAAATTGAAATAGCTAAATTTAATATTTGAAATCTAAAATTTAGATGATTAAAAACTATCCAAAAAGTTACTATAAGTTGCAATTCTTCTCATATTAATATGATGAAAAAATACATTTTAAAATGTTGGTCAAAATTCATATAGTTTGACCTCATAAGTGAAATAGTGACAAGTAAAAGTGAACGAAGGAAATATGTGACTGTAAACTCATTTATTATTGTATATTAACTTAAAATTATTGTTCGAATTACCAATAAACTTCAAATTCCAAACTTTCATAATACACGTATCTATTATGAAGTGGTGTGTTATAGTTCGATTTTTTAATAGATGGAGAAGATATAACATATCCAATTTGGGGGAAAATAACATTATCCCTTAGTACATGATGTGTGCTAAAAAATAATCAAGATCTTCTTAGCAAAATATAATAAGAAGATACTAATGACGATGACGATGGTGATGATGAAAATAAATAAATACTATAATCATAATCATTATATAATCTCATTAGGAATTAGTAATATAACTAATTTGCCAGAAATAGTAGCTCTTTCTGATCTCATAATCTCCTGTAGTCCTAATATGAAGCATCTAGATGTCTCTTAATATACTAATTACTATTTTATTAATTAAATCAAGCAAGATGTCTCTTAATACACCAATGCGCTGGAGGATAATCATAAAGTTCTAGTAATCAATATATTTTAAAAAGGAATTTTTAAAAAATTCGCACTATTATTGGCTTTAATTTTTAATACTAGCTAGTCATTCTTTCAATTTTTTTAATCAAACAGATTGTCATATATTACTTATTTCTGAGTTTGAATCTTCAATATATAATAATGTTTTAGTTAATATCGTTTCAAAATGTATAGTACTGTAGTGTATTATATTATTTTTATTAATACAATGCTTGTATGAATAGATTATATCATTTCTCTTGATTATCTGATATCACACATCAACTATTGGAGGATAGACCTAAAAGAAAAATAAAATATGTATGAGATTAGAATTATTATAAAAAAGCTATCAGAAAATATGAAATTAAGATTATTAGATTAATAAATAAATAAAGACAGAATAAGAAAATCTATTCTGTAGAAGATAAATTTTAACCTTTACTTCTCTAAATTTGCTTTGCGGAATAATAGAACATACGCTTAATGCAAGCTTATGATTTTCTATTATTCTTTTTTTTTTCTTTTCAACACGACTAATACTTTCTCCCATCCATTTTAGTTATTATATTCATTTAAAATACTTATTCCAAAATAATTATCAATTTAAATAATCAACAAAGAATCAATTTATTTTTTTAATTTTATCCTTAGTATTAATTGTTTTAAAATTAAAAAACACATATATAAATAAAAAAATTATTTATTTATTAAAAAATATATCAGTTAAATAATACTTTTCATTAATTTTTTGAAAAAATTATGTCAAATTTTTTATGAAAACTAAATTGGGACGAAGTATGTATTAATCAAACATTAGCCATTGTACAAAGCAGTAATTAACCTCATTGACAACCCATACCGGAATCCGGTAACCGGATATTAAGCACCACATAATTTAATGTTTGGTTCCAAATAATTAATTAAACAATGATGTCAGAAGTTTATTTGAAAATTCCCCAAAACCGCAAAACTTGGATGATTTCCCTTCAATTTTTCATTTTTTAAAACATTCCTTGCTCTCTAAGAGTATAACAACCAGAAAGGCCAGACATAACCATGATGGATGAAGCAACCTTATTAATACTAATTAAAGATTTCGAGTGTGAAATTTAAAATAAAATGATATGTGATATAAAGTTCTTTTTTAATGATCTCTATACGTTATGAATTTGAATCAGTTGAGTTTATATTACACACATAAAAATTTTAATGATCTCTATATGTTATGAATTTGAATCAGTTAAATTTATATTACACACATTAAAAATAAGGGCTTTAAAGGAAAAGTTGATTGATAATCGAAGATTATCATAAGACATATACACACTCCATTTTTTAAAAAATAAATTACTCTCTCTGTCCCAATTTATGTGTCATTTTTTGTTTCTTGAGAGTCAACCAATTTGAGTTTGATCAAAATTTTGTGCATGGAATTTTCAATTTTTTTGAAATAAAATTTATATATTTTCAAATTACAAAAAAAAAGTGCTAGAAGTCACAATAATTAATAATTCAAAATATTTAAAAATATATATATGAAAATTTTATGATCAAACATAAATTAGTTTGAATCTCAAAATTCGTGCCACATAAATTGGGACAGAGAAAGTAAGAAATATTTTCTGGGGATTTAATTATGATCATATTTTTTTATTTTGAGGTCATTTATAGAGCTTTTTTTTTCTCTTTTTTCGACCAAGACTAACACGTGGTTGTTTTTTTTAAAATAATATAAAGAATTTTCACACGGTTATATTATCTTTTATCTGTTGTAAATTGTAATATCATCAAGATTAGAAATTTGATTTTTTTAATAGAAGATTACCGTCTCTTAACGAAGATTAGTAGTGGAAGCGGACCCATTAATCATGGGTAAGCAAATTTCACACGAAACCTTAAATGTCGGAAACAAAACAAAAATACAAGAATGTTGCCCCCTAATTACACTTCTTAATTCTATTCTTGTAAATATTTTAGGATGTTTTTTTTTGTGGTAGTTGTCATATGATTGATCCCTTTTTTTGCTTTTTCTTGCTTCATGCGTATGATATCTAACCATTTTCTAAGTGCCCAAAAAACAAAAATAAAGTTGCTAGTCATTTTCATTTATTCTTTTGTTTTTTCCACCAATTTTTTTCACTGTCTTTGCGTCATGGTATGTTATTTTTACTATTTTAGGTCATTTTAAGTTAGTTCTTCTTGTGTAACTATTTCATTTTTCTTCCTAAAATTACAAAAGTTTGTCAACAAATCACAGGATTTCAGTTTGATACAGAAAATTAATTAATCAATTATTGATAAAAGAGAGAAAACGCATGATATTTTATAAAATGCGCTCTTTCATTTTTGCACAAAATATAACCAAACGCAACTCTATTGATATAAATTCCAAATTAGATTAAAAAAATTATATTTGAAATCCATGGTCAAACGCATACTAGATACTTGTGACGTTAGAAAACAACATTACCCTTTTATGTAAAGGCTAATGCATATGTTGATGATAACAATGAGAACCAGATTGTAAATTTTAGGAAAAGCTATTGATATTTGACTTTAAACAACAACAACATATCTAGTTAAAACCCACAAGTAGGTCTAGAGAAGGTAAAATATACGCAGACTTTACCATTAGTTCATAGAGATAAAGAGGTTGTTTCCGAAAGACCATCATCTCAAAAATATCAAGCCCCATAAACAAAAGATACTAGATGTTGAATAAAAAAAGAAAAACGACTACAGTAGTGATATTTGCCTTTGTAAATAGAAAGATCCGAACCAGATTGGTTTAACCGATTAAATCTTGTTATGAACAGCAATTTTAGATGCTAAAATCGATTTTATAAATAGTCAGCTATAGAAGTACTGAAACTAATTAATAAACTATAGAGCCCGAACGTGATCTTTTGTTGATTAATACAAGAATGGTGACAATAATTGAAGTCGGCTGGTTATCCAACTCTGGTATGATCCCTTTGAAAGCAGTATAATAGGCCTACCAGAAATGATTAAGTACAACAAAACAATAACATCTAAATCAATAGGCCCTGCTGATGTTTCCATTTTCTGTTCCAATTTGTGATAGAACTAAGAACAAATCCAGAAAACAGCTATTCAGACCTATCTCTATGTCACAATTTTGGCCAATTGGGAAGGTAGGATGTCACATTTTCTGGTTAAACTAAGCACCATGACACAATGTAGAAGTTTGTAAGAGAAAAAAAGAATGAGGCAATGTAAATGAATACCAATACTACAATAGTGAAGAGCAGGATTCTGTGGATACTACTACCTCATTTCTAGAGAAAATTGACAATCCAGATGGATTTCCCTGGAACAATTTGCTGCACTATTCATCTTCTAGCTAATGCATATGCACATTTAGACCAATGGAACAAGTTTATAAGAGAGAGCGCTAGAGTCAGTGAGGAGCAGGAGAGTCCAGCATGCAACGCCTTGTAATGGACAAAACAGAATTTAGACTATCTTGCATTTTATTGAATGAATGAACTGAAAAAAACCTGGGTGGAAAAAGAGTGAGGGTGTATTTCCAGCATAGGCGCCTTCTTCTCTTCCTTCTGTACATAACATAAACAAGCGCTGGCAAGATGAAACAATCCAACATCTGTAGTTTACTCAGTTTGATTCATGGTCCGTGCCCATGAGAGCATGTTAGTTACTTGGAGAAAAAACAACTAGCGAAGTGAGAAAAAAGAATGTGTGATCATTCATGCACTAATGCTGCAGTAGGTGTTAAAAACATTCATCCCATTAAAAGAGGGCAATCATATCCTACAACTAATTCTCAAATTTCTTATGAGATGTTATACCGACAAACAGTCCTCTTAAAAGAGTAAAAAGAAATGGATTTCAATACAGGGAAGCAATTAGAAACAAATTCAAGTACCACCCGCTTTGGTAATCGAGTCTCTGATACTTAGCATCAGAATCCCATGGATTTAAAGAGAGCATGTAACGTGGTATTTAGTAGGTAATCCACTTCACATCTAGCAAAGTCCTTCACAACTGGTAAGATGCATCATACATGAAAACCCACGAATACTTCACCACTTGGAGCATCAAAGCACAGGCTAAGAGCGTTTTGATAAACAGTTGATTTAATAAAGGATGCATACAAAACCAAGTTTTTGACTTTATCAAATATGCATACAAAAACCAAGTTAACGTGCACACAAGCAGTTCACATTTGAACAAACTTCATCTATTTACAGATACAATAAGAATAGATAATAACCTCACATATTAAATTTAAGATATCTTTTTCTGTTTCTTCTCCTTCCATTCTTTGATTTCAGCATCTATTGTTGCTTTCACTTTTGAATGAAACCCAGGGTACGGTTCATAGCCAAAAAGAGATTGGAGGGCCTGTGAAGAACCAATAAGTCATGAAAACATAAGATAATGCAACCACTGAAAGTATTTGTATCCTAAAATAGATGATAGACCTAGTTTAATTACCTCAAGGAGTACAAAGAATGGTGCCATAAGGAAGGCTTGTGTGAGATTGTCCAAAAGGGCAGGTGCTCGCTTCTACAAAAGTGAATAAGAATGTCATCTAACCGCATTGATGGAAGCTATGAGAATCATACGTAAAGTTACTACAAATAATCACCTCAAACACTCCATGACCTATAAACTGTCCAGTCCAACAGAACAATTGAGCTGCTAGAACAACCTGGCAATGTGTTTGTCATAGTTAGCACCAACATCACATACTTGATTCAAGAAGAACTAGATAGATTCACTTCTGACCAAACAGATCATGCATTATACATCTTTGTCCAGTACATACCAGACTGTCCAAGTAGTAATTAGCTATTGGTCTTTTTTCTATAATGAACCACGGTGTCTGGGCCAGCTTGCACCCACCTCAAGGAATACCGATAGGGATGGCAAATGGGGCAAGACAGGTAATGGATTTTGTAGAAAAATCGGCTCGAGCCCACAAAAAACAGCAGATTAAAGAACTTTACAGATTTAATAGTTTCACAGGAAAAATGACCTAAAACAGAATTAGGAACAATGGTAAGTAAATGGGTTATCTTAAATCTGAAAATGCTTCGTCACCTTCAGAAATCCAACAGAAACTTCAAACTTGGGATTATCATCAAACTTCTCCAAGCTAAATTAAAATAGTGGGAGAATATAGTGGTTTAGACAAAGACTTAACAGTCAACAAATGAAATGAATAGCAAAAGACAGAATACAATGGTTTAGACCAAAGATTTAACAATTAAAGAATTGAGTAGATAAATTTTAACATCTATGGGGATAGTACAGAAAGGTCATAATCTTTAATATCTCTTACAGGCAACAAACAGTGGTAATGTTGAATAATGACCACCCATATGGATAAAGAATTGGAAAAACTCATCCTCTGAAGTAGAACACGTAGGATCAATTGGTATAAAGAGGGATAGACAAAGTTATTCCATGGATAGGGATATCTCATGAGATTAGTTAACCCACCATTAATATGGGATAACCAATCTCATCCTTTTGAGTAAAAATGGTGGATAAATAATTCTGGTACTAATAAATACCTCTAAACAAACATTGGATAAAAGAATCCTACATTTTTGCCCACCCCATACCAAATGAACCCATGTTAGTTGCTAATAACAAACTCATTATTCGATAAATATATAGTTTTAACACTTGATATGACATTAATTTTCTGTATCTTTTTAACTGATTTTGTCTCAATTGGTTTCTGCATGAAGTGTATCCTAACTACTTTACAAATTTAACACCCACACCTTATCTAGAATTCTGGCTTTTGACTACTCACATTTAAATAAGATATACGCAAACAACGCTATTCGCGTATCAGTTTTAAATATTCCAATTAAAAAGTCGAAATAGTTTGTAAAAAATAATAATTAAATAGAATATTACAAAATATAAAAATAGAGTGAAAAGATTACAAACAGGGCAGAGATTGATAAGGCAGGACAGGGAAAAATTTTGGAAAAATAGTAAGCGTGGCAGGAAAGGGTGGGTCAAAGTCATAGTGGGTCAAGGCTTGTCCCACCCTGTTCTGCACAGTCCCACCCCAATTGCCATCCCAAGGTACCTGCTAACTCTCACGAGCATAGGTATAGGTAACTCTGTAATTGGTTATTGGTTCTTCACCTCTAACAACAAATAGATGACGGCCAAGTTTGACCAAATCCAATGAACTGCTACAGTAAAGAAGTCAGGAGTTAGATCCTCGCTGCACAGAGGAGGACCCAGACATCTAAACGAAATTATTTTTGAAGATTAATTACCAAGAGACAAGTTGTCTATGGTTAAATTCAAGGTAAGAAAGGAGAAAACACCCACATCCAGTATACCAGCAAAAATATTAAGTTAAAAGGCAGATGGCATAGGTTGGTCATGTGTCATGTATAACATGTTGTGTCATGTAGAGTGGAATGCGGACAGGACACAACATGATAGTTACATGATCATACTCCTGCCAGAAAGTTGTGAAATTTATCAGCGAATTCAGCTAAATGACTAGATCTTTAGTAGACCATCAGTTTCCTGTCCAAGATGTGCAATTAGATACATTACAAGAAAACCTTTAAGCTCTTTAGCTTTATTTTGCCAGCTGAGCATATAGGAATAGCAACTAAATGACTTCTACCGGTCAGTACTAGAAATGTAGGTAAGAAATGCATGGAATTGGCAAGTGACAATTGCTAAAAAAAGTACATAAGATTGACAAGTTGCAACCCTGGATTAACGTGTCCCAAGTTTTCTTCAGCTCAAATAAAATTGACTTTTAACAATTTTTCAGCAAAATTCCTATAACCTGTTCCAGGTTCCAGTTTGCATTATTTAGCCTGTCTAACTAGTGTAATCAGGAGTTGTTCCAGATTGCATGCCAGTGCCGGACAAGGGTGACATAGAGGGAGAACCCCTAATTTACTTGAAAGGCGACACATCTGAGGACTTAACCTTTGAGTAAAAGGAACCCTATAAGTATAAAAGAAGATTCATATAGATGCCTCAAATTAATTCTGGATTCAGGTTTGCTTGATTGAAGGGGTGCAAAAATATAGTAACAGATCAAGCAGGGGGGAGATTGTGATTCTATGTATGATGGTCGGGAGAAAGGAAGCATATGATGGCCAGTTAAGTTGGCTTTACACAAGATCAAAATATGGTTCAACGTGACAATAGGCTGAAAAGTTGGCTAGTAAAAGATGAAGTCCTGAGACTCCAATTGCTGGTAATAAGCAGAATGTACAATCAAGGAGGACAAACAAAGAGGTAAGAGTGTAATTGAAAGTAATTCATCAATTTATCATCTCATCTAAAAACACAAACTCACAAGTCCTCAAATCTGTGCAATGAAACGAGTTGTCACATTTCGCTTCTCAAAAGTCAAAACTACATTAACTTGACCATCATTTTAAATATATTTTTTCATCAAATGCACATTAGAAAAGTTGCAACTTTTATCTAAATTTAATTGTAAAACATTAAGTTGATCTAATCCAATTTAGTTGTGAAGATTAGTCAAACTAAATCTCCAGGAGCGAAACATGACTAATAATTTTCGCCTGTTTCTAAATCGACTGATCTCCAACATAATTTGCAATATAAACAACGGCAGCACGATATAAAGAGAACCCCCAGACGCAAGGGAAAGACAACAAAAAGACTCCAACTTGAAAGGAAATAGAGAAAACCCTTTACCTTCCAGGCGAGAGAGAAACCCAATTGACGAGCAACCACACCACTGTAAACCCAACAAATTAAACAGAGCAAAGCAGCCAAAGAGCCAGCTTTCTTGTCCA
The DNA here is from genome assembly GCA_011800125.2 of Solanum clarkiae. Taxonomy (NCBI): domain Eukaryota; kingdom Viridiplantae; phylum Streptophyta; class Magnoliopsida; order Solanales; family Solanaceae; genus Solanum; species Solanum clarkiae. The sequence continues at coordinate 26,940,936 of JAABOM020000075.1, forward strand.
AACAGACGTAGAAGATTGCATAAACCAAAGCAAACAAAAACCCATAATTAAGGACCAAAGAGCTGTGCTCACAAAACTGAATCGGAGGTAAATTGAAAATTGAGGGCGTAAAATTGAAAAGAATAAGAGCGGTGAATAATATGGGCCACACAAACAGCATGTGAATGAAGATATTCACTGGGTTGCTATGGTAAGCGCCATAGAAAGCGAATTGCTTCTCTAAGTCAAATATTCCCATCTCTATAACCCCTTTTGGTAACCAGAGGATTACGATTTCGGGATTATAAAGAGGAAAGCAAACGGAAAATGACAAATCGGAAGGGGTTGATATGCTACTCTTTTGAGATATTGCCTATGATGTTTTTTTTGTATTGTTCCTTTATCTTGTCTTAGGAAACAAACTTTCATCTCTATTTTTATGAGATAGCGATAAAATCTGCATATAATTTATTTTCCCCAAATATCACTAATAAAATTATATTGAATATATTATTGTTATTTTTTTTATCTGGTCAAAGTCCGTGTTCAGCTTCTTTTCTCGACCCCAATGGCGTCGCTTAGTTACATGAGCGAACCTTGTGTAATGTTTACGCGTTTTGTTTGCCTTCGAAGACTATCTATAGGTTGGTATGATTTTATTGATTACCAATTTAATTGTTGAGATATCATAATAAAAGAAAAATATCTAAAATTACGAGGATAAACAAAATGATTTATACAAATGAGTTGACGAATTGTAAAGTATAAAACTAAACTCTAAGTCAAAGATTTTATATATCGAATTTTGTATAAATATAATTCACTATGAAATTATCAATTAATTCAATAAAAAAAGATTTCAGTCATTAAGAATCAATAACTTTATATTAAAAAAATTAAAATTATCTACCACTAAATCAATAATTCATTGTCGATAAATCAATTTCTATAGATTTTAGTTGGAAGGAAATCTTTATTAGTCATCGAAAGGGGAAAATGAACTTGGCACATTAAATAATAATCTTATTTCAAAGTGAATACACGAGCCTATTTTAAGGTTTAGTTATGAGTCACAATCAATGACTTCTTGTTAGGTTCTTCTTTAATTGTTTTCAATTTAAAGTTGCAAAACTTACAGCTTCGTTTTATGGTAATTTGTTGCACCAAAGTTCAACTTAAAACTTTTTTCCATCATTGACCCTGTAGAATAACATTATTAAGGAATTGTTTGGCTTTAAATTGAAATACCCAAGGATTACAATTCTAGAATTAAAATGAGGATTATAATTTGCTAACTTATGTCACTTTCTAAACGATATGAGGCAAAAATATACTATCAATTTTAATTAATAATTTAATCAAAAATAAAATAAATTTAATCTCAAATTTTAAAGCGAGATAACTCATCAAATTCTGTGAACCAAGCTCCCTGGAAAAAGAAAAAGTTTCGAGAATATAATTATTAGGTAGGTTGGATGTCTACGTCAAATCTTTCAATTTTCTTTAGTTGGTGAAAAAAGCAACGTACTACAATTGGGGTTATAAAATAAAAAAAGCAGTAAAAACTCTTGGCCCATGCAGGTCTCGAACCTGCGACCTTCGCGTTATTAGCACGACGCTCTAACCAACTGAGCTAATAGGCCATGTTGCTTAAGAATTATCATATATAGGTATTTCTGCTTATGGGTTTTGAGCTGAGGGTTTCAGGAAACAGCCTCTCTATCTCTATGAGGTAGTGATAAGGTCTGCGTACCATATACCCTCACCAGACCTCACTTGTGGGATTTCACTGGGTATGTTGTTGTTGTATAATGACTTGTGAACATGGATAAATACTGATGGACCAATTCAGATTTCAGAGGCTGGCCAAGTTATTGGGCAGGAGCTAAACCATAAAGAGGCCGAATATGTAGATAGCCCAATAACAAATTTGATTGACTTTCGAATAAGCAAGCATGTCACAAAGCAGATAAAAGGATATCGTCTACAGATTTAATTATTAAGTGGTTATTAAGTCTAAACTTTTCATCTTTTATTCTTATCTCCATTCTTAATTAATTTCTGCTCCAGCATTTTTCATTATAATTTTTGTTGTTTGAGCGTTGCCATTACTATCTGCTATTTTTTGGCTTTGGAGTATGATGGAATAAAGCAAAATGACTCTTTAAACTATCTGCGCTTTTTTTTGTGAAGTAGCAGTTAGTCAATGCAACTTTCGACGCTCCTCATGGGTCATC
>JAABOM020000075.1:26952523-26981520 GCA_011800125.2 Solanum clarkiae
ATTTCTTAAAAAATGTGCAAATCAGTATTGCTAGATGAAGGGAGTAACTATGGAATTTATTGTGCATTTCAAATTTTAATTTAAGACTCAATGTTTTCTTTTAATAAATTTAAATAGTTCTCGCATACACAGAGACAATCAATATGTAGATAAGCTTAATATTAAACTAGAAACAACTCTGATTACATTTGTCACTGCGTGTAAAATTCTGCCATACAAAATGTTAGAAGATGGTACAATTTTATGAGTGAATCTGAGGACAGATTTTTTCAAGCTTGAGAAGTAAAACTTACGTATTAGAATTATAAGTTAGCATAATAATAACTCAAAATTCTATCTATAAACAAATTATTTATCCCTTATGCTCTGAGCCACGAGGTTAGCCAAACTCACTTTGTTCTAGTTTTGTGGGACTCACTTAACAAAAAACACCTTTGACATAACTATTGTCAACATAAAGAGGTAATAATAACATTTCCCAATTTCTGGAGGAAATAACACAATCCTTAAACTTGTATTAATCACAGGAATGAGAATCAGAGAACAAAAGTAATAAGGATGGACATTCATTAGTCTATATCAACATAGCTTTGGGTGTAACAGCAGATTAATTTGAATTCGCCTCAAATAAGCCCATCCCCAAAACTTGAATCCTAACATCTTTTGGTGGTATACACTCTTGTACATTACTCTGCCTTGTATAGCCTAGAGCGTTTGATCAAGCCTTTTGTATTCATCACAGCGTGCTGAGTCAATCTGAAACCTCCTAGTCATCCAATAAGCCTTTTGTTGTATGATTAATTCTATTGTCTGCATCAACTTTACAACGGATTGAGTGCCAAACATAGCAGTTTATGTCAATTATAGTCTCCCTGAATAAGACAACTTTCTTACAAGTCCCAGAAGAAACTCTTTTTGACAATTTTATCTACTACCCCATCATGCCATCAATCTCGGATGGTGCAAAAGATTGACTATTTTTTTACTTTGGAGTATGATGGAATAAAGCAAAATGACTTTTTAAATTGTCTATGCTTCTTTCATTTGTAAAGTAGCAATTAGTCACGCTCCTCATGGGTCATCTGGAAACAGTCGCTTTATGTTTTTAAACATAGCCCCTCACCCCGTGTTTTTAAACATAGAGGTTAGACTGCGTACATCCGACCCCCTCACCCCGTAATGAGCGAGAGCCTTTTGAGGCACTGGGGTATGTCGTTATCTACTACCCCATCATCAGCTCGACACAACCATTTTATCATCCTTCTAGTTATATAGTTTTCTTCTATTGTAGAGATTAGTATTGTTGCCATTTCTTAATTTGTACATTCTAAATCTTGTTTTTCAATGCACGTAGTATAGTTCCTCTCTGTTTTAACTTAGGAACCTTTGTTCATGAAAATTTCAAATCCAAACCCTTGTTTTCATTTTTCACTTTTACTATATTTTTCTTTATTAACACACTCTCTTGTCATTTTGTTGTTAAGTTACATGTGCACATCCACATAAGATGGAATTTAAAATACAGAACCAAAAGAGTGATTCTGAGATTGTTTGCCTCAGAGGTAGTGACAATGGTAATCATCATCCTTATTTCTGATAATACGTGCAAATATGAATACATCATAGGCAAACAAAATCAAAACAGCAGTTTAAGACAATTCAAAGTTGAAACAAAGAAAAAGAGCACATTTATATGGCTTCAGCTTCGATGATTCGTTGACATGATCATGAAGAATCACAAGTCCTCTAGCATCATCACAGGCAAATCTTATACAAATTGGATTTACAAAAACACTAATTCCAGGATTATAATAAACGAATATGTAAAGATAAAATAGTGTGGTGCATCAGAGAGATTCCCATCGACAAATCAACATTAACCCATATGGGTTCTGATGTCCCTGTCTGTTTTTTCATCACTTGCACATGCCATACTGAAAAGTTGTTACTTCAATTCCTCTTACAAAAAAACCAGCGTTAAGCCCCAAAATTATAGAAATTTCAACATATGTTCACTATATTTGATGTTAAGTGAATTGCATCAGAGAGATTCCCATTAGACTAGTCATCTTTACCCCTATAATGGAGTTCTGATGTCCCTGTCTGTTTTATCATCACTTGCAAATCAACATCTATTATGTTATCAAGAAAACAAAATATATCCAAGGGAAAAGGGGAATTAAGCCTCTAGCCTCAGCTTTAACTTCTTTTCATACTAAATAATCAAAGTATATTTAACACCATCATAGGCAGAGAAGAAAATAAAAATCAAGTGAAAAAACAAAAGGAAAATAGAATAAAACGCATCAGAGATTCTGATTTCCTTTGTAAACAAAATTTCATCTTCCTCCAGTATGGAGTATGGTGTATTGATCATCGTCACTTGCGCTTAGCCCTACTTACAAGTGGGTAAAATAAAAGCCCGGAAACAAAATAGATCAACAAAAACAACCAAACAATACCTAAAAGCCTTTGATGAAATTGAATCTTCTAGTGGTAAAGAACAAGTGGTACTGCTAGGGTTTTAAGATGTGTGGAGAAGAAGACATGTAATTGTGTTTTTATATATACATGAGCGACATATTCTAGACGGCTCGAAGCTAGGGTTTAACAGAGGAAAAATGCATTTGAATTTGCACAGGTACCCTTGCAAGTTTGGGTCTTTTCCTACTTAGTTCCTCTACTTCTCGTTTTCTTAATTTTTGACCCAAATCTCTAGTTAAAGGCCATATAGATCATGTTTTTGTTCGTTAGGCCCATGACGTTCATTCTTCACCCTACCAGTCAGTGGGCCTTGAGAATCCATGAGCCCAAATGTTCTGTATCTTGTATACTATAGTCCATTTTGTGACTTTCTCATTTCTATTTGGGTGATAAATCTACAACCAAAGTTGTGGATAGGGGTAATAAATTAGTCCATAAAAACCCAAAATATGATCTGCCTAATTCATATATTGGTATTGAAACTCATGTATTTTGATCCATTTTAATCAACACATATTAAAATTGGACTGAAATGTAGACCAAATTGTTGTTTCTATCCTTGGGGACTGAAACGGGTGCTCATCCAAAGCAATACAATAACCAATACATCCCATAAAATGATATATCTGATATATCTATTTGGATGTATCCGACTGATATATTGCATACAGTGATGTATAAGAAAAAAACTAGAGTATAAGTAAAATTTTCAAATGATAAAGAATTTTAGAGAATCTGATAAAATAAATTGTATATTTAGATTTTTTAATGGGTCCTCTTCGGTTGAATTTAGTCAGAGCTTAGATTCGAACATTATTTATCACCTGAAAACATAATACAAGAGTCAGAACTGAATAATATATTGACAAGTGATATTATAATGATCAAATTTCTTTGCAATTATGTGATGGTGTTGGAATTTTCTAAATCTAACGAGTTGCTCTTTGATCATAAGTGTCTTTGAAAATTTTAAATAATTAATTATACATTGTCACTCATAGTAGTATTTTAAAGTAATATTTGCAGATGTATATTTTGTTTAGACAAGTTCAAAATTCCTAATCAAATAGGTGTAAAGTATATATACTTGAAAGCGTCAACTACAAGGAAAGAAAAGATTAAGCTATTGTTGAAGCTTTGTTAGTTATCTTTTAAAGGCTAAAAAGCTCACCGTTTTCAGTTCTTTTACCAAAAGAAAACGTTATCCCTGCATATATGGATGCCTCCAAAAGGCCACATGATATATGAGGACGGAACTTTTGACTCATTTCCTTTGCTTTTAAGCTTGTTACTCTTTATTTATATGCATTCTCTTTTCACTAATATCTATAAATTTTATGTATTACCTAATTACACGATAGAAATATTTGCCTTAATTATGCATGACAAGAAAATTACAATAAATAAAATATTAATAATACATCTATTATTTTTAGTAATACAATCTATGAGACGAGTTCAAATAAATAAAAAGGATAACAGAATCCAAGTTGAATGCTAAAGGGTATGGCGTCTGGAAGGGCGGGCATTTAATTGCAGTTTTCTGTAGATGTGTGACCACTTACCCGCTCCAGCGCTTTTTCTCAGATTTGATATTCAAACTTCATATCTCATCCTCACAAATAATGTTGAGACATAAAAAGTCTCACATTGGTCCTTAATAGGATGGGTGAACTCCTTGTAAGGCTTAGGTAATCCTCCTCCCTTTGCACTAGCTTTTGGAGTGTGAGTTAGACCTAACACCTAATTTTAGGCCCACAACAAAGGAGATACAATTTTCACTCAAAATGTTAAAAATTAGTATAAAGAAATAAATTAACACATGAAAAAGTTTTTAAAAAAATAATCAAGATTCAATATAAATTTTAACAGTATATAAAATTAATAATAATTTTCATGGAATGAAATTCGGATGAACCTTTGTAGGCCGCCCGGTCTATTTTGATTGATTCTTCCCTGGCAGGATTAGTTGCAACTAGCAACCAATCTCTCAAGCAGCATTTTCCTTCCTTTAATCTGATCCTAGTCCAAGTTGCACTCTTTTGGAATTCGCTCCGATGATCTAAGTAGTCGTCGGTGTAATAATTTTATGATAAAATATAAAATTTATCTTATTTTGTGTATGATTGGAAGTATTAGGTGGTCATGAAATTATTTATCTACCATTTATATTTTAGTGATGGAAAAAGTTATTTTGTATACATGATGAAATAACTTATGATAGTTAATTTCAGGATAAGTTACTCCCAACCAAATGATACCTAATAGTTAGGAATATGATCAGGGGCGAATTTAGCCCTTTTTTTGGGTCACAATAACTTGTCGTCATCCAACTAAGTTCGGTGTATTACTTGTATAATTCTTAAAGAATATACTAAATACTAGCTAAAGGAACTTATATTCAAAATGATAAGTTGATTCATTGGTTAATGTGCTCTTTGTTAGCTTGGAGGTTCAATTATTTTTTTCCTTTTTTAAAAATAAAATAGTAATATACCCATGTTCTTGAATTTTTAAATTCGCCTCTGAGTACAATTAATTTTTTTAATGTAACAACCAGTGAATTTTATACAAGTATTATGAAGTTACCTAGTAGCCTATTTGTTAAGCAAAATCTCTCATTTTTTCTATCACAAGATGCACATTTTTTAAAAATACTTAAAACAAAATTAAGGGATCTTTTGGTTATCAACAATTGTATAGTGACTATATAATGTACGTTATACTTGGTCAACCTTCTTTCGCACAGAATGACATTGTCAGTTGTACAACAAATGATAAAGATATAATGATTCTTGGTCAATAATTCATATATTAGATAATAAACTAGATCAATTCGTTCTGCAATGTGATTCTCGTATATATTAGAGGATAAAATGAACTTGATCAATTTCAGTTCGTTCCGTAATGTTTTAATTTTAAGGTATGAAAAATGCAATTATCCTCGATATCTTCTGAAAGTGTCGAGTTGCATGCATGAAATGTCACAATAACAGTGGCCACTTGAGCGGTTATTTTGTCTATTTATGAAATCGAATAACGGGAGGAAAAGGAGTATGTTAATTTCAGTCAAATACTCGTATAGACATTTTTCCAAAAAATACGCATAAATTATGTTTACACCTGACTTTTGAAGGGCAAATCCTTGGTACTATCAAACTAACTAGTCACAAAATTTCTATCAAAAATCAATTTTCTTAATGTATATAATAAGCACGTAGTACTATTTTAATTAATATTACGATAATTTTCACTGTTGACTTGACACATAGATTAAGAAGTCCTAAATAATGGGAGTAATTTTATCAAATCATCCTTCGAATATAATAAATACAATATTTTATAATATACAATAAGGAATAATTTAATTAATTATTAAGATAAATTAAAAATTAAATGTAAAATTGTCTCTTGATTTCATAAACTAAACAAATATTATTAAACAGTTATTTATAATATAATGAATAAGTAAAAATAGACGGAGGGTATAATTATTAATTGAAAGGAAAAAAAAAGTAAGGTCACACCTCTCTCAAGTTGCGTTGCCTGAAGCGGAGGTTAGTCTGTAGACAAGGCAGGACGGAAAACGGGAAAAGTACTGCTCACCTGGTCCCCTCTCAACTTGTTTCGCCTTTTTGCTCATATCATTTTGATTTAATATAAAATTTAAAGAAATAACAATAATTTTAAAATTTTATGATTTAAATTATAGATATGTAAAATATATTAAAATATTTTAAAATTTTGTGATTATAAATATGTTAGACAGAATGTTATAATTAAAATTTATAAAAAGAAAAAATAAACATACTACAAATAAAAGTAAGATAAATAAATAAAAAAAGAGAGTAATTTTTTTGGAACAATAAATTACTAGCACCATTTGCTTTTAATTGAAGAAAAAAAAAAGAAAAAGAAAGAGACAAATACTAAATGTGTTGCAAATTATTAAATCAGTACTCCAACTATTAACAGTTTTAAAATTATTCATATGCTTGATTAATCAAATTTAAATACATTTTAAATCTGTCACATGTTATAACAAGTGATCACAAATTTTTATAGGATCAAGAAAATCTTAATCAAAAATGAAAAAAAATATTAAAAATATTCTAAATTTGACGAGAATTTGGAGATGTATTTCATTTATATGATAGCATTGGAGGTATATTTAAGTTTAGTTAAATAAATAAAAAGCATTGTTAATATTTGCAATAATTTGAAAACTTAACTAATAATTCCTATTAAATCTAGAAATGTTTTTCTAGAAAAGAAATACTAGATTACAAGTCTATTTTTCTTTCAGCTAGCGGTGCAGCTGCATGACACATTAAAAATACCCTCCTTGTTTTTTCCCCTGAAAGCAACCGAAAGAAAAAATAAATTAAAATACTGTTTTGTTCTCTTAATCTTCTCCTCCCCTTACTTGTATTTATTCCCACTTCAGTCCCTTTCTTTTGACAGTGCAAGTTAAACTCACTCCTCCTCCAACAAATCCTCTTACTTTTTCCCCTCAAAACACACACATTAAGGCTAGTTCTTTTACCAAAAAAGAAAAATGTCAATTTTGTGGTTGTCCATAATTGGTATACAATTTGTTAATTTTGTCGATGGCAATGAACAAGGATGGATTGAAGCTCATGCAACTTTCTATGGAGGTGGTGATGCTTCTGGAACCATGGGTATGATAAACTATTTTCCAGCTAGAATTTTTAGTTTATGGATTTCATATTACTACTTTCTTGATTTTCAGGTGGAGCATGTGGTTATGGGAATTTGTACAGCCAAGGGTATGGTACAAACACAGCAGCATTGAGTACAGCAATGTTCAACAATGGGTTGAGTTGCGGAGCATGTTTTGAGCTCAAGTGTGTGGGTCATTCGAAGTGGTGTCTTCCAGGGTCTATAGTGGTGACTGCCACTAATTTTTGCCCACCAAATTATGCTCTTACCAATAATGCTGGTGGGTGGTGCAACCCTCCCCTGCACCACTTTGACCTGGCTCAGCCTGCTTTTCAAAAAATGGCTCACTATACAGCTGGGATTGTCCCTGTTGCTTACAGAAGGTAGGTAACAAGCCTTATATTCTCAATTCTCCCCAAATAAAAGAGAATTTTAAGTTTTAATTTCAAACTCTATGGCTAAATGGGATTTAAAGTATCGTGGTTAGTATGAAAAGTCTTGTGGTTAGTTAAGTCAGTTAACAAGGTCAAAGTCAGAAAAATTGAAATAATACATAAAGTGATTTTTTAATAGTTCTACTTGCCTAGATAGAGTTCAATACACTAATAATACCAAAAATTCGCCAAAGGAAAAAAACGAGAGAACCCAACTTGTGCATGAGCAGACCTAACTTATGGAGAAATAGAGCTAAGTGGGGTTTATGAATTCGGATGAAATCAATAGTTTTTCATCGACTATTATTTGTATTAGAATAATATGTTTTATAATATTTTTTACTTTTTTAAAACTTTCAAATTCCTAATTTTGGTACTGCCTGTGAATTATATACTACCAGTTTACGTGAATTTAATAATTTTGCTTAATGTATATTATTTTATTCTTTTAATTGTCTTTTTGTGCTTTTTGATAGTTAATTTGACTAAATTTTAAATTTTAATAATATTACATTAATTTTACACTTCAAAATAAAAAATTTAGAAATTAAAAAATAATATAAAAAGTACTATAAATTATGATTCTTTTCATATAAATACACCAAAAGATAGATCATAAAATACTTTCTCTGCTCCATTTTACATGTCATCTTTTATGGTTGTACTTGTATTAAGAAAAAAATAGTTTTACTATTTTGTTCATATTTAATGTTCATTAATTACTTTGTAAGTTCTTCTAGTTGATCATATATATCTTTTCAGAGTTGATTAACTATTAAAATAATATATTGATTTTGTGAAATAATATATTTATTTATAACAAGGACGAAATTGAAAAGGAAGTGGAGGGAGTACTAGTCAAGTCCATATATTCCATTGTTAGAAACAATAAAAACTAAGACAATATAAAAATGACGGAGTATAATTAATTTGATGATCCAACTGGTTGATTTTGCACAAGCATCGTACCGCATGAGGAGTTTCAAATAAATGCAGGGTAGGTTGCCAGAAAAAAGGAGGGATGAGATTCACCATTACCGGTCACTCATACTTCAATTTGGTGCTGGTGACGAACGTGGGAGGTTCAGGAGATGTAAATGCAGTTTGGGTTAAAGGTTGTAGAACTGGTTGGATGCCAATGTCACGCAATTGGGGTCAAAATTGGCAGAGCAATACATTTCTTGATGGTCAAAGTCTCTCCTTCAAAGTCACAACAGGTGATGGCCGCACTGTTTTCTGCAACAATGCTATCCCTGCTGGCTGGTCATTTGGTCAAACTTACACTGGCGCACAATTCAATTGAAGCCTACTACACAATAAGTTTATCTTATTGGGGAAGAGCTTATTTTAAAGTGGCTCTAAACCTTTTTTGTGTGTTTTATTAAAGTGATAAGTTTCTATCTGTGGTCAGCAATTAGGGGCAGAGGTGGTGGATTTTACTGTCACCACCCGCCACGCTACTTCATTATAGGGGACTAGTTTACAGATTAAACCATTTTCTTTTTATTTGTTTTGGTTTGTGTGAAATTGAACGCTGCAACTTTATGGTCCTCCTCTGTTTTTTTTTTTTTGAAATAATATATGAATCCTCTTCTCTTTATTTCTCTTCCGTTTGTTTTCTTTTTTAAGTTTTTGCTTGGTATCGAGAAAAAAAACGTCACCATGTAAATTAAAATTTGTCAAAGAAAATATAATTTTTAAGAATGATTTACCCATTTAAGTGCTCGTTCGAATTGATTTATTTTATATGCTCTTACATATAAGGTTGAAATGTTTGAATAGAATTAAAAAGTGCTTATAAGCACTTATTATTAAGGCAAAATAATAAAAAAAATCATATGTTAGAAATTCTAACTCATGTTTTCTGGCTTATAACTTATAAACCTAAAGCTTTTAAGTCAAAAACCAATCCAAACAAACTATAAATCATGACTAAAATTTTTCTTTAATTAATTAAATCTTAGTCATTGATTTTAACTTATATAAATTTGAAGAAAATGGAGAAGAGGTCCATCCAAAATATCTAATATGAAAAATTATTAAATAAATATATTATTCTTTGAATCTATAATTTCAAAAGATCGACAAATTCATATCTCTATATTCTTTTATTCATATATATTTGTGTACATATTGTTATGAACATTTAAATATACATGATTTACAAAAATATATATTGATCAATAAATCAATAATAATAATAAAATTATTTTTAATAAAATAAATTTCACATGGTATGAACAGTTTCTTCATATCAACAGTAAGTTTGTTCTTACAATATTTAAGATTATATTTTTTTTGTAAAATATTAAATTATGCATTAAGTGTAATGTTTCCAAAAGAATCACATTAAATTTTCTAAATCTTACTTTTTGGAATTAGAATTCTATACATATTTAATTCGAAAATCAAAACAAAATTATACTCTCAAATCCTTTGCCGAACACCGTCTAAATTTAATTGCGCCTATGTTATCTTTATTCCTCAGAGGGAACCCACAAAGACTGTCCTTTTCTTGGTCCTTGGTTTGTGTGTGATTTCAGATTTGTAAAATCCTTGATGTTGTCTGTTTCTTCTCACAAAATATTTACGCTCACCGTTTCATTTTACGTAACATTTTTTTTTATTCATTCCAAAAGAATATTATCTCATATAAATTAAAAATAATTTATCTTTACAATTTTCTTTTTACTCTCAATTAAATAATTCTCGGTCATATAAATATTTTAGAATAAATTTAAATCATAAATTATAAAAATATTCTATTTTTTAAACATCATACCAAATCAAAAGATATCTTTTAAATTGGCGGGAGAAAATATGTTTTTTTTGTTTATTTAACAAAAATTAGTATGAGTCACTAGTGAAAGGAACAACTCATTTCGAATTTAAACAGGGAACAACAACTTTCCAATAATTTCACCGTCCTTTCCTTCATGTAGAGATTGACGTGTCAACTTTAAACATGATTCACGCAAATAGACATGTTGAGGTTGGTTTTTAATTTTTGTGTGGAGTATTTTAGTAAAATATAATTGATGAAATATTCTGATATTAAAATAATAAATAGCTTAGCTTTAATTCGATATAAGTAAATACTTTGGTGTAATATAACACAAGTTATGCCTACAAAGTTTATGTTGATAGAGGTAAAGTTTGATTCATAATCTATAAGTCATGTCTTAAATAATTATAATTTAATTCCTATCGAGCCATGCAAAAGTTTTTTAAATAATAAGGTCATAAAAATACTTCACAACATATGCCGCATAATTTAAATTTATAAAATCTATGATGAACAAGACAAAAATTTCTCTAAACCTAAGGCAGCAATTTTATAATTTAAAATTTACATTATAAATAAATGTGTTTTGATCCATAAATTTTTTAGATAAATTCAAAACATTGCCTCGAAATAGGAACATTCGGTGCAAAAACTTCATACAAAAAAGACAATATGTACTTATTTAATGGACTGTCATCAGAAAGCTGCACGGTCCAACACGAAGTAGAACACTTCCAAGCCCATTAGCGGAGACTAGGCCTGAACTGATGTGGCCCAATTCCTGAAATTGGCACATAACCACTTAGTCAAGTTTTAGCCAATAGACACATAACAAACCTTTTCAACATTAGCCAATTTTTATGGGGAAAAAAGGACAACTTACACAAATCTCATCCTTTTTGGAGCTAATTTCAACTAATATTAATTTTATTCAAAATTACTAAAAATTCCTTCTTTTTTATACAAAAATCAAAATCAATGATACGTGTTGAAAAGATAGGAGCATTAATGGATTTTAACAATGATACATAGAGAAGTAGGAATTGTAATTTGTATTAAAAAGTGTTGCAGTTTTATATCATTTAAGGAATTTTTGTAATTTTCTAAAAGAGCCGGATTATATGAAATTATGTAAACATAAGTTGTGTATTTCTATAATTTTTACAAAAAAAAAAATTTGAACAACGATATTACCTGAAATGCGAAAAAACTCTAATATAGTGAGCTAGATTTAAAATTTTTATAGGTAAAACATTATCACATTGTCCTGGAGTTGAAAATCCCCCTAGTAAAACATCATGTGCTTGAGTACGAAAATTATAACAAGACTTATTCGAACACGATGACATAATCATGAATTTTCAATTTCTAGAATTAATCATTTTCACATTAGCTCACAAATTATTTTACTTATAATACCGATTTTAAAAAATTTAAGATTTTATCATTTTTCATTCGTACCGATAGATACTCATTTCAAACTGCATAAAGAATTGAAACACCATTAATTTTTCAAAATGCAAGTTGTCAAAATTTTGAACTCCAAGACAACAACTTTCTATTGCATCCCAAACAATGGCTAAACATTAGTTTTGGACATAAAAAAGGACTCATCTCACCCAATTATCTCAATAAAGATATCTTTTGTGTGGACGAACTTTGAGTCAACCAATTGTCACATCCTCATTGGATAACAATGATTCCACATGGCAAAGATTTTTTCTTGAACATTTTTATTTCCATCTCTAAAAGAATCCTACGTGGCAAGTTATTGGGTCCCTCATCATCTTATCAAACCAACAAAAATAAAGAAACAGATTTGAAGATATGGAAGGAGAGATAAGGGGATAAGGGCCATTTCTTCTCATTGGCTAACATTAAATTCACAAGCAAATCCAGCCGTTGAATTCCAAAAAATCTTGTCATTCTTCAAGATTGAACCAGAGCCACAATTGTGCCATTGAAATGTCAATACAAAACATACTATGTTTAACTCAAGACTTAAACTCCACTGCCATTTCTCCCAATATCAACCAACAACTCTTCAAATCGGAAAGATGGCAACCGTCACAACACAAGCTTCCGCGGCCATATTCCGGCCATGTGAGTTAAAAAACAAGTTCCTCACTGGATCATCTGGAAGGTTAAACAGAGACGTCTCTTTTAGACCTTCAACTTCTTCATCTTACAACTCATTCAAGGTTGAAGCTAAGAAAGGTGAATGGCTTCCAGGCTTAGCCTCTCCTGCTTATCTTGATGGAAGGTACAGATATTTTTTTGCCTAGATAAATTAGTTATTAAGCGGTCTATTTCATTTACAAGCTTAACGAATGATGTAATACCGGAATGGTTTGTTGTTTTAGTCTCCCAGGAGACAATGGTTTTGATCCATTGGGACTTGCTGAGGATCCAGAGAACTTGAAATGGTTCATCCAGGCTGAACTGGTGAATGGTCGTTGGGCTATGTTGGGTGTTGCTGGGATGTTGCTGCCTGAGGTTTTCACTAGCATTGGGATCATCAACGTGCCTAAATGGTACGATGCTGGAAAATCGGAATACTTCGCATCTTCATCGACCCTGTTTGTGATCGAGTTCATCTTGTTCCACTACGTCGAGATCAGAAGGTGGCAAGACATTAAGAACCCAGGAAGTGTCAACCAAGACCCTATCTTCAAGAACTACAGCTTGCCTCCTAATCAAGTCGGATACCCTGGTGGTATTTTCAACCCACTCAACTTTGCACCAACTGAAGAGGCCAAGGAGAAGGAACTTGCTAATGGTAAGTCCTTTAAATGGATGTTTACCGACTCTATATACTTAAATCAATCTAATTTTCAACTGGATAATTTGCAGGGAGATTGGCAATGTTGGCATTTTTGGGATTCATAGTGCAGCACAATGTGACTGGAAAGGGACCTTTTGACAACCTTCTGCAGCACCTCTCTGACCCATGGCACAACACCATTATCCAAACACTCAGCAAATAGAAGCTTGTTACCTTGTAACCATGTTATGGATTTTGATCAAGAATAGAGCTTTGTGCTAAACAAGAAACCTTTAATGTACAGCATTTGTTATTCGTGTTATTCCCACTACTACTGGATCATCAAAAGAATGTGATTTGCGCTCTTGTTGTTACCATATAAAGTGAAAGAACAGACCCCTTTAACTAGTTTAGTAGTTCAATTTGCATCTTAATTGCAAAACAAATCCCAGTAATTTATTGAAGTGAAGTTGGTTTTTAACCAAGATCTCATATATGAGCAAGCTCTTGTTCTGCTTTCACCATGTGTGCTGTCAGGATTCACTAAGCGAGCCACCTATAGATATTCTAACTATCAACAAACACTGCATCTGTAAACCTCATACATATCGCAGATTATTCTACACAAGTAGTGCACTGTTCAGTCACTGGAAGTTGCTTGCTGCATCCAAAAAACAAGTGAGAGCAGAAAATTAAACATTTTTTTCCAATAATCAACTGAGAAATTAACTGAGAATGGGAACAAGTAAAACTACCTGTAAATAGGACTTGTCATCAAATTCTGGAAAAGCAATGGCACCAGCTGCAGTATTATTGACTGAATCAACAGACCTAGTTAGGTTGAAATTTCTTTGGAATTCATAGTCCATCAAATATTCTTTAAAATTATCACTCTGAGGATCCAATATTTTACTTTCCAGCAGACTAAGATTATTACTGGGGTTGTATGGACACTGATCACTTAGTTGCTGTCTCAAGCTTTCTATACTATTTAGATCATTCAAGACACTGTTATCTAGTATTGCAGTTGATGCCTGTCTAGCTCGATCAACTTTTCCAGAGTCCAGAACATGAGAAGATTCACAAACTGAAGTATCTCCGGAGTATCCCATATTTCTACAGAGAAAACAATTGTTGACAATTTGATTATAAGATCATTACTTGAGCCGTTTCATGCAATGCTAGCGATTACCAAAATCCAGTAACATCAAGTACTAAGATTGTAAAAACGCAACGACATAAAGATGCTGAATAAATATGGTTTAATACTCACTCCTGGGGTAGAACGTTTGGTGCCTGAGGAAATGACATCTGCTGCCCATCTAATTCACTGTTCATCAAAAGATGCAAATGCCGCGTGTTTTGGAGCTGTTATATGACATTCAAATGCAGAAGAATTCAGCTATTTACACTGTTTTCCCCAAACAACAGATCTAATAGACTAAAACAGAAACAGAAGGGAGGAAGGGCAAGGGAAGTCACTATGTAGTTCAACCTTGAATAACCATGACCTAAATATGATACTTGCGAAGGAGCGTGAATAGTTAGAGGATTTGAGAGAGGATAGGCAAACAATCAACTCTGTTCATCGATAGTATGGCTACTTGTCGCAGCACTAATCCAGTTTTTGGAAAGGTTACCTTCTGAACATGAACTGCATTAAGTGACTCCCTTAGCGCACACTCCATCAGCGTGAGGTCTTCCACTTTGTTTATCTTATCAGGATTACTCCACCAGCTACAACGGTGCAGAAGTACAAGATTAATAATGAGATTAGTCATTTAGCCCATATGATGTAGCTACAACTGCATATTAGATCAATCATGGAAGCAGTGTGTGAGGATTAAACTAAAGCAACTGATGGGTCTATAATCACACAAAATATTATTCTATAATCACGAAGATGCTTTAATTGTGTATGGATGTCCAATAAAAGTGTCCAAGTGAGAGAATTTATTAGATATTCCTGAAAAATTCTTTCAGATACATTCAAAAAGCAAATGCAGCTTAAGAATTTGTCATCCTCCCCAATGTAAATCGACAAATGACAACACGAGACCTAAATAAGATAAAAATACAAAAATCGATTTTGTTGATAGTTCTTTTAAAGTGATCTGAATCACAGCCAACGACATGTAGTAGCAAAATTAGTAGCAAAATTTCTGCTTTTTACCACTGGAAAAGCTGCTTCCAGCTCAGTACTGAACTAGGAACTTTGGAAGAACATGCATACAGGGAACTTTTTGCTACAGTTTGAATTTAAACGACCAAATTATAGCTCGATTTATGCAACATTTGAACACCAAAAATAGAAAAGGATAAACAAAGGAATGCAGGACTATACTTGAGCCTCATTTCTACATCAGTAAACCGAGATTGCAAGACTTTCACTTGGTTGTGCAATTCCTGAGAGTACCAATTATAAACAAGAAAAGTATCCACACGAGTTGAGTTAAGCTATACAATCGCAGCCAAAATAGTGTTGAGAGAGTAAGAAAGTGCATACTTCAACTGATGGATCACTGCAACAGAAGGAAAAAAGGAGAAAAGACGAGGTTAATGGTTAGCATAATGCTTAACAAATTTGAAAGGAAAGATCCCAAATTGATTAACAAAAAGATATACGTAGCATTTAGAAACTCTTGTACTCCTATATCGTTGTCGTGCTTCTTAAAAGTCTTCCTCAGTGTCTGCATTGTATCCATTGGCATCGTTATTACTTTCAACTGGATTAAGAAATAACAACAAACCATAAAAAGAGGAAAAATCAGATTGGTGATGAATATCAAACTTACTTCAAGGCTCTCCATCTTCCTGTTTTAAGTTCAAGATTAACAAAATTTGGTCATTTGGCCTTTATAGCTTACTCTTAGATAAGACACAGACTAATTCAAATAAGGTAGACAGTTTTAGCACCTTTTTGCCCTTTCTTGAGGAGTCAATTGAGCAAATTTTGCAATTATTTCATCAAAATTGCTGAGACATGCAATAGAAATTAGGGATCCTATAGTTCACCATATAAGATGAAGACACTGTGTAGTTACTGTCAGACGAATAACAAGACTAACCGTGATAAAAACCTTGCAGTAGAAAATAACAAGTAAAGCTCTAAAAGTAGATGTGACTCCTATTTAGACAAGCATCTTCTATAGGAGTAAAAGGTACTTTAAAATGAGATCACCACTCACGTGGACCTTTACCTGCCCAATGAGCGATGCTACAAGTGCCAAAGAGTAAGTTTCAACCTGTTATTTCACACATCTCCTATGAAGCAACCCTAACCTCATGGATCATCCGATGCACAAAAGAATATTCAATCATAAAGTAGTAATTTAAACCACCAAACCAAATCATGAAACGCGAAATAGCTCACCAAAGCTTCTGAATAAACTCAACAGAGTGTTGTGTCAAGTTTAAATTACTAAATCAAAGAAAAACTCGTAATGCCCTGTTAGTACCTTGGTCCGCCTTGAAATAGTGTTGGTTTCCCAGTTGGGGAAAACATCAGAAGAATAATGTCTACATCACATAATACAGAAATCTCCTGAGCTTTCTTCAGGATTCCAGACCTTCGTTTGCAATAAGTCACTTGGCGATTACTACTCTTCTCTACTCGCTTCATGCTCAGCCTTACCCTTCCCATCCTAAAAACAACCAAAACACAAATTAATTACTACAACATTATCACTGAACCACGAGACATTGCATGAAAAATGTCTTTCCATTTATAGATACATTACCACACAATTTGTATCGGCTGTACCTATCAAAAATATATCGGCGCACTTTGGAACTTGGGGTTACTTGTCCATTCAACTTATTCCAAACTTGCCGCCTATCAACTTTGTCCATAATATAGTTAGTGATCTGTCTCAAGGTATCAAGGAAGCTATCCGTCAAATATGATGGGATATTATATTCGTCCCAAATTAATTGAATTTTTTTGAATGTTCGAAGTATTTGCATTGTTATATTTGCTCTTTTTAATTTTTATATTTTTAATAGATAAATTACACTATATATTTATAATTTTACAAAGGGTAATTGTGAAAAGTCCGGTGTAAATTTTATCTTTTTTTAATATATATATATTACTTCATAAATTCAATTAAATAGAATAAAAAGAGTAATATTATTTGATTTAATATGATATTTAAGAAGATTTCTTTTAAAACTTATAATTTAAAATAACGTTCAAGAATAACAAAAAATAATTTAAAATTTAGATTATTTTTAATTATAATAACTTATACTCCATATAATTTTTAAAAGAATAGACTTAAAAAAGGAAAGAGCTGACGGAAGGAGTAATAAATAAACTTCCTGACTGTCGGAAGACAAGTCACAAGTGTGCATACCTATGTTTTCAGACAAGTGTATGGCGGTTCACACTTTAGCAGTTTCTTTGGATGTTTGTTACATGTTTGTTATATTGATGAATATAGTTTTGGATGGATTTTTGTCATATTTTATCAAGTAATGATATCATATATTAGTAGTAATTACAGGAAAAAGTAATGAAAAGAAAGAATGTATAATTATATTATTAAAAATGTGTTATTTGATTAATCGATATTAAATAATATTTTTTTCTAACAGTTCCTTTTCTATTTTTCATATTGATCTTGTAGGGACCGTGCATATCCTCACCCTAATCTCATATTAGTATGATATTGTCTGTTTTGGCAAGCCCTCACGGATTTATTGTGTTCAACTTTATAAGTTGATCATTTTGTCTTTCCACAATCAATGTGGGAGGAGTTTGCATACCTACTAAACCTCCCCTTAAACTCTGACCACACACAATCTCGTGACCTCCCCTTCAACGATTATCAATTTCAGATCAGCCACAATCTTGTACCGCCGCAACAACCTACGAGACACGCCGCCCGACCACCATTTTTCCTTGTCGGGAAGACTTTCGGCACAAGGCATTATCGCAGACCTCCACATCGCTATGTTACACCATCTGATCTGCCAAATCATCTTGCACCACCGTTATCACTCAAAGGGACATGCACGAAGACATTCGATACAAACCCTTGCAGTTCTTTGGTCTTGTCACACATCGAGAATTTCACACGCGTCGGTCCATCATTTCGATCCTCCAAACCTTAGCTCTGATACCAATTGTAGGGACCGCGCGTACCCTCACAAGCGATATTTTTAGTAAGGTGAAAAATCAAAACAGAGTATTTCTTTTGTATGTGTAGAAGTCTTTTGGGAGTACTGTACTCGTGCCTCCACGATGTAAAATTCCTTACTATAGTAATATCAGTTGCTCTTCTTGGCCCGTGATTTTTTCGTTATTTAGAAGGGTTTTCACGTAAATTTTTTGGTATCGTTTTTTCCTATTTTTATTCATATTATTGTGTTATATCTATTTTGTGTTAGTCCGTATTTTTTCCCAACAAACTGGTATCAACAGATAGAGTATGTCGTCTATTGTGATAGTCAAAATGCAATAGACTTGAACAAGAACTCGATGTACCATGTAAGGACAAAACACATAGATGTGAGATACCACTGGATTCGAAAAAAGATAGAGGACAAATCTATACAGGTTAAAAGGATCTCTACAAATGAGAATCTTGCAGATATTCTGACCAAGGTTGTGGCAAGAGACAAATTTGAATGGTGCAAAGAACTTGTCGGCATGAGCTTTCTCTGAAAAGATGGAGATACCTCCTTCCAGTGAATGGGTCTAGAGGGGGAGATTTGTGGGGTCCATCCCCTTCTTATTTCAACAATTCAACAAAGTTAGCCAATATTTTTCAAATGTTAGGTGGCCACTTTATTCTTTGTCTGCTCGTTGATGTCAACGATGACGTCAATGGAAGTAGGATTTTCCTATAAAAGGAGTTGCTGAGCTCCTCCATTTGACACAACAAAATTGAGATGAAAAAGAAAAAGAATAAAATACGTTAAGTATTTTATCTGTGATGTATACCATAAACAAGAGGGTACGCGCAGTCCCCTACAAGTGGTATCAGAGTCAAGGTTTGGAGGACCGAAATGATGGACCGACGCGTACAAAGTTATCGGTGTGAAATCATAACCAAGCAATTGGAGATCAGTGATTGATGTCTTGCGTCGAAACTCTTCTTGACAAAGTGGTGGTCAAGCGGCGTGTCCCACTAGTTGATAGTGGCGATGCAAGATGGATAACAAATTTAGCTGGTGATGTTAACTCTTGACTCGAGAGAGTTTACATTAGGTTACCTAATTACATTTGCAAGGGGAGTTGTGGCATGATAGTCGAAATTGCAAAAGTGTATAGCCCTCCATTTGTCGGGAGGAAGGAGAATTGTTAAGTTGGGTTCCTCCAAATGGAGGGTTCTCATGCAATTGTTGAAATCAAATTTGTAACTACAAATTTGATCAATTTTGAAGGCTGCAAATTGTTTGTTTGTATTCCCTTTTTCTTGTTCAAAAGAGGCTTTGACAACCTCTATTTTTTAATGTAAAATGGTGACTACCAACACCTATAAATATAGGAGCATATTGCTCCTAATCAAGTACACCAGGAAAAGAGAAAATATTTAGAGAGTCACAGAGGAAGAGAAAAATACATGGAGTATTTTTATTCTGTGATGTATGTCATAGATTATAAGAAAAATAGTTTGTGATGGAAAAATGAGAGTGTGTGCTTAGCAAATATTTTTTTCCTAAAAGAAATAGTATGTTCACTATTTTTGATATTTGATATTTTTCTCGGAGAGTCTACTATTTGTAATAGTATAAGAAATATAGTAGAAGCGTTGATTTGTGGATGTAGCCAAAAGTTTTGGATGACCAAGTTAAATTTTTTTTTATGTCTATTTTATTGTATTTATTTCTCCTAAATTTTATTGTTCACTCCGTTGAATGAGCCCCAGCAGATCTTAGGTAAATTTATGTGCCTAATAGTCAAACTAATTCATATCTATGGCTTAGTTTGAGAACGAATTCCTTGTCTTGGTATTTTCAGTTTCACTTATGTATTTTCAAGGTAACCAATGTGATTAGGTGTTTCTTAAGGCCTAAAGAAAGATTAACCCACCCCCCCAACCCCCAACCCCGCCCAAAAAAAAGGCCTCAACATGTCAAAGAATGAAAAACCAGCGCAAGAACTAGAGTTTGGAAGCAGCAATGCAGAAAATACATAGCAGTGAAGAACCTTCGCATCGTGGAGGTGGTTGATTTCAAGTCAAAATTTGTCAGAAAGTAAGAGTGCAAACAAACATACATAAATAAAGGATGAAAGTTCCAACCATATAGCGCTAATATAACATGTCCTAGTTATAGAGTGGATGAGATGATTCATATAATCCCTCTTATTATGCATTTCATTTCAATTCAAGCATCTTATAAGCTCAACAAAAGCTGAACCAGATTTGGACCCAACACTAAATTAACTACGGACATCATAATACCAAACAAACACAAACAAACATAAAGTGTCTAGCGGACAAAAACATCCATTATCTGAATTGGAATTTAGAAGCAATCGATATCAGCAACCCGTCCGATGTTATTGTTAAGCATGGTCATAATTTTTTCAATCGACCAATCCGGTATCATTCACTAATCTGACAACTCCAATGGCTTTCACTCCATGTTTCTCCACATACATAGCAAAATTCAGATCCACACCTAAATCCGCAATATAAATAAGTCAGATTGTGTAACTTATAAGTAAATTAAACCTCCCACCATATAAAAATTGAAGAAGAAATTAAGTAACCTGCAGGTCATGTGTATACAGCCATCACCCTTCTGCACAATATGTTTGCAGTGAGGGCATCTCATCCATTTGGAGTTTTTAGCAAGTTCCTCAACCTTCAAATCATCTTCCCTGTTTTTTTCATCCTTTTGGAACTCATCACAGTCAAGCCCAGTATGCCAAGCGACGCCACATGCCTTGCAGAGCAACCTCTGGCATGCAGGACATATACACTCAGTTATGTCCTCATCTGGATCATAAATTAGCAGCTCAGAGCAATCTTTGTAAGGACAATAAAATTTTTCGCGTTCAGGAAGAGTCGACTCACTGAATCCCCCTTCCCATTTTTCGAATACATCTTCTGGGATGATGGATTTGCAAAAAGCAGGTTCAATTGTTGCGCGACATTTCAAAGCAGGGCAAGTTACTAGGAAAATGTGGTCTTGAATCTTGGATTGGACATACTGGGCTATGCAATCAGAACAGAAAGAGTGATGAGAGCAATTTTCGAGTTTGAACATTTCATTTGTATCTTTATTCTCCATACAAATGTCACAGAAACCTTTGGATGATTCTTGCGTTAATAAAGAGGCTGCAAGAACTTCTTGGAATTGCTGTTCCTCCGCCTGCGTTAATAAAGACGCTGCAAGAACTCTTTGTAATTGCAGTTCCTCCGCCCACTCGTCATCTGATACTGAGAGATCTGCAAAATCTTCGTTTATTGCAATTATGTCTGCCATTGAATTGATTAAGGATTTCTCGGAGATTATTTTGTTTTATGTTTGATGTATGCAAAGGGGCTTTTCTATTGTCGGATAACAACGCGTATAAAATAAGGGACAAATTAAGTTGCCCAGAAAATACTTTCAAATCTTAAGAACGAAGATAAAATTTTATGTGACACAAGCAAATGCTAAGCAATTTACGTTTACAATTTAAACTATTTCGTAATGTTAGTGACGTGTTGCTGGAAGGACCCACAGACTTTGGTTTTAAAAGATTCGAGGGATAAGAAGGAACTTCTTGGAGAGTGGTAATTCCTCAATGGGCTTCATGGAACAACAACAACATACAGAGTGTAATTCCACTAGTAGAGTATGGAGAGGGTAGATTGTACGCAGACTTTATCGCTACCTCATAGAAGTAGAAAGGTTGTTTTCTAAAACCCTCAGTTCAAATCCCAAAGATAGAATACCTAGATATGGCCAAAAGAAAAGAAGTAAGTAAAGTACGTGAAAGGTAAAAAATATAATTGAAGGGAAGGGAGCAGTAGGTGCGACTGCCGATAAATAAAGACATAACAATAAATAAATAATAAATGAATAAATGGATGAAGTTGAATTTAAATTAATTGAACAACGGATAAAATACTTTTAAAAAATAAAAGTCTTTATGCGGTTGTTATATATGGAAAGAGATGCTTTATATTTCTTATATTCGATTGATTAAAATATTTTTTTAAAGAAATGAGTTTTGTAAAAATGAGAAGAAAAAACTTTCACAGTGGAAGTAGGGATCCCCAGGGTGGACCTACATGGTTTCATCCAAAACTCTTTTTTATATTTATATATATTTATCAATTTTAAGTCATTTAAATAAAAAAATAGAAATAATTCAGTGATACTTTCAAATACTAATTTTCTATTTTGCACTTCAGCTTCTATATTTATATTTATATTTTTTGAATAAAAATGCTGAATTCGCACTGTCCACTCCTTAATCGTTCTATTCCTTGCCATCTCCAACTCCTCACAGCATCCCATCTCATGGGATTTTTACTAAAGAACAGATAAATATTTTTGAAAAAATGAAATTATGTTAATCACTTATCAAATACTAAAATATTTTTAAAAAACTATTTATTTTGTGAGATAACATGTTCCTTCCTGCCAACCAACTCTAAGTTGACTCAGTCTTTACTTGAGGAACTCAAGCTGCTACAGTACTGAAAACGACTTGACATGATTGGAAAACTTTTAAAAATCGAGTTGCAAAAAAGAAAATTGAATCCTTTAAGCTCTGATGTGATGGGTTCAATATTGTGCTTTAGACTGTGGTTGTTTTATAAAATTTATATTAAAAATTAAATTATTAAAACTATCTTATTATTTTGAATCTTTTTTTAGTATTGATACAATTCGATTAATTTTGCGATTTTAAAAAAAAATTAAAACTAAAACATGTTATTATGTGTACGAGTGTCCCCCACTCCCATACCAAAAAAAATAAAAAAATCTTGAAAATTTTAATTTTCTATTCTACTCCCCACCCCAGTCCCCCAACCCTGCCCCTCATCCCCCAAAAAAGAATTTTAAAATTTTATTTTTAAAAAAATTTTCAAATTATGAAATATTTTCATGTCTAAAGAGAAAATAAATTAAAAATTAAATTATTTTCGAAGAAAATATTTTCTATGGAAAACATTTTCCTCCGTACAAAACACAACCTTAATTGACATTTGATTGGAAAATTTTTAAAAACAAAATTGAATCTTTTAAGCGCTGTTTGTAATGGGCTCAATGCTTCAGACCATGGTTATTTTATTAAATTTATATTATATAATTTTTTTATAAAATAAAAGTTTAGATTTTTGAAATTATTTTCTGTAGTATTGGTACAGTCAAAAATTGAAAGAGTGATGAGAGCAATTTTAGAGTTTGAACATTTCATGTGTATCTTTAGTGTCCATACAAATGTCACAGAAACCTTTGGATGATTCTTGCAAGGAGTTGTACTCATCATCTGATACTACGAAATCTGTTTTCTTCAAACACTCTTAGAATTATGTCTGCTATTGAATTGATTAGAATAAAGCAAAATGGCTCTTTAAACTGTCTGTGCTTCTTTCAATTGTGAAGTAGCAGTTAGTCAATGCAACTTTCGACGCTCATCATGGGTCATCCGGAAATAATCGCGCTATGATTTTTAAACATAGAGTCAGACTGTGTACATCAGAACCCTCCTTACCCCGCAATCGGCGAAAACGTTTGAGACATTGTGGTAATGTTGTTGTTATATTGAATTGATCAGAAGATTTATTGGTGATTTGAGCTTTGATGTATGCAAAGGGGTTTTATATTGTCCTGTTAATGGTAACAACGTGTATAAAGTTAAGTAGCTTATACTTTAAAATATAAAGAACGAAGACTTGCTACAATTTTATGTGACACAAGCAAAACGCCAAAGCAGTTACGCTTGCAATTTAAACTATTTCGTAATGCTAGTGACATGTAGAAATTTTGGTTTGAGGGATGACAAGGAACTTCCACACTTCGACAAAGTCCAAGTCCACTTAGGGAGTTGTTATTTATGGAAGTTGAATTTAAATTAATTGAACTTAAATATGAACAATGAAAATTTTTTAAAAATATAAAACCGAGTTGCTACAATACTGAAAAAGGCTTAATTGACATTTGATTGGAAAATTTTGAAAAAGCGAGTTGCAAAAATAAAATTAAATCTTTAAGCTCTGTTTGTATTAGGTTCAATGCTATGCTTCAGACAATGGTTATTTTATATAATTTTTTTATACAATTAAAAACTACAAATTTGAAATTATCTTATTATTTTGAATTTTCTTTAGTATTGATACAATTTGATTAATTTCAAGATTTTTTTAAAAAAAGTTAAAATTAAAACATGTTATTATATATACCATCGTATGACTTCGGAAAAAAGTCTATAAATAATTCTATTATTTAAAAGATGAGGAATCAAGAAAACATGGAAAAAATAATACTAGTGCAGATTTATCCCATGATATTATGATTGTGTATAACACTATTAAGCAAAGACAATAAATATAATTTAAATCACTTGAGCGAAAATAAATCAATCAAAATGAAACTAACTCAAAAATTAAATCTATTTCATTTATGTGCCCAACAAGAATAATTTCATTTGATTTAATATCGAATTTAAAAATAAATAATAAATTTTATTAATTAATTTATTTTTGGTTCTCAATGAATGCCCTGTACACACCTTGGTATATAGAGTTGAGAAGTCCACTCTTAGGTAAAACATTTCCCACTAAAAACAATTCTATTTTGAAGAGCTTCACTTTCAATTCTCTCTTTTTTTTTATACGTTCCTGCTCAAGTTACCAAAACCTCTGCTCTATTTAGTTTCAAAAATTCACCAAGAAAATTATTTATTCATCGTTGCTACTTTACAGTTTACAAAGGCTTTTAAGACCTAGTAATAATATAATAGAAATAGAGAGATTATTTTTTGAATACTTTATTATAGTAGTATAGTAGTAGTAAGTAATCGCGCAATAAGAAAGGGTTAAAAAAAAGCTCAAGATTGAGGATCCCGAAAGCTCTGTTCCATGAGCTTCAAAAATTCACAAAATTCAATTCTTCCATCTCTGTTTTCATCAAACGCCATAATCATCTTCTTGCAATCCTTCATCGAAAATTCGGAGAACCCCATTCTCAAAATAAGTTTCATCAACTCACTTGCATCAATATATCCATCTCCATTTTCATCAAACACATTAAATGCTTCCTTAATTTCTTCAAAACTAGGTTCTACTTCCTCAAATAAACTCAAAACCTCTGCCAACTCATTCCCATTTGAATCGACAAAACTCATTAGCTTATCCATAATTACTTCCTCAATACTATCTTCCTTCATTAATTCCTCGTTATCGCGATTTTCATGATCATGTCCACAATTATTATCATCATGCTTACCTCGAGTCAACGCCTTTCGGACAGCGATGAATAATAGATGTATTGCTCGGAGAGAGAGAGAAAAACAAGAATATAAATCTTGAAATGCAGTTAGGATGGTGAGAATGATACACCTCAAAATGTTACAAAAAAACTGATTGAGGTCATCAGCTATTTTCTGGCTCAGTAATGAAGGACTAATTGCTGACACTGGAAAAATGTTATCCATTTTGCAAAATGGTGTGAAGCTATTAATTCTTTGTCTGGAAATAATATTAAATCATGGAATGGTTGCGGAGACGAATTTTGTGCGTCTATTATAGAGACAGTGTAAACAAGTCTAGTCGTTGTGGAAAATGCAGAGGAAAAAATGGTGAAAAGGAAATCTGGTTTCCTTACATTACATAAAAAAAACAAAGTCTTCATTATTCGTTCCTTTTTTATTGGAAGTCGGTCATGAGATTTCCTGGTAATTTCAGTCTTAATAATTGAATCCGTGTTGCATCAGCAAATTATGGTGTCATTAGAAATTAATTTCGTTAAAATTAGTTAACTAACATTATTTGTTAGTAATTATACTAGTATTAAAAATTATATGAATTGTATGACTGTTAAAAGTACATAATTTGTTTATAAGATTATCGGTCAAGGATTATGAGAGCATACTACATATTTGGAAAATTTATGCGGATAGATAAATATATACTAGTTAATTAGCTAACATAATTATAGTTTGAATTAATTACAACTCGCGGCAAATATCCAGCTCTAATTACAATTTTTGTTTTGTGTAATTCGCGTGATTATACAAAAGGTATGCACAAATCAAATTGCAAGTAAAATAAACAAATACTGTGAAGTGTATAGTGAATTTTACAAACATTGTGCGCGAATTGTATGACAAAATATACAAATGTTATACAAAAATTGCGTATTGTACAACGAATTATACAAATATATATAATACTGTGTGAATTATATAAACGTTGTTGTAACCATAGTTACAAAATGTACTTATCCAAACTATAGTTATGATTGAGTTATATATGTTTGTCATTTATGAAATTTTCTCTTTTAAGCTCTTATTATTTTATCTATTTTATTCCTAAATTAATTATCTCGAAATTATCCTTCCATCCATTAGAAATTATTCCATGTAAAGACAAAAATAACTTATCACAATACTAATTATTAATTCTAATCAAAATTATTCCATAAATGACAACCAAATAAGGGATTAAGATGTATCAAAAAATTCTCTCTTTTTATCAAAGATGTCCAACACGCATAAGAGAATACTCAAAAGTGTGTGTAAACATCTTAGGTTGTACAGAAAATGGTCGACGGACTTGAATTACATAATACATTTTGGATATTATTCTAATCTAAAGTTGGTAGTATTACTTTTTCTTAATTTCCACAGAAAATAAAAGAGTGAAATTTGAAAATAAAATAACTAGGTTTGATCATTATGAAGGTAATTAATCACTCTGTGACGTAATATTAAAGATGATGTCAGTACAAAATACGTGATGTTTTCGGCTGAAGACATCCGCAAATTAAAATTTTTCACTTATTCCGCAAAAAAGTTTCAATCAATAGTAATTTTTTTAATAATTTTTTACTATTTAAATTTTTATTTTAAAATATTAAATTAATTTAACTTTAAAAATTAGTTAAATTAATTTTAAAAAAATATATTTCATGACAACTAAAATGAAATAACGAGAGTATAATTTTCTTTAGAAATAATTAGAGGGATTAGGAATGTGTTAAGGGCAGTCCGCAGTTTTAAATAAATATCTTCTTGATTTTGTTAAACATCAATTATTTTGGACCAACGTTTAGAGCCCAAAATATCAATAATTTTGAATTGGAAGGAGTAATATCTTACGGATTACAAACTCAATAACATTACTCCAAAAATAATTTAAGAAATTATTTATTTTTACTTGTTCACTATTCTAAAAATAAAATTTTTATATTTATTTATCCATTTTAGCATATAAAAAAATAATTTCTTTTCATGTTTTATCTTTAGCATTAGTTATTCTTTTAAAAATATTTTTCAAGCTTATTAAAAATTATACATATATTAATACTAACATCTTTTATTTGTTATTTCTTAAAAAGTACTCAAAGTTCATTATGAACGAACAAAAGTGAACGAAAAAGTATTAATCAAACGAGAAAAATAATCCTTCCCTTGACAAAGTACACCAACTAAGAAAAGCCCTATTTGTTTCCAAATTTTATGAAATTTTGCGTGTGTCCAGCACACACACACTCATTAATACTTCTTTTGTGAATCAAATAATTAGACCACGTTGATTCCCTTAACTGGTCAACAACACTATGAATTTGGAATTTTTAACTTTTTTTTTTCCTTATTTCTCATTCCATACTTTTTATATTTATATTAAAGCTCGAATAAATTCAAATTCATCCATTGTTAAGCTAATTTTTTTTGGGATGATTGTGATGACCCACCATATCATCACGACACATAGGCAACACATAGCATAAAAATTTATCATAGAGAAGTTCGGAGATTTCTCATGATAGATTCTAAAATATCATAGATTTACATAGAAAATCCTTAAATTTTTTTATTTATAAATATGTAGAGAGTTGTTTAACGATTATTATATATATCCTAAGTAATATAAATAGAACGAAGTAGTGCAATATCAATCAACGAAAGAAGTTCCAGAATTAATCTTTGGAATTTAGAATAAGACCTATTCCCATTTCCGAAGCCCCATTTAAACGTTGGTATCCAAGTTTTTCTGGAAATGATATGTAATTATGTTGCGTATCCCAGAGTGCAAGGTAAATTTTTAATCTGAGTACTTAGTTTGCAGTCTTTTAAGGGAACTCAGGGATACTTTTGTTGACGTTTTTGAGACGAATTCACAATTTGATATTTAAAAATTTCTAGGATAACTTCAAGTTAATAACATAATAATAAGTCAATTCATAATCAATTATTTAATTGTTTTTGGATTTATAAAACTACTGAATTTACATAAACCGTAACAAACTCTCTAAATTCATCACTTGACCTCAAACATTTGATATTCTCTTCGTTTCAATTTATTTGTCTGACATTTGATACTCTCGTCGTTTCAATTTATTTGTCTTACTTTTCTTTTTAATCCATTTGAGAAAGAATGTCTCTTTTCGTTTTTAGCAACTTTTTAATTCCAAATTTTTACCTAACATGTTTAGAATAACATAATTAAATGATATTTTATATATTTGACATATCTTTAATAATTCTCGCTCAAGTTGATTTCTATACTCGTAAGGTGCCCACGACTAATATTTAGTTTATAAAATTAGAAGACTAGCATATTTGCACAATGAAGGGAAACTTACGAAGATATACTATATAAAAAAATATTTATCATTTATAATAATAATATTTTTTTTCACTCAACATTTATAATACATATTCCAG
>JAABOM020000075.1:26983715-27000843 GCA_011800125.2 Solanum clarkiae
ATATTGCCAATTTCTTATCAAATAAGCACAAGATATTTATTTTTAATACAAGTATAGATTATCATAATATTGCTATAAATGATAATAAATAAAAAATATCATAATTTTTTAAGAATACTTGCCTAAATTATTTTTTTACACAGAGAATTTTAGTTTGAGTTATAATGGGCCATAGGGCATTATTTAGTGAAGGAGGCCATATCTACTAAGGTTGTGAAGGTACTATCAGCCTATCAAATTCAAACCTGACTGGACCAATTAGCCTCTGAAGCCTTTTTATATTGTGGGCCTTTAGGTGTTGATTCTTGGGCCTCATGGCAATATCCAAGCTTCGCGTTGGGCTTCACTTTTGGAAAGTTTCTCTTTTCCTTTTTTTCTTCTTGGGTTTCCTACTGATGTCGGGCATCTGCATTGGAGGTCCCACTAAATTTAGGTCGCATATTGCAGGTTTTATTTGGGATGATGCTTCCTACATAATTTTTTCATATTGATCAGAAATCGCTGATTAAGGATGGAGCAGTTCCACTAATATGTCACAACTCATGTTAGACACTTTTAGAAAGTTGGCTCTTCATAGCGATGAATTTATTTTATTTTGTGTAAATTAGGACGTAAAGTATATAAACACTTTAATTAAAATTGAATTATTTTAGATATTACACATGAAATATCATAAATCATAACTTTCTAGAATTGCAAATTTTAGAAAATATTGATCACAATTAAAAAGCTTTTATTCCCTAAAAATAATATTAATTATATAATATAAGAGAACTATGAGTTATAGAATTTCTTGTTGGTCTGGCCAAGGGGAAAAAGGATACCACTATCATTCAGTGACTCTGTAATTAAGCTTGGTAAGGTATAGATTTGATATATTATTTTTTCTAACCACCAACTGATAATAAACTTTATTAATTATATCAGTGACACTTGTCAAGTGGGCTAAAGAAAAAAATTATCTGTTTGTCACTTTTTATGCGTGCAAAGTAAACATGACGAATTTTATTAAAAAGAAAAAAGTACGCAGATAAGTAAATATATATTAGTTAATTAGTCAATATAGTTATAATTTGAATTAATTATGACTCACGGTAAATATTTAGTTATAATTATAGTTTGAGTTTTGTATAATTCGTGCGATTTATACAAGAGTTGCGCGCGATTATATAAAAGTTGTGCGGAAATCAAATTATATACCGAGTTATACAAATGTTGTAAACGAATAGTAGAGCAAAATATACACACGTTATACAAAAACTATGAATTGTATAGTGAGTTATACAAATGTATACAAATGTTGTTATAATTATAGTTACAAAATGTAATTAACCAAAATATAGATATAGAGTATAATTAGACTTTATATGTTTGCCATGTATTTAAATTATAAGTTTTATAAATATTATTTATTTCTTACAATCATAATTAGGTTATGCTTACTTTTTTCGAAACGTTCCAAAGTGAAATATTCCGTGATTCATTTATTTGTGAATTTCTTTCACCTTAAATAGATTCATATGAGTAAATTGATTAAGGGGTACTTGAATTTTGTCTACTTTATCTTCTTTTGATCTTGAACTGAAGTTTATCAGAAACAACTTTTATATTTTCCTAAAATATGACTCAAAGGGATTACACCAAATATATAAGATTAGGGTTCAAATGACATTTAACTTTTAGTTTGGTGGTGATAAGTGATAACATTTGGTTCACTTGACCACCTTAACTCCATTAAATTAATCTTTTTAGTCTTTATCACTTCTGTCCCCACTTTGAAATAAATTAAACGTTGAAAGTTGGGACATCCGAGTGATGAATCTTTTTTTATACTTTTTGCAAGAAAGTGAAAGGCAACACTTCCCATATTACCTTTTCCATATAATATCTACTACTCCTCATCAGTCATTTTTTTAAAAAAAAAAATTCACCCTAATGACCAAACAAAAAGAAAGGGGGAAAAAATATATATATTCACCCTCTTAATTAATTACTTCCCATAGTAACTTAAATTTAAAATACTAAAGAAGTTTTTTGTGCCAAGAGAAGTCAACAAATTGACGTAAAATGATAAAATTCAATCCACTAGATGCCTTTAAATATCATAATCACCTCATTAAAAAATTTATATGGGTAAAATAACAGGTCCTAAAACACGATCCAGCCTCACACTTTTTTAAAAGAAGAAAAGCTAATATATTTGTTTTAAAATTATTACTCATAAGTTGCATAATTTTCAATCTTCAAATTTGATTTTGTATGTGTGTACTATTACATTTTGACACAATCATTTCAAGTTTAACTTGCATGGCTCAAATAAATAAATAAATTATAACGAAACTTGTTTTAATATAAATATTCGATGCACATAAGTATTTAAGTTAGAAAATCAATCATTTATGCACTAAGAAGCACTGAAGTGTTTGATTGAAAGTAGTAAATTAAAGATGATGATCGATACTAACACGATTGCTAATGGTGGGTCACTACATACACTTGGGGTTGACTCTGCGCCTAATTGGAGGGGTTTTTTATTGCTCTTCTAAGTCCTACTATTGTTTATATGACACAAAATGCACTAAAGTCACTTAATAAAGTTTGAAGTGATTACTGTGGGAGAAACTAAAACTATATGGTTTTGACTTCGAATGATCATAATTACATCTAAAAAGCT
The DNA here is from genome assembly GCA_011800125.2 of Solanum clarkiae. NCBI lineage: Eukaryota > Viridiplantae > Streptophyta > Magnoliopsida > Solanales > Solanaceae > Solanum > Solanum clarkiae. The sequence goes on from JAABOM020000075.1 coordinate 26,986,390, forward strand.
AAATAAGTGATGAAAAATATAGGTGATATCAAGGAGTTATATTTATGTTTTAGTCATATTTAGGTTCAATAACTTATATAGGAATACTTTAGTTTTATCATATTTGAAATTATCGCTTATGGAACTTAGTTTTCTTATTTTCCTAAGAAGTTGTGTTTTCTTGATATTCAAAGAATTTGTTTTGACAAATAAAGTATTATGATCAAGTAAATAAAATATGAGAACACAATTTTTAGGAAATTTTTTATCCATAACGAACACATCATCTGTGTTCGTCCATTACATTTTTGTTTCCTTCATGTTTTTGAAGAATTTCTATCAGTTTAACTAAACTTATTATGATTAGATCTTAATACTATGGGAATTGGAAGTTGTCGATTAATTTCTTTTCATTTCGGACATTTAATTAGAGATACGTTAGGAATGAGTATTTTTTTTAGAATTGTGCCCAAATTAAAAATATTATGTATTTTGAAACGAAGAGAGTATTGATTGGGATTTAATCTTTTGTTGTATGCCAATCATGGGACTCTATTTTCAATCTCCACCTATTTTTGTCTTCTAGATTAAGAACATTGCCATCCAAGAAAGAAAAGGTTCTGAAAAATTATGTTCACTCGGTTTTAATTTGTTACAAAATTAAATATTCATCTAACTTATAATAGTTAGGGTTACTTATAGAGTTCTGCTTATTATAAATTGCTTAAAAAATGTTTTATTATGAGTCAAATTAGTAATTTAAAAAATAAAATGTGTAACTTGTTATAATAGAAAAAAGTTCATACTGTCTGTTTATGCAAATGTAAGTGTACACCACTTATCATTCTGTAATTACTATTACTACTCCATCCGTCTCATTTGATTGTCATCTTTTAAAAGAATCATATTTTTATTAATTTATCCTCATCTCTTTTCAATGTAATCAATTTACTTACTTCCAAAAACATGTAATTTTAAGAGTAAAATTCTTTTTTTAAAGACCTAAGTTTTATGTTGATGTAAATTGACAAGTATCTTGAGACTAATACTCTTAGTAAAATTGATAATTAATATGAGAGAAGGGAGTGAAGGATATTAGGAGGTAAATAGAAATCACTTTATGATGCAAATACTCAAAAACATGCATTTCTTAGGAGTTACTTTCATTCCCATGGGAGTTTTAATATCCAATTGGAGATTTTTTGATAAAAGGAATGGCTAGAAATGGAAGAACCCTGCTTTGAATTATTAGTTGTCCAAGTAACACAATAGAGAGCACATGCATATATGGGGATAAAAATTGTCATATATAAAAATGGCTGTAAAAGGGAAGAACAAAAGCCAAAAGGAGGAAAGAAAGAAAAAAGGCAAAAGCTAAGTGAAAATGCCAAAAGCATTTATGCCATTAAAGAGAATTTGGGTCCCATATCCAACTAATTGCTAATATATCTAGTATAAGATGTGGCTTAGATTTGCTCAGCCCTTCAAAAATATCTGCTTTGTTTTTATATTCAACAATTTGCCTCAGTCCACCAAATTGTTCTGATTTTCCAAGTGCCCCCTTCTTATGTCTACATCAACACTAAAGTTTGATTTGATTGTCAACTCGTTCAGATGAACTCTTCCTTTCAACCTTGCCTAACTATCATGTAACTAGTTCCCAAATTGGTAGGTGGGATAATGATAATAATCTCGAAATGAAATTTGAAGAGTTAAAGTTTCATATATGAATAATTTAAGTATTGTTTGTGATTATCAAAAAGATGCTTATAGGTAAGTGCTCTTTAATTATAAGATTTATGATCTTGAACAAGTTGTATCTACAATGATAACAGATATAGATGATCTGATCTTATAGAAGTTCATTAGGCTAACTGGTTGTTGTGGAGTTGGATGGACTCTATTATTATTGGTGACCACTCCCAACTAGTAGCGATAAGGTCTGCGTACCTCACTTGTGGATTCCATTGAGTGTGTTGTTGTTACTCTCAGCTGGTCTTTTGGGGTTGGGAAATTGAAGAGGAAGGAAAGGAAAATGAACTTCAATATCATCCTTCCACTTACCTTTTGTTACTTGGTTTGTAAATAAAAGGTACTACTACTTAGCTTTTCTGGAATCCTCTGAGGATCATAATTATTTGCATGAAAGAGAAGACGTTAGGCACAAGTGAACACCCTTACACTCCAAGACTCTCAGCTAAATTGTATTTTTTAATTGGAATAATTTTAATACATTTCTGCAGCTTTTGAGCATGAGTTTTTTTGGGTTAAATTTTAGCCTGATATTTAAGTCTTGTTTGAGACACAATGAAGAAAAGGCACATATCAACAAGATTTCATAATATGAACATAAAACCTGAAAAGAAGGCTCAACTATTATTCAAACCATCGGCAAAAATGGAAAAAAGATACCGCCTTCCAGACAAAAACACTGACGGAAACATCTAAACGTTTCTCTCTTCCACTTTCTAGTGTCAGCTGTATAAAGTTTATGTACAAGGAAAAAACACACTGACCAAGCAAAAATATGTTACAAGGGAAGGATAAACACTGATTTAAATAATAGCTTTCCCCAGTTTCAGCTGGAGATCTTGAGGGATCTTAAGATTTGAACATTGTGTTGTAATTAAGCGTAGTTCATAAGCCATTGGGCTGGAAGACCAACATCCATCTGGCGGAAGGTAAGTTGGTCAATTGCTCGCTTTTAGACCCTCTCCTGGAAGCTGAGGGACCTAGAGAAAGCTGCAGGGTTAGCCTGCAATGCCGGGGATGTAGTGGTAGGTTGATCCTTCTTCTCACTGCTTTTTGGTTGCAAGGCCTTGAAGAGCCCTCCCCTGCTAACAGAGTCGTACTTGATTCCCAGTGTTGACCATATAGAACTCTTTGCAGCTTCATCAGGATCATCTATCCGCAGTGTTTTTGGTACTAAAACAGACCCCTCTGAATTCTTTTGACCCTCAGGATTGGTTGGCTTAATCAATTCACCATCCCTGGAATGCTTCCCTAAAGGCGAATTAGGACCAGAGCCTGGTCCTTTTTGGTTTGCTGTTGGCGATGGTGGAGTCAACCAAGGAAGACTCCACGGACCAGGCACATTGTAATTCCAATAAGGCGGAGGGCAGAATGGCATAGGATATCCAGCAGGGCTAATGGCGGGGAAAGGAACAGCAGCGAATGGAACAGGCCACGGTACTCCTGGGAGGCAAGGAACTGGAGATGGGAAGCCATTTATAGTTTGCATGACTGCCTCAGGGGAGCAGTTTTTAACTCCTTCCCCCATTGAATTTGAAGTGGTGACTGAAGATCCACTAGAGCAGTCATCCCCATTTTCTCCACCTATGCCAGATGGATTCTTGTGTTCTTGTCTGTAAAAACCATTTCGGATCCCATTAGGTGTCTTATTATCAGCAAGATTTAAAACAGAGGCCATAGAGTCACACAGTGGAGAGTCAGGACCAAACGATAGGACAGTTCCATTGGGTTTGAATGCTGGATGATGAAATCCATTCGGGGGATCAATTCTTGCAGCTTCAAGGGCCTCAGAGATCATGATGTGACGACAATGCGATGCAGAGTTCTTATTCTTGCGACGACCAGCTCCCACAGGCACATTCCTCATGGTACCCCCAGCTGTCCAATATCTCTGGCAACTCTTGCAGAAATGACGAGGTTGATTGACGTTGTAATTATTGTAGTAACAGAATTTAGTATCCATACTATTGCAACGAGGACAGGGGAGAATTTTGTCTGGCTTCTTTAGAGTTTTCTGCTGGGAATTAGTTGCATCACTCTGATCATCCTCAGTCTGGGAAGTTTTTACTGTGGGAGAGTCATCATCAATAGTATGAGTCTTAGGCTTGTCTTCTGATGGAGACTTCAGATTTTCTGATTCTTCCATCATTAGATTTTGGTCTTTCTCCTCTAGTTTGGCTTCACTGAGCTCTCTTGTCATTTGATCCTAAAAAATTGAAACCAAAACTTAATGAGTTGCCTGTCAGACTCCCATAAGAAAACAACAGTTAATGATGTGAGCTATATTCAGTCTGCACAATGGAAAGAATCTCAAAGTCCTTCACACTGATAAATTCGACTTCCCTATAGGATTCCCACTAAGTTGGAAAAGAGGACAAAAGACAAGAGAAGCTGATTCTTTCTCCAATTGCTTTAGTTACAACTACATCTAGTAAAAGGGGGTCAACAACAGCAATAAACATATATTCAGTAAAATCCCACGGGCGGAAAAACGGAGACCTAAGGGTCACCCAAAAAATGTTTAACTTTGGAGTTCGGACGGAACCCCGTGCGTTAGGGGCTGGTATGATCGCATCCCGATGTAGTAAAAGGGTTATCAATGAAAAAGATATTGAGCATAAATTACACAGGACTAGCTAGAAACTTCCAGAGAATGACCGAAACGGGGCAAAATAATGTTCAACTATAACCCAATGAATCTAATTCTGCAAATTAACAACATATTATCAAATCTAACACCTGATTTCCATTTGAAAACCCCAGAAATTAAGTACCATAACGTCAAAAAGCTAATACAGCAATTTATTAAAATTACATCAATAAATAATTCAAATCAGTACCTTATCAGCCTCTTCCTTTTCGTAATCACTTCCATCATCTGATTCATCTTGCTGTGAACTGTTTCCTTCCTTATCCACTAGACATGGATCACGATCCGACCCGGTACTACTTTCTTCAGCAACTACAACATCAGTTGCACTCACAGATTTTCCGACATCGGAATCCTCGTCCGGGACCATCACCGGTAGTATCTTTCCATTCTCAGGCAGAGCAATTTTCTTTCCAAATAGCTTAATTTCTGGGTCCTTCACTTGCCTCATTTTGCCGGAGGTAAAAAGACAAAAAGTAAAGCACACACACAAAAAAGGAAGCTTCCGGTTAGTCTCTTACTACAGAACTCTCGTTTACTCGCCGTGAATTTGCCGCCGGTGGACGAAAAGTGAAGTGATATTTTCTTTTCTTTTTTTATTTTTTTATTTTTATTTTTTGTAGAGGTGGGATATTAGAAGCAGGGAATATAAGTTAAGGCCTTGTTGGCAATATTGAGGATTATGATTTTGATCTCGCTTAATTTAAACGACAGGATAGTGGAATATGGATGCCACGTCATGGCCCCTCTCCATTAATTTTCTCAGCCACAAGATTTATTGTGGCCCTTCATTTAGTATATGTATCTTTCACTGCATTTTAGATTTATAAAACTTTAGTTTAAAATATTTACTTACTTAAAAAAAAAATCTTTTTTTTTTGAGATTTTTAAGTATTTGAATAATTTTCTTTATGAAGTTAAGTAATTTAAAGTACCATCAGAAATTATCTTTCAAAAAGCAAGAATCATATGTAGATTTTTTTTGAAATTTTAATCAATCATAAATTATTTTTGAAATTATCTAATTATTATACAAATTCTTACTATTAAACATTATTTTTTTTACCAAAAAAATTTAAAGATGAATTTTTAAAAAGAATAAGTAAATAAATTTCATGTGGGCTTACATAACTCACATAGTTTAAAGAGTTAATTACTATTTTTTTATAATTTTTTAATTTACGAAAATCCCTTAAAATATGGCAATCCAAATATGGCAATCCAAATATATTAATTCAGTAATCTTTAATTCAACTCAGACTATAAAATTAAATTTTTTAAATATCAGCAGCTAACATATAAAATCTAATACATTGAACATAAAGATAATTTAAGAATTGAAATTAATATATCTGAATTACTGAATTAATGTATCTGGGTGAAAAAATAACTTTTTAAAATGTTTAAAAATTTGTAATTTTTTTTTAAAAAAAAAACACATGATAAATAAAGACAATTAGTTAATTTTTTCCTAAATTTTATAGTTAAAAATACATCATATAGACTCATGAGTTGCACAGAAGTTGGGTGCGCCCGCCGTGAAAATCATTTTGCTCGAGTTTTTACGGGGTCATTTGGTTCTCATGTTAGTCGAGGCATATTTTATATATAAATTAATATTGAACATGTTGTTATAAGACAACAAATTAATAATTCTTCTAAAATTATATTTTTATTCTAGCATATATCAATTCTCAAATTACTAATATGTACTTTCTATGTTCAACTTTAATTATCATGTTGTATTTTTTGAAAGTCAATTTAATTAATTTTTAAAAAATTAAATTAAATTAAATTAATATTTTAAAATAAATAATATTAATTATAAATTTTTTTCATATTAATATGATAGAAAAATATATTTTAATTTAATATTTTTGTCCCATTAAATATGTTCAATAAGTCATTGCATAAGTTATTCCGAACTATTTAATCAACGACCCCTAACTGTCTGTGACGTGGAGGATTGTCCAAGCTTTGATGAAAATTTTGACGGTTGAAAGGCACTCAAACAGTGGAGCCTATCCTTTTCTTGATACTATTTTAATTTCATGGAAAGAGTCCTTTTAAAAAATGATTTGCCTAATTATGATTGGCTTGAATAATTATTTGCAGTTTCCTTTTCTTCCATAATTAAAAAGATATCTTCACCTATCCTTTTTAAAAAAGTGTTCTTTTTTCCCTTTTCTTCTCTTTTCCAAAAATAAATCAACGGACGTGATCTTATTAAGATTCATTCTGCTAGACCCCTAATCACTTAGTCAAACATAGAATAAGAATTAAATCATTAATTATTATTAAAACAAAAAATGTTGACTAACAAATAACAATTTTTGGGTTGTTGTGTTGAAATTTTTGTAAATGTTATGGTTTATAAATGCAATAAACAAATATAGTAGTTGATAGATATGACTTGACCCACTTAATTAGAAATATTATTGTTTTGTACTTCTTGCACTTTATATCTTAATATGAATCGATGGTACATGTATACCTATCGAAGATCTAATAAAATATATTATAAGAGCTCATTAAATTAAAATTTGATCATCTAAAATATATGATTAGGTCTTCTCTCATCTCTTCAAATCAACTTAACTAATTAATCAAATCGAGACTTAGAAAATATTTTGTTTGTATCAAGAGATGTCAATACTTGTATTAATTTTTATATATACATAATGTAACACTCCTCAGTCAAGAATGACTACGCCCCTGATGTTCTTGATCTATGTATAATCTCTAGGGTTGTATAGTAATTTATAACTTACATGAAGTTCATGATCGATACCTTATATAAATTTGACAGCTGTTATCTAAGTTGCAAATGCAAATTTGTGGTTGTGATCACTTGCAAATCTGATTGACAAAAGTGAACAAAAAAATAACAGGAAAGATTAGCCAATCAAAAATATCTTGTTTATAATTTTCTTTTTTCCGCACGACAGGTAGTTAAAAATCTTTTTCTTGCTGTCCCAACTTGCAGACTCAAAAGTTTCCAATTTTTTATTTTAAATAAAAAGAAGAAGAAGACAATATGATGTGTATAAATTACTACTGTATAGTCCATGTGGCCACCTAACCAAAAAGGCAAAAAGGTGAGGAAAATATCATCCGTCTGATAAGGGTTTTTGATCATCTGATTGGATGATTGCAAATGAAGATTTGTGTAGCTGATGCTGACTCATGTATAAACAATACTATCATAAACCAACCAATCAGAAAGTGATGAGTGTACTGATTGAATTATTGTAAATAGGTGAAGCTAAAGACAACTTTAGTTAAATTATTGTCAGTTATATCTGATAGCTGATTAGACAACAACATACCCAGTGAAATTTCATAAGTGGGGTTTGAGGAGGTTAAATTATACGCAAACCTTTATCACTACCTCATAGAGGTAGAGAGACTGTTTCCTAAAACCCTCAGCTTAAAACTCATAAGCAGAAATACTTGGAACCCAGAAATATATCTGATAGCTGATTAGACTCAGCAGAAATATGGAAAATAGATAAAATGTTTTGTCCATAAAAAGTAAAAAAAAAGTAACAGGCTGGAAGACAACTACAGTTATTTAGTCTATTTTGCCCGTTAAGAGGAGTCTCTACTTCTCGGGGAATTAGGCCTCATTTGTTGTCAATCAACAAGAGGTAATTTTACGTGAAGTATAATACTAAATAGTTTTAAAATTAAATTATATTGTTACTTAATTTATTATATGATTAATAAGTTTAAAATGATTTATTTTGAGATTAATTACTATTGTGATAATTTATTTCTCCTCATGATGGTATAGTAATCCCAAAATAAAGTAGGTAAATAATAAATAGATCCTTTTAAGCTCATTACATATCACTTTTCACTTGTAACAATTTAATCTTAAAATTTTTGTAATGCATATTTTTTTGAATGCAACAAATCAAACACTCAATAAATAACTTCATCGTTGCTAATTTCATTATAACTTATCCCATCACAACTTATATTCAACGGCATGAACTATAAAGGTTTAAATTTGAATGATTTAGTATTAGATTATTAAATATATTTATATTTATATTAAAATTTTAAAAAATTTATTTAACTTGAATGAATTCTGATTATTAAAAATTAAAACAAAAATAAAATTTTAATATAATTAAAAGTAATTTTTATTATCAATCAAACATCACCATATAAAACAGCTTGCTACAGGCGTTAATTGTTCGAAACATTTAAATCTATATCTATACTATATTAAAAGTGTGAAAACTCTTAGAAATGTTGTTTAAACTTTTTGTCCTTCATTAAAAGATTATGCTTTAGATAAAATTTTCCTTTTGTTAAAATATTCTACAACAACAACAACAACAACATTACCCCAATGCCTCAAAAGGCTCCCGCCCATTGCGGGGTAAGGGGGGTCAGATGTATGCAGCCTGACCCCTATGTTTTTTAAACATAGGGCGACTATTTCCAGATGACCCATGATGAGCGTCGAAAGTTGCATTGACTAACTGGTACTTCACAATTGAAAGAAGCGCAGACAGTTTAAAAAACCATTTTGCTTTACATAAAATTGTCTTTTCACAATTTTTTTTAAAATATTATTTAATTATATTTATAATACTAATTTTGTAAGTATATGGAACGAAGTGATAAAATAATGACTTTTAAACATGGAAAAACTTCTAAGTCTTCCTTATTTGATAGACTTCTACTTCTTCCTTATTTGAATCAAGAAAATACCCTACAACCACTAAGGAAAATTCTAATTTACCATGGTTCTAATTAGCGATAAAATCTCTATATATAAGACCTTTATAAATAAATATTTATCAAAATTACTTTTTTTAGTGGATTATTTGTCCTTTTATAAGTTCATAATTAAATTTAATATTTGTCTGTAATGTTTGTTACAAAATGAAGTATTTTATTATTGTTGTTTGTTATCAAATGGGATACACACTTTGATCACGTGCAAAACGCAAACAACAAGCCTAGCAAAATAAAATAACCTGGCATGTAAAAAAATACTAATTTTTACTGGATAGGTAAAAAAAATTAAACTAACTGAAAAGTTTTTTTTTCCATTGGTAATTCTATCAAAACGAATAGGAGCATGAAAAACAACAAAATATCATGTGAAATTCCATAAATAAAGTCTGAAGAGAATAAAATATACACAGAGCTTATCGCTAATTTTATATTTTATTCATCTACCAATTAAGATTTTATAGTTGAAGGAATTTAATTTCAAAATCTAGCAACCAAAGGACAGCCGGACATCTCCAAATTAGGAAGCTAAAAGTCCAACATTTCTTAAGCAAGTTTGCTCATGTTTGGACATAAAGAAAAGGTTGTCTAAACACATTGGTCTCTTAATCCATTTTATTAAGCAATAGCCAAGTGGCACGTCACACGTGACACTTGTTAATCATCCTGTAAACTAAAAATCTGAGTTTACTAATATACATTTTCATATATGCTTATCTAATAGGAGTCGAACATTCGAGATACCAACATCTGTCCTATATGTTGGCTTTCTTTTTTAAAAAAAAATAAATAAATAACCCCCCTCCCCCACATAAAAAGACAAATTTCCACGCGTAAAGATATTAAAGTGGCTAGCATATCTTTTTCTCTTTCGGTGTAAAGCCTTGCTGATTTGTCATTAAAAAAATAACACAGATTTTTACACTTCTTTTTTTCATCTTTATTTAGTCAAAAACTCTAACTTGACGCATTTCGTAAAATATGATACTCTAATAATTTCTTATTCATTTTAAAAATAAATAATATTTAATAATTTGTTATTTATTAAATATATATAAAACTGGACAAAGTTAGGATTATTAGACCCCAAAAGTATGGAATTCAAAAATCTCGTGGGGATGGTTGATATAATGATGATTTATTGTAGTATAAGTCTTCTCAAAGAGGGACATTTTACTTAAATTATTCACTTTTCATTTAATAAAAAAATAAAAGGACGGTCATGTGGGACATGTACACTTGGGGTTAATAAATTGTTCATTACTTAAAAAGACAAATCGTGATTAGACATGTTGGTTCAAAATAGTAGAAAAATTAGGAAGTAGTCACTAGTCATCTTTTTCTGTCATTTTTTCTTTAACTTAAGACTTATCAATTATCTTTAATGAGCGTTTGGAGTAGTTTATTTTTTGATATTTGATTTTTAAGCACGTTTTAAGTTTTGAAAGTATTTGAATGATATAAGAGTTAAAAAAGTATTTTCTTCTTAAAAATCAAAAGTCAAATGTAGGAGGATCCTCAACTTATGACATTTGACTTTTAATTTAAAGTTACTTAAAAAAAGTCAATTCAATACCCCGCTAATCCATTAAACTGTACTTTTTTATTTACAAGAAGCAATAAATTACAAAATTCATTGTAAATGGTTAGGCAAATTTGTGTTGTTTGTGCCTCGACACGTAAAAATTAACAAATATTTTGATGCATTTACTCCAACTTTTTTATGAAAGAAATCCCAAATACATAAACATGAAATGGAGGGGACATTTTTGCCCCCTTTTTTTGGGTAATATTTCAATATACTGATACATTTGTGTTGTGCTGAAAAATTGCCACATCAGCACTTCTCACCAAAACATTTGAACTTGTAAAATTATAGTATATTCAACTTTTGTGCTCCTAATCATCTAATATAATTTTTTGCACTAATTAATTATCCTTAACTTTAGTGCATCAACAGCTCCTTCGCACCAATATTGTAATTCAAAAATTGTGTTTACTTCATTAATTCTGAAAACCCCCGATATGGATAATAATCGGGTGGGTTATGTTAAATTTGAGTGAGTCGTAATGGGTAAAGATAAAAAGTAATTTGTACAAATTTTAATACTGTAGGAGCTAATTACTTAAATTTGCCATATGTTGGATCTCATATACACATATTTGTCTCTTTTAGATACATATATTCGAGATACACATACTAATTAATATGTCTAATTAAGAAATATAATTAAAAGTCATTAATTAAAGAGTATGTCTAATTAAAGAATATAACTGCGAGCCATTAATCAAGAGAAAATCACGCTTGTAACAACTTTAAAGGATATGGTATATTACGATTTCTAAGAAAAATTTAAAACCCTTCTTTCTTTTTCTATTGGGAGGTGGGGTGGGGGTGATACCAAAAAGTTTAGACTTAACTCAAATTCATGAACTATTGTCTAGATACCTACGCTATGCGTATATTATTAGAAACATATACAATTAATCAGATACATTAATAAAAAACTAGATACATATATTTTAAACTCAATAATGTGGCAGAAATATGCATAAATCCCTAACACATGTGTATATTTATTTAAATACATATAAACTTAATCAGATACACTAATAAAATTAGATACATATAATCTCAACTCAATAATATATCAGATACATCAATAATGTGATAGATATATCAATAACTTTAACTCAAATCTAAAACAAATTACTTTTTCATCTTCTTCCAAATTAAGGTTTATCACAGTTATTGTGATAGATACATCAATAAACAAGTATTATTAATATTATTTTATTTATGAACTTGAGACTAAGGCAACAATTAGTCAACACTATGTAATATCTTGTCGATACTTATGTTAATATTTTAAAATTAAAATTTATTATAAAAGAATATATATTTTTTAAAAAGTAGCTGGTCCGACGCATCCCATAGCCCATATAGTTATGAATTAGATTGATCTTTTTTGGGCCATCAAAATAATGGACCAGCCCGATTTGACCCATAAAATTACTGTGTTCGTTAGTGTACAAGTTTTTTATAATTGCTTTTGAAATTATCTATAAGTATAAAATAGATCATCTCAATGAATACTAATTAAACTTCACACTAATATATTTATTTTAGAAGTACAGCAATTCCAAAGAAAGTGCGACAAGTACAAATCAATTAGAAGAATGCCACTTTTAATGCACACATGTCATCATATTTGTAACAACTTCTTTGGAAAAAAAAAATCCAACTTGACTATCAATTGATTAAGCAGACGACAAATGCTTTTATTGTGACAATTTATTTATTTATTTTTGCTAAATTAAATGAATTCACATATTTTATTCATCAATTCAGTCAATTATCACCAATGTCAAGTTGATTGAGAGGGTTGTAGGAACAAAAGGTAGCTCACAATTCCTTTAAAATTTTTCTGGGATATGATTTTTTGTGTATCTAAGTTGTTCTTTTGTATATTTGATATATACTTTATGTATCTGAGCTGTACATTCTATACGTGAACTGTTCTATAAATTTGATATAGTTTCTTCTTTGTATGTGAACTGCACTTAATACTTAGATGGTTTTTATATGTTTATTTTGTGTATCTGAGCAATTCTTTATGAATATGATATGTTTTTTTTAATGTATTTGATATCAACTTGATGATAAGATGTATTTGAATTATTATTTTCTTATCTATTTGATATAAAACTTTGTCTCAAATTCGCTGAAGGCCATGCTTGAAGGAGAAAATAAATAGATATAGATTTGTCTAATTATTAATAAATTAGAGAACAAATATTTGGATTTCTTCGTGGACGAAATTGAAGCTATGGCCTTTGGGGAGTTTTGAAAGTGTACGAGGTGAAGAATGGAGGAAAATTTCAGGAGAGACAATGAGCTGATTTGGATTAGAGGAATTATGGAGAGAATTAAGTAGGTTATTAAGTCTCTGTTTTAGGCTAATTTTGACAAGTGAAGTATAATGTATTTCACTCTAGATTTTGTAGGAAGTTATTAAATCGTGCAAATATAGGTAATTATCTGAAAGTATAGATTAGACTAATTAATAGATAGGGCATATATGTAAGAGGATTTTCCGAAAAGTGCAAACATTTGAAACATAATAAGACAAAAAATAGTTATAGTTTGCTAAAAATATGATGCACAGTTGTATATTATAGGAGAGAGGCGAGCGAGAGAGGGTCGAGAGTGGAGAGAGATGAATTGTATATGTATATCTGTCAAATTGTATGTGTATATCTGTCAAATAATTGTATATGTGTAACTGATATATATAAGTATTTGTATATCTGCAAAGCGAGATCATGAGAGGAATGAGAGAGGCTAGTGAGAGAGGACAGAGAGTGGAGAGAGGCAAATTGTATACATATATATGCCGAATTGAATATGTATATCTGTCAAATAATTGTATATATACAACTTGTATACATTTATTTTTGTATATCTGGCAAGAGATTGTAGAGAAAGAGGGGAGAGAGACGAGAGAGAGGAAGAAAGGAGAGAGAAAATATAAACAAACCTTTAAGTGTAACTATGAATGATAATTTTTTCAAACTATAATGGTATAATGTAAATACATATCATATGTTTGTCTAGTTACATAATTGGTTTGAGCAAAGTTTGGGCCTTTAGGTTTGGAGTCGGGTGTGGTTAGATTTTGATTTGAAAGTTGGGCTCAAGTCTAAATTTGAAAGTCGAATCTTGGGTCGGAAGTCGAGTTGGATCCCACTTCAGGTGTCGGAGACGGATCTCAAATCAATTATTAGGATTGATTTTTATACCAGAAACTGTTTTTCTTCAAAATATTTTCTGTTCTTTAGTGAAAAATAAAAAATATTGTCATTCACTAATTAAACAATATAAAATATTTTTCATTCACTAATTAAATATAAAAAGATAACTTAATAACCGATTTATTTCCAAAAAAACATTTTCCATGAAGGTCATTTTCATTCATACCAAACACGTCCCAGAAAATATAATGATGGTAACTGACGTAGTTGGGTGAAAATATTTTGGCGATAAAGCATTAACAGTAATAGTGGATTCTTACCAGAAATATAACAACTGAAAGTACCATATATTTGTTCTTTACATAAGCCTGACCTCTGTCTAGTGACGTTATAACAAATAATGTGTACTATAATTAACGTTTTAAAATATATTTTTCTTCATATTGATATAGAAAATTTTTTAAATTAATAATATTTTTCATATAGTTTTTAAATATCAAAATTTTTATTTAAAATATAAAATTAATATAATCTAATTTAATTTTGAAAGTTAATGAAATTGA
>JAABOM020000075.1:27000943-27013041 GCA_011800125.2 Solanum clarkiae
TAATATAATCTAATTTAATTTTATTAACTAATTAAATTGGTTTTTCAAAAACATAATATGAGAACTAAAAAAGAACAGAGAGAGTAACTCCTTTGTTAGCAAGGAATATAATAAGTAAATTAATGAAAGCCTGGAAAGCTCTTCCTATTAGATAATGATCATGCATGTTGCATGGGCTCTGTAGTGGAAGTCCCAAATATTTATTAAAAACTATACACAGAACCAAAAATTGTTTATATTTTTGCTGATTTTGTGAATCTTTCTTTCGATTTTGTATATCAAAAGGGCCTTATTCAATACTTTGATACTAGTAGAGTACCAATTCACAACTTAAGTCCGCGGGATTCATCTGAGTCCTTTTTAATAGAAAATTATACTATTTATATATGATTAAAATTATTTTTTATGAATGTTATAGTAATAGATATTAGACTTTTTTAGATTTCTTCGTGTATTTATTTTTTATATTTTGAAACTTTTCGGATGAATAATCTGACTCCAATACTGAAACTCGTCAATTATATAAATGTTCCACTAAGACCTCACAAAAAAATATTGTAGCAACAAGAGTCCTTATTGAGGTACATCATTATTTTGTCACCCTCCACTTGCACATTGTGCTAGCTCATATATATCAGCTTGTTCCCCATTTTGACTTTAATTATACAAATTTTTCCTCATTATACTTTCCACCCAAACCCCAAAAAGTCAAGTGCCCTCAATTTTTGGCTTTTAGGTTTCATATCAACGGTTCACATGAAAATAAGAAATTGGGAGGAAGATATGGACGAAGATTCCTACCGCCTTATGTCTACTATTTAACTAATTATTAAGTAATGTTGCATGTCTTCCATGAAATAATTCATTTTTTGATATATACTTTTTGACTTTCTGTTATAAGTTGATAAATGCGGATGTAGAATTTAATTGCATGAGTGCATTACTTAAAAAAGGAGAAAAAAAGTGTATAAAGTGTGAATCAATTACTTTTAGAGCATATTTGTCAGCAAATATATTAGATCAATTTTAGAAAATATGTACGCAAAATGCCTAATTTATAGATAGACTGTAGATTCACTTGCCTCATAAAATAAAAGTAAATTCGCTCATGAGTTGATTAATGCAATTAGGGGTGTCAAATGGGCAGGTGAATTGAAATTAGGGATATGAAAATGCGTTAGGTTATGATCTCCCCAAATTTATCTTGGGCTCGATTGCGTTGGACTTGAATGGGCTAAACTTTGGGTTGGGTAATGACTCGTCCAATTTGACCTGCTTAATCTCAATAAAACACATAGTATTGTTTACCTTTTATAACTACAATTTGAATTCAACTAAAGAAAATAAAATAAAAAGTTATAAATAGATAAAATAAATAGTAATTCATACCCTCAATATGAGATCAATGTAAATAAAGAGCCTTAAAATGAGCTGAAATTGGAGATTAAATTGAGACCAATTGAAAATAATTTTAAATTAATTAAAGCTTGAATGGATTGAGACTGAATTCAATTCAGACTATCTTGAGTCTAATTCATAAAATTGGACAGATTACTTATATTTGAGCTCATTTTGACGCAACCAAAAGTACCCCACGGAAATACTGCCTTTTTTTGCCATAATAATGTATTAGTGGTCCATGTGTCCATAATACGCATGTATAAATGGAGCACTAGACAGTTCTATTGCAGCATATTAAAGCCTAGGAATTATTAGAAACATAGCAAGAGTATAGTTGGCAATCTACAATAACAATGGCTGGCTCTTTCTTCCGTTCATTTCTTACTTTTCTTTGCTTTTCTCATGCTATTACCTGCTTGATTAATGGCGTCCCAGTCACAAGTAAGTTTATATTTCATGAGCAGAGCTGTCTTAGTTAAATAAGTTTATTTTTCGTTCTATTATCGATCGATGATTATCATAAATATATTGACAGGAAGCCGAAGTTTGGTACTGGACATATCTCAAGAACATAATGTACTGCCAGAAAATATGGTACGTAGTATATACCTTCATCTTTAATTATATTTTTCCTCCTAATTAGTTTGATAGTAATTTTAAAAATTGAAATTTTAGGAAAATATGGGAGCAGAAACATCAGCAAGAGGAATACTGGAGGTTGAAGAAAACATAAAGGATTATCCAGGTTCTGGGGCAAATAATCGCCACACTCCAAGGCCCCAGTTAGGGAGAGGCTGTGCTGAATGCTAGATAATCCTTATATGTTTAAGATAATTAACTGTGTTTAGTACTGTTTTAATCATAATTGTCTCATATTTTGAATAGCTAATTAAGAGAGAGTTAATTGTGTTGATATTGGATAATCTCTGAGAGATCTAGCTAGCTAGTAGTAGCTGAATTGGTTTGAGGAGTACTTATTAGCTAGTATTATGTTTATGATATGAACTTTGTTTGGCATAGTTATTACTTAGTTAAATGTTATATACAGGTGCCATTAGTTAATAATCATGTATTATCGTAATATATAATATGAATTTTTAGCTTAACTCACACTTTAAAATTAGCTAAAAAAAATAAATTACACGTCAAATCATATAAGGAGTTTTGAAATGTCGTTTCAGTCCAACGGAAGACATTTCTTTCAACACTTTCCCGTCTCAAAAAATGGTGCCAGACAACCAACGATTTTAATGACGTGAAAAAATATGGCTATTAAGTAAACTAATGTCATGCACCTTTTAAATATCTTTGAGCAATTAGGAAAAACAACATTACATGCTAGATGGAGATCGTGGATTTTGAGGTGGTAACCATTCACCTTCATTGCATGGTCCCACGAAAATTCGGTAAAAGATCATATACTATATTATTTTTGAGGCTAGCTGGAAGCAATATATATCATAATTTTAGAAACTTTAATATTCTAAGTAACGTTTAAATTATAATTACTTTTTATATTTTTTTAATTAAGAAAAATAGTGATATAAGGTAACAAGAATACTTCAATGGTGTTAACAAAAATTCTATGCACTCCGTTATCTTTTTTTTTTAATTACTTTCAGTTCTAAAATTTTAACACCATTGAAGCAAAAACTATTTTTGAACTACAATTAAAGAATTTTTATATGCTAATTAATTTCAATTTTTCACATAACATGTTTAAAATCAAGGATATTTTGATAAACTTTACCTCTCCTCATCTATGACTTTCTATCTACATTCTTCTGACGTCATCAAAGTATTCTATCGATTTAATTCAATTCAAAATTGCAACATATATGATATCAATTTTGCCAGGCTAAAGATTTTCTCTTTTTATTCTTGAATTTTGCTTCAAATCCTTCAAAGCAAAGTTCTTGCTTTTTGTTTTCATAAAATAACTTTGTAGTTTAGTACCAACAGAAGCATAATTATATTTGAACTCTTTTGTGTAGTGTTTACTCGGATCATTTTCGAATAGAAATTTTTTGTACAAGTTTGAAAAGTTAAATACATATAAAAAAGATTCAAATATACTTTTTCCATCTAAAAAAAATGACTTGATTTGATTTGACATGTAATTTAAGAAAATATTTTTTTTAATGTTATGATCCTAAATTAAAATTATGTTGAATATATCAAAATATCCTTTAATCTTCTGATTAAACATGTTATGTGAAAAATTGAAATTAATTAGCATATAAAAATTCTTTAAAATATTTAAAGTGCCTAGAAATAATTGCAGTTCTAAAATAGTTTTTGCTTCATTAGTGTTAAAATTTTAGAACTGAAAGTAATAAAACAAGAAAAAAGACAACGGAATGCATAAATTTTTTGTTAAAGTCATATTCCTAAAATAAATTCCCATAAATAATGTGTTCTTATTACCTTATATCATTATTTTTCTTAATTAAAAAAATATGAAAGGTATGTATAATTTAAAAATTGTTTAAAATACGTGATTTGTGCAAAAAACACCAACGATGTATATTAGTTAATCTCCCATTAATATATAATGGGATTGGACATTAATAATTAGTTATACGACGTGGCATAAGCATAAAACGTAATTTAAATATGGCCATAAAATATACTTAAAAGGTTACGTTTTTCTCTTAGCAGAAACTACAAGAATATTCGGGATTGGATGCTGGCTGACTATTTAATTCGTTCATTGTTTAATGTACATAAAAAGAAATAGATCAGTATATGTTGACAATAATATTTCTATTTTGTCAGTATAATACAGTAACGAATCACTGGTAATATACAACAAGAAAATCTAGATGGGAAGTGAAAAGAAAAAAAAAATCATAAAATACTGTTTTACAAGTTGATACTTAAAATATCATAATTGAAGTTTAACAAGTAAACATAGTGTACTAATTACAAATCTCACGCGATTTGTCAACTTTATGATTACTTAAATATCAATTTGTGCACGTCAAAATCAGGAGGACATAAATATCAGCTGAGACCAAGTTAAAAGATACGTTTATGTATTATGCCAAAGAAAATCTATTGTCCGTCATCATCAGATGAAGGGCCCAAAGCTGTTGTAGGGGGAGAAGCAGTATCTGTCTGGTTAGGCTTCAAAAATCCAAGTTTTTTTATAAGCTCTTTAGCAATTAACTGGTTAGCTTCATCAGAAGGGTGGTATTCATCCCAAAACACATATTTGCTTCTGTCGCTGCATAATGTCGATGCTGGAATACACGTCAATGCTGGTCTAATTCTTCCAAAAGAACAGCATGGCGAATCCGAGTTACTAAAACCTGCAATATTTTCGTTGAATTTAAGTTATCTACATTGATAATTTAAAGATATTCTTACTCAATTACTGTAATTTAGCTTTCTATTAGCCTGTTAATTATCAATTTTACATGAATTTTCAATCAAGATTTTCCTTGCAAGTCGATTCCTTAGCTCATGAACAGGTGCCACAATTCTTAATTATAACAAGCACGATCCCTCATATTAGCACGAATTGCTTTATATTAAATTCAGAATCTAGAAATTGGTCCCTTCAAATTAACACGTTTATCCCTATGTAATAAAAGAAAACGCAAGGGACTAGCCAATCAAAATCTTTATTCCTTTCTTAGAGCTTTCAATTCTCCGTTGGATTACTTTCTTTTTCGTATCGAATTAGTGTTTATCATGAATACTTTCTCTACTTACTTTATAAGTGACATAATATAAATATTTTTTATACTGTCAATATGTTAGTACCCAAAATTTAAATTGTATGTTAAGTGTAAACATTTATGTAATTGTTGAAACAATTCTTGGCTTCAAGTAGAGGATTAATGAGAGTGTTATAAGTTTGTACCGTAATTGCCGGGATTAGTAATGACATCGTTGACAACATCATAAGCATCTCCAAACTTGTAGCTAGCATTTGGAAGTGTGTTTGCCAATTCCTCGACAAGTTCGTTTGTTGCTTTGTTGAAGGCAAGTGCCAGCTGGTTAGTCTTGTCCTGACACTGACCATCTGTACTTAAAACCCTTTGAAGTGGAATACAACCCATTGGCCCTAGTCCAAACACCATCAACTCCCTTGCCCCCAAACTATGCAACAACTGAAAGAATTGGTTAAAAATCACTTAATTTATTCAGGAAATTGGGATGGAGATATATGTGACTTACTGTAAGCTGTGATCTGAGAGTGTCCATTAAGTATTGGATGAAAGATTTATCATTATACGTCCATGAATCACTATAAACTGGCATTAAGTAATTGTTGATGAAATCATTGCTTCCTAGAGCTACCACGTATCGTGCTTGTTGGAAAAACTTGTCAGCTTCTTTGCTTCCAATTTTTTCTCTAATTAACTCCTGTGTTCCTTGAAACAACTCTATTTGCTTGTATAAGCAAAATCTCTGTATCTGTATTCACAATTCATCAAATTACACTTCAACGTCTAGACATAATATGACACATAGTATATTAGACAGGAGAATTACTTACAAACAAACCGCCTGTCTCGTTAAGAATGCCGCCGCCTCCTGAGGCAAAATTGACTCCGTTCTCTAGTATAACATCTTCTGTTAACGATTGATCAAGATATGCTGGTGGCCTTGGAAGCCCCATTTCATCACCTGCAGGTGTGCGAATAAAATTTCAATATCGGCAAGCTACATACAATATTCTTAATGTTAATTACCTATTATATCAGCAACAGTACGGCCATTGCAAAATCTACCATTAGGCAATCCATTCCCGTAATCAATCCCATACCATGGCAAATTCGCACGAGCAAGGCTTTTGGAGAGGAAGTTGTTGTTGCCAACATCTGAAAGAGAGTCTCCAAAGATGAACTGCACAATCTTGCAATTGCAACCACTAATTACAACAGCTAATAAAATTGCCACAAAAATTGGTAAAGTCAGAGTCAGCTTCATGTTAACTATTTGTATAGCTACTCTGTTTTAACAAGTGTTTATCTTAGGAATAATGAGGCCTTAATTCTTACCTTATAAATGTCCACAAAATCCAAAGCATCAGCTGGGGAAGTTGGGATTTTTGGAGTTTGATAAACCAACTGTCTAAGAAATCCAAACCTACTACATCTACTTTCAGTTCTGTTACAACGATTCAACTCTAACAAAAATAATTGCGTATTATACATTTTGTTATTTAATTTAGATTTGAATTTCACAGTGTTACGTTGTTTAATTACAATATCCCTTTCTTAGATGTTGAATTTAACTTCTATATAATAAAATTTTGACAGCGCACACAATTTTTTCACTATTAACATAACTTTAATATGTCATAGCAGGTGCTTTGTTTTACGTTCTATGTAGCTAGTTTCACTTACAAATAGATACTAATGTATGGTTTTGTGTAAGATGACCTGGTAATTTTAAGCTTTCTTTCCAGTTTCACTTGTTAGATTAGTAGGTGGGCATACTCCGTCTCTTCATTTTTATATGTCAATATTTTAGAATTAGATTTTTATTTTTACTTGTCATTTTTAGATCTAAAAAAATGCAACTATTTTTACCATGTATTTTCTTAACATTAATCACTTATTTTCAATACTTTACGTCAATTCATATGAACATTATGATAAAATATTCATATCAACTATTGTTTTTTATGGGACATGTAAAATCTAAAATAGATAAGTAAAAGGGAATAAGCTGAAGTAATTCTAACTTTAAGTTGAGTTATTACTTCTTTGCCTCTGCCAGTCTATTTTATTGTTTTCAAAGGGTTATTACAAGTCAAATTCATATATAGGTAAGCATACTTGGATAACATTGTTACTCCACTTATAGAAAATCTTGGGAAGTTCAAATATTTGCTGGTTGTTGGACTTGTAATTTAGTAAAGGCAAACCCAACGATCTTGAAATATGTCAAGTGTTGCAACAAAATTGATGGATAGAATCACTGGTGATCCAAACAATATTAACGTTAGGCCCAGTTTGCTTCTTTAGGTATTAGACACTTGCACTATCAACAGAAATTTCAATAACAAATGTAGTTTCACACTTAGACTTTTACTAAAATGCACTTGTCAACTCGCTCACGAATTTACAAGTACAAGTAAGGAAACACAAACTTGCTCACAAATCTTAAATACGAGAAGACAAGAGAGTTATAGAAACAAGACTTGTATATTGCTTTGGACGATTGCTTACAATTTCGAGATAATTGCAAAGTGAATAACTTGTATTTATACTAGGCATTTAGGGTCAAAGTGCAATTAATATTTACTATATAAGTTCCTTACTATTTACACTTTAGTCCCTACTCTAGAACACTCTACAAATCTAAAGAATTCTAAGGACTTTCAGGTTCTATCTACAAGATTCTAGAGTCTTTCATAAATCACTCTAAGACTCTAGATTATTTCCCCTTTGAGATAATCAAGTAGCGAGTCATCACAAAAGACTCTATTAAATAAAGTGTTGATATTAGGAGCAATTCTTCCTTGTTTTCCTGCATCATGATAAGTATTCCTTTATTCTATGCTATTGTTCTTTTCGACTCTTTTACTAGATTCGATTCGATTTATTTCCTATACAAGAATAGATAAACGTAGCATATAACTAATTTAGACGTGATCAAAATTTACGGTCTAGTATAGGTTGCGTTAAATTCTGAAAATTATACCATACGAAAACTCTAACAGACAATTGAAATTAGTTCTTCAAAATTAGCTCAGGTAATTTCCTTCAAAGCGATATTTTGATGAGCAATTAATTGAGCACTTCGGTATATCCGAACACAGTGAGCCACAATAAAAAAATGTACCTACGTGGCAGAATGTGAGCCACTTGGACATCATGCAAAATTAAAGACCCATACGATGATCAAACAAAAAAAACGTGAGCAAAAACAAAACAACAAATCAAGAATCCATCCCATTTATCCAAATCCAATCTTAGCCCTCCATCCCTTTTCATCAACGGTGCTCATCCCCTTGATATCTCTAACCATATCCATCAAATTCATACAAAAAAAAAATCCAATAAAATCTCCACACACTCTATTCTCACACACTACACTAAAAAATCATGGCTTCCATTGCCCTCAAAACTTTCATCGGTCTCCGTCAAACCTCGCCGGAAAACAATTCTCTTACTCTCCCTAAATACCTCCCACCCGCCCAAACCCACCGTAGGCTACGTATCCATGCTTCCAAGTCCAGCCCAAGAGTCACCGGTCGCAACCTTCGTGTTGCTGTGGTTGGCGGTGGTCCTGCTGGTGGCGCCGCCGCTGAGACACTCGCTAAGGGTGGCATTGAAACCTTCTTAATCGAACGAAAGATGGACAACTGCAAACCCTGCGGTGGTGCAATTCCACTCTGTATGGTGGGCGAATTCGATCTCCCTCTCGATATCATCGACCGGAAAGTTACAAAGATGAAGATGATTTCACCATCCAACGTTGCCGTCGATATCGGACAGACTCTGAAGCCTCACGAGTACATCGGTATGGTGCGCCGCGAAGTACTAGATGCCTACCTCCGCGAACGTGCTGCGGCAGCCGGAGCCTCTGTTCTCAACGGCTTATTTCTAAAAATGGACATGCCGAAAGCCCCAAATGCACCTTACGTCCTACACTACACATCTTACGATTCCAAAACTAACGGCGCCGGCGAGAAGTGCACCCTCGAAGTTGACGCCGTTATCGGTGCAGACGGCGCAAATTCCCGCGTCGCAAAATCCATAAACGCCGGTGACTACGAGTACGCCATTGCATTCCAGGAACGAATTAAAATTTCCGATGATAAAATGAAGTACTACGAGAATTTAGCTGAAATGTACGTCGGTGATGACGTTTCCCCTGATTTCTACGGATGGGTTTTCCCCAAATGTGACCACGTTGCCGTCGGCACGGGCACAGTTACCCATAAAGCTGACATTAAGAAATTCCAGCTAGCGACAAGACTGAGAGCCGATTCCAAAATCACCGGCGGTAAAATCATCCGAGTGGAGGCTCACCCAATTCCAGAACACCCAAGGCCTAGAAGATTGCAAGACAGAGTCGCGTTAGTTGGGGACGCTGCAGGGTACGTGACCAAATGTTCAGGTGAAGGGATCTACTTCGCAGCGAAGAGTGGGCGTATGTGTGCTGAAGCAATTGTTGAAGGATCAGAAAATGGGAAGAGAATGGTGGACGAGGGTGATTTGAGGAAGTACTTGGAGAAATGGGACAAGACTTATTGGCCAACATACAAGGTGCTTGATATATTGCAGAAGGTATTTTACAGGTCGAATCCAGCAAGGGAAGCTTTCGTGGAGATGTGCGCTGATGAGTATGTGCAGAAGATGACATTTGACAGCTATTTGTACAAGAAAGTTGCACCAGGTAACCCCATTGAAGACTTGAAGCTTGCTGTGAATACCATTGGAAGTTTGGTGAGGGCTAATGCATTAAGAAGGGAAATGGACAAGCTCAGTGTATAAGAAGATGGATTTCATACTAATAGTTTCTAAACTTTATATGTAATTGCAGTATTTATGCCTTTAATCGGATTTCATGTTACTTCTTGAAGTTTTTATTGACGACTTGATAAGTATTCCTGTCAATTTGAAGGAAACAGGCTTGAGTTGAGCAATGTTGAAATTACTAGTTTAAACATTGAATTTGGATGTATGAAGTAAACTGTGTAGCTAATGAGATTGTACTTATGTATGAAGTTATACTGAAAACAAAACACTTCCATAAAAAGATTAATTTTTTAATCTTCAAATCAAGGGTTGTGACTTGTGCATAATTAAATACAGAAAATAAACATTGTAGGAGTATTAGTTATGTGCGGACATTAGGCATGCATAATTTTATAATTTTATTGAGCATCAAAACAAATGACCTTTTAGTGCACTTTTAAAGCAAATGACCCTTTGTACATGTTGAAACCAAAAGCTTTACAAAGATTATATTTTTATTATTCAAAACAAATGACCTTTGGTATATTGAAAGCATGGAACCTTCTGGGTCACACGCTATAGCCTTTCGAAGCTATGGAACAATGATTATATATATTTTTGTAAATAATAATGAAGAAATTGATATTCCAACAATAATAATATAGGAATTATTGTGCTGGAAGTGTTACGTATGGCTTGTTCTTTTCAGAAAATTTTGTCTTTAAATAATTTAATCTCTATGGTAACTAAAGCTGACCACTTATCTGATATAAAATGATACATATTAGTATGCAATATTGATTTTTTTTTTTTGTTGCTGAATATCACTTGGCAAATGGCCCCTTGAGGCTTGAGGCCTGAGGCCGCAGGGGCGGGCGGAGCCATCCTCAGCTGAGGGGTGTCGAGTGATCTCTCTTCGTCGGAAAATTACATTATATATAGATCACATTTTGATTTAATATATATTTATATAAGTATTGATATTTTTTGACACTGGTTAAATATTTAGTATAGTAATTAAAAAATTATAAAAATTATTTGAGATCATGTATTCAATTATTTTTATTTGACACCCTTATTAAGAATTTTGGCTCCGCCAATACTTGATGGCCTTAGGTTGAGTCCGGTCCATGTTTGATTATTGTTAATGTTAGGTTTGTGGACCAAGTGAGGTGATACTCATAACTCGTAAGACAAGCCTAACACTATTGATTAGGCACCGCACCAACTCTAAATTTTAGATTTGACTTTATTTATTTAGTTAAATGAAAATTTATAGCTATTAAGTTTAGCTTCAATTGGTAAACTTAGAATTTGAATTTCGACTATCTTAAGCATTGTTGTTTGTAACAATGGTAGCATTAGAAGAATACTACTAGTATATTTATTTCATTTGATATTTGATTTAGATATAATTAAAAAATATATTCTTTTTGCCTTAATTTATGTCAATTTTTTTATTGTACACAAATTTTCAAAAAGAAATAAAAACTTTAAAGTTAATGATCTAAAATAAATATTTATGTCACCTAAATCATAACATTAAATAGAAATAAATAGTAATGTCAAATAATTTTTAAATATATAAAATAACATTTTTTTTTTAAATTTCACAAATGAAAAAAGATGTTATATAAATTGTTAGGGAGAATGAAATTTTATTATTATCAATGTTTCGTCATCATAAAAATCGAAAAGTTCAAGGATAAAATGATTTTTAAAAAATAGAAAATAATCATTAAATGATATGGTGTAGTGGATGAAACTATCTCTTTTTTAATCAAAGGACTCATTGTTGACACCCAATTTTTACCCTCCACGGTGTCAAATTAATAATCGAGTTCTATTTTTGTTTTAACGATTTTTATAATTTTTTTTAAAAAAATATATTTTTTAAGAAGGGCGCGCCCTTTCCCAAAAAAATCCCCTTCTTTACCCGCCTCTTCTTCTTCTTCGCTGTTCCCTATTCTCTCCCCTTTTCCAGACCCCGCTCCCCTGTTCCCCATCTCCATTTCCCAATTCCCTTCCCCTTTTCTCCATTCAACGGAAAAAACAAAGCCCCCTATATAGCTCAACATGCAAAAAACAGGGAGAAGAACGGCAATCATCGAAAAACAACCCTAAAATCTAGCCATCGATAGAGAGGAAGAACGGAGCAGTGAAAAAATCTTCAAAATCCTTGAAAATTCCATTCAATAGCAGAGGGGTGTTCTTAATCTGAAAAACCAAACGGGAATTCATTCAATTCTCAAAAAGTCGCTGAAATCA
>JAABOM020000075.1:27013141-27024261 GCA_011800125.2 Solanum clarkiae
ATGCTGACATTACTTGTTACATTGGTTTTAATCTGATTAAATTCCCCAGTGATATTCGAACCATTTATGTTTTTTTTTTGTTTATTTTACTTCGAAAAATTATTTGCATAATGAATAAAAAAAATATAGACAAAAAAAAAAAATAAAAATAAAAGAAAGCAAAAAATATAATTTTATCATTACATATTCAAAATGCTTTTAGTTTAGTTGAGTCTAATTCAAATTTTTAAATTGAGTCAAAGATATTCAAAATAAATTGAGTCAAAGTTATTCAGAATTAGTTAACCTTCTAAAGTTGGTCAAATTTTTTAAAGTTAATCAATTTCAAAATGAGTCAAACTTTTCAAAGTTAAAAGTCAAAGAGTTAGTCAAATTTTCATAATCGCCGGATAACCGCATTTAGCGGCCATTTCGAGTGCGTAAAACCTTCTCGAAATGGAAATGTGAACCCGAACCTTATCTTTGGATTTTTTAAAAGATTTTTCTGTTAGGTCTTTTAAAATATTTAATGGTTTCCTAATTATCCGTAAAATTAAGTGGCGACTCTGTGTCCTTTCGAATTTTGAGAATTGATTTCACTTAAATTAATTAAGTTGAAATCGATCTTTAATTTTTGAATTTTCTTTTTTTTTCAAAATAAAAAGCCATTTTTCGGCATAACACTCATATTCGAGTCCTGGTATGAAAAAATCTTTGGCAATGAACGTTTCTCCCAAATGGACTTTACGCGGCACGAATCTAGAATAGTCAGGCATCAATGTGGACGTAGGACAATAAAAAAAATGATCTTCAAAATAAAAAATAATTAAATTTTCTAAAAAAAAGAAATCAAAAGCCCTTGCACACTTATTTTTTTTTAAAAAACGAAGATCTCTTGTGTTTTTATGGGTAAAAAGAAAAAGAAGTGTGATACTTAAATCGGACGGATGAAAAACAAAGAGGGCAGGAGAAGAAAAAGAATCAGAAAGGCAGATTCGGTTTCTCGTTGGACTTTAGCGGCCCACCGTTGAATTTTAGATTGAAGCGTTATGAGTCGATGTGAACGAGGGGTATTTTGACGAAGAGCCGTATATTTTGTGCCACTAGTACACCTACTCAGCGTGTCTTTACATGAAAACCTACCCCTTTTAAGCATCTCTACTCACTCCCAATATCTTTCACGCCAAATTTCTCTCTCTTCTCATTTTCCTAATTTCTTCCGGCCCCTCCATTTCACTTTTTCAGCTCCGCCGTATTTTTACCTCAAGGTAATTCTATCTCTTCTTTTTAATTTACGTCTTCAAATTTCGTGTTTCTATAATTCTTCTATTGTTTTTTCTCAGCATCATTTTGGATCTGGAGTTTTATCTGCGAATAATTGCTTCCTTGATTTATTCTAGTTCAGGTTCGGAACTGTTAATGGATTTTTGCACTCTGCTTGTTGAATTCAATAGAATGCAGTAGCCCTGTTGTAAATCAACTTTTTTTATGTCTGTGTGTTTGTCTGTTGCAACTCTGGATCTGTTAAACCCTGCTTATTTTGTTCATTTGATGTGATTTTGAGTTTGAAATCAAGCTAGGAGTATCGGATCTCTCATGCTTGCTTCGCTCGATTTTACCAATCGCCTATGATGAAAGGATAATTTGGTGAACGTGCATGTTTGATGTTGATGCTTGATGTATAAACCTGTGAGGTGATAGTTAAGGGAGCGATTGTGCTATTTCTGTCTTCTAATGCGTTGTTTTTGTCATAACGAATTTCGTACTTAAAAGCCTGTGCGTCCAGTATTCATTTTAATTAACTCATCCGCTATTACCTTCCATTTCCTATCTCTGATGGATGGAAACAGAGAGTGAAACAAGGATCGGATCTAGTAGTTAGAGGTGCCTGATGCATGTCTTAAATTCTAGAAATACACTTTTACAGTCTGTTTTTAGCCTTTTTCTTTATATATATATATATTTGTTAATGACAAGGGGAACCTGCAGCCACTACATTTTCGGTGCGCACAGGGTAAACCCCCGGTCCTATGCAATAATCGCAAACACATTGGAGAGGTAACCCGCACTAGGCAAGTCCGGTGCTATGAGCTCGACCTAGAAGGCAAATCCCTTGCTTTCATTGGCAAAGGATTTCAAACTTGACACCTCCAACATGGAAGCCCCAAGCCCAAACCATCGGGCCACCCTGAACGGTTTTTATATCTTCTATTCTAAATATTGTCTATTTTCGCACAATCCATTGTCAGTTTCACCTATTTTCTCGCATTTGAGATTCAAAGAGGTTAAATTCATTGCTTGGCAACAATATCTACAGTTTTGGATGGAAACTGTTTTGGTTCTAGATCATGTTTATATGTCATTTTGTGATGGAATGTCCTGCTTCATTATACTACTTCGGCGTTCTGTATTGTTTGCAATCAGGGTCCATCTTTCTCCAATCCGTTTATCTACCACTTATACTTTCTCCTTGTTCGCTGAAGAGTAGAGCAAGCCTATATGTGCGACGTAGATGCCTCTGTCATCTTGTTGGAGCTACCAATTTCTCTATTTAAGTGGTGACAAGGCGGCAGGATGATATGTCTGCAATCTTTCTCTTCTGTGTTTTAAACAAATTATGGATGAGAGTTATTAAAACTGAAACAACTTTCTTAGGTATCTTACGAGAAGATTTTATCAGTTATGTGGACCACATACTGGACTCTATTTCTTTAGGTATAAAATGATTGTTATTTGGTCCTAATTTGCTAGTTTTTTTTTTTTTTTAAATTGTTGAGAGGTTTGTTATGCTTACGGGTTTTGCGATGAGGGTTTCCAGGAAACAGCCTCTCTACTTCTAGTAGTGGTAAGGTCTGCGTACATTCTACCCTCCCCAGACCCCACTTGTGGGATTCTACTGGGTATGTTGTTGTTGTTGTTGAAAGGTTTGTTATAGCAACAGCTGTGGCAGAATAGTTGGTCTGATTAATGTGATTAGCTAAGCTGACAAGCAAATATGTTTTCTATTCCATTGAAAGCTGGTCAGATGTGTTCTGTTGATGCAATATTTTCTATTACAATCTCTGTACTATACATTTACTATTAATACCTTCTTTTTCTTTTTCGTCTTTTTCGCATTGAGAACCAACTTTAGCCGTTGGGAGCACCATAGCAGCGTGGATTAGGATTTGTTTGTCTAATCTCCATGGAAATACCTGCCCTCCCATTTTCGACACAGTTCGGCTTACCTCTGGTTTTTGCTGTTAGTGACCCTGTTCCAGATAGATTCAGTTTTTGGCTGTCTATACAATGTCAACTCTTCTAAGAGAGAATACTCAAACCATTAATATCTGCACTCTTGTTTTTGAACACTTTGGGTTACTTTCTAGTCTATTCAATTGAGTCCTCTGTGATTCGGTGTTGGGTTTTTGGGCATACTTCATAGTTTATTCCGTTGATTCCCTTGTGATTAGGTTTTTTCAGGTTTTTTTAGATTGGCTGTACCTATGCAATTACAACCTTTGCAAAACAGTTACTCTCCCACCCGTCTTTGCATCTTATTCTTAGGGCTCGTACAGCCGTGATTTGATATTAGGTTATTTGAAGTTGAAATGCAATTCATATCTCAAAAATTGTATCTTTTCTCATAAACATGAAAGCCACACATTTTTGTAAACTATCAAAACTTCCCCAATTCTTACAAGCTTACCAAATGAGCAAACCTTAGTCTATACATAAGGACTAAGGTATCAGAATATCTGCACGTGTCGGATCCTTCAAAAATACACTATTTTTGGACGATACTACACGCACCCGTCAACATTTTTGAAGCATCCGAGCAACATAGATAAACTTTTATATAGACATAATTTTACAAAGATACACTAGTCCAATATTTCAATGATAGCTATTCATTTATATAACCCTCTCCAGGCACTTCATGTTGACCCAGTCGTTTTTTGCAAAATTTATAATTATTGATCTGTTTTGTAAAATATGAACTTACAGATCAGGTTTTAAATTTTAAAATAGTTGAATTCACAAATTTGGAATTGAAAAATCTACCTTTTAGTGAGTTTTGGAATCAAGATTTTGAATTGAAGTTGAAGCTTTTGTTCAAGTGTCTTCCACAAACACTGATTTCAAACCGAAACTTCAAATTTGAACTCCAAATTGCATGGTTAAATGCCTGCTAAGGCAATAATATTTTGCACTAGTGCTGTTCTGCGCTTTTTGAACCCACTTTCACATGTTGCAATCTGATCCTTTAGCATGACAACACTTTTCATCCAATCAATATTCAGATTTAATCTAAGTGCTATGAAGCTCTGCTTGTTGACCTCAATAAATGCATCCATTAGTTCATTGCTTTCTTTCCCACAGCATAACCCAATCATTCATTTCTTTCTTTCACAATCAAGTGACATGTGCTATACGTATCATTTAGGAGGAACATCAATATTTTATCATTCTTAATCAGAATTTAAGGTCCCCGGGCTTTGTTCTGGTACTAAGCGGCAAGAATGTAGTACGTGATGCCTGAGTGAGACGCAAATCTTGGCTGTAAACTTTGTCAAGGACAAAAGCCTGGTATTTAATTTAAGTGGAGACAGTTTCATACTCTGGGCTACTGGCACTCGGTGATTTCTCGATTATATTTTTTTTGGAAAAAGGATTTTCTCCTCCCTACTTTACTTTTTACAAGCTATCCTTTTTGGTCCAATTTTTTTTTCTCTGAAAAGTGCTAATATCTTCCTTTATTACTAAATCTAGAAGAGGAATGTGAATTTCATCTGTCCAAATCTTGCATTATTTTGGTAATGATGATATAATAGGAAGTGTTAAGAGAACAATGGAAGCGATACTCAACGCTATAATACAGCTACAAAACAGTAAAATAACAGCAGTTGAGTATTATTTTAGAAACTAGAACTAAGATCCCTCAAGTGATAATCTCGAGGGAGTCAGTTATAACCTGGATTCCTCGAGGAAAAAGGTTCCTATTTCATTTTAACTTGATGCTCACTTTTTAGATGCCAAGTTTGTGTATTACAGGATACTGAATGAAGCATGCAATGTCACATGTTTTTATGTATCAGATAAGGAAGATTCTTCCTCATGCATCATATGTGGTATTTTATGTCCTTGAAAATTCTCAATAGAAAATTAACATCATATGTCTGCTTTGCAGGGCGTGAAATGGCAGCAACACCAGCAACTACTTTATCAGTTGGCTCAACCACATCTCTTGG
This sequence comes from Solanum clarkiae, assembly GCA_011800125.2. Taxonomy (NCBI): domain Eukaryota; kingdom Viridiplantae; phylum Streptophyta; class Magnoliopsida; order Solanales; family Solanaceae; genus Solanum; species Solanum clarkiae. The sequence goes on from JAABOM020000075.1 coordinate 27,018,352, forward strand.
TTGCAGAGGGAGCTCAATATCACAGTCAAAAGCCTTTGGTGTGAAATTCAACTCCAAAAACAACTTTATGACTTTCAGTGGTTTGAAAGCTGCAGCAGATGTAAGCTGTGAATCAGAATCGTCCTTTCTTGGGAAAGAAAGTGTAGCTGCCCTTAGACGGTCCATTACTCCAAAGGCCCAAAAAGAAAACAACGGATATGTTAATTGTGTTCAGCCTCAAGCTTCTTACAAAGTGGCTATTCTTGGAGCCAGCGGTGGTATTGGCCAACCTTTGGCTCTTTTGATCAAGATGTCACCGTTAGTTGCAGAGCTGAATCTTTATGATATAGCTAATGTCAAAGGAGTTGCGACTGATCTCAGTCACTGCAACACTCCCTCCCAAGTTTCAGATTTCACTGGAGCATCTGAATTGGCCAACTGCTTGAAAGGTGCAAATGTTGTTGTCATACCTGCTGGTGTTCCAAGGAAGCCAGGTATGACGCGTGATGACCTGTTCAACATTAACGCAAACATTGTGAAGACATTGGTTGAGGCCGTTGCTGATAACTGCCCTGATGCATTTATCCACATCATTAGCAATCCAGTCAACTCCACAGTGCCAATTGCAGCAGAGGTGTTGAGGCGAAAGGGTGTTTATGATCCTAAAAAACTTTTTGGAGTTACCACCCTAGATGTAGTCAGAGCAAACACATTTGTTGCTCAGAAGAAAAATTTGAAGCTTATAGACGTAGATGTCCCAGTTGTGGGTGGCCATGCCGGTATTACCATTTTGCCTTTGTTATCAAAGACAAAACCATCAACTTCTTTTACTGATGAAGAAGTACAGGAGCTAACTGTGAGAATTCAAAATGCTGGCACAGAAGTTGTGGAGGCAAAGGCTGGTGCAGGGTCTGCTACACTTTCCATGGCTTATGCTGCTGCAAGATTTGTTGAGTCCTCTCTCCGTGCACTTGATGGAGATAATGATGTCTATGAGTGTGCTTTTGTGCAGTCTGACCTATCAGATCTTCCATTCTTTGCTTCAAGGATTAAAATAGGAAAGAATGGGATTGAGGCTTTGATTTCATCTGACCTCGAAGGATTGACTGAATACGAACAGAAAGCTCTGGAAGCTTTAAAGCCAGAATTGAAGTCTAGCATTGAGAAGGGTACAGCTTTTGTTCAGAAAGAACCTGTAGCTGCTTAGAATAATACAAGCTGAAGAAATGATGACAGGAATAAAGTGATTTAACAAAATTCATGATGATAGACAAATTCCAGTTTTGCAGTTGAGTTAAAAGGTGCTTCTGTTACAGAGAAACAAACAATAGTGTTGTAGAACTGTGTCTCCTTTCTGGTATGTAAACTTTCTTGGTGATGTCGTTGAGGCACTCGTGCTATGTTCCTCCTTTCTTGTTAAATCAAGTCTCTTTCTATTTCTTTATAAATCTGAGGGTGTCATTGTAATGGTTGTGTGATCAAAATTCTGAAAGTGCTTCGATTTATTCTGAAACTTAACAATGCTAAAAATGAGTATTCTAAACCCGGCGTTCACTTTGCTTATCCAACTTTTGCGTCCGACAATAAATTTTACCCGTGTTTCTTCTCAATGTTTGTACTTATAAAAGTTGTTTTTTGAAAAATAATTGATTAGTATCGAGGCATATTTGATTGATTGATTAAATTGTTTTGTTCTTCAAATATTGCAGAAGATGTGTGTAACAAAATAAAGTTCCCTCCATAAATAGGAAACTGATACTCTCAAAACTCAAAAACGAATTCTTCACTATGATATATGATTCTAACGGAACAAATTTAACACTCCAGTTTGCGTCTGTTCTACGTAGACCTCCCTTTGATCAGTCCTTAGCAGTCACTGTCTTCCAACTGGCAAATCCAACGATTATCCCAGCTTGAAACTTGTTCATTTCAGTCCATAAGCACGGAAAGTTTAGCCATTACACTGATTACAAACTTATTAACACCAAAATCAACTGCATCCTGTGCTTGTGAGTCTAGTTGAATCTAGCTTCAAGCTGTATTCAACAACAATGGAATTCCGTCTTTCCTGTATGGCTAGAATTCTCCTGATGCATGAACTCTGATATTATAATTTATAAGTGTGGTTCTATCCACCCCATTCCATCTCATCGTCATCGCCCTTTCAAAAGATCATCTTTATAACTCCTACTTTCATTCTGCTCCAGAATTTACTGGGTAAACATTTTACAATTACCAATAGTCATTGCACGAGCATCGACCTTCTCTGAAATGATGGAACCGGTTCCGATCTCTAATAACAACTTTCCGACTATACACTGCTGACAACATCTTGGCAAAGTTATGGCAGTCGACACAAATCCGGAGGTCTTTTGCAACTCTAATTGCCGTGCCAGGGGGAGTTGATAGAACCCCAAAAGCAATAGCCAATTTCTCACTGTGATAAGATAATGCAATCTGCTTCTCTTCTGTACCTACATTGTGCAACTCTGACATTGTCTCAGCAACGTATCCTGCTATTCTCAGTTGCTGATTGATCTCGTCCAACATTTCATAAATTTCAGTCTTTCTTGGATGTGAAAAGTCATTTGCAACGAATTCATGTATTTCTCCCCCGAACTCGATAGTACTACAAGCAGGGTTGGTTTGGATTCCCCTGTCTTTCATCATTTTTCTCACGTTTATTACCTTATCCCAATCCCCAAGTGATGAATAAATATTCAACAGTAGTACATAATCTCCAGCTTCTTGTGCTTTATGTTCAATCAAACGCTCAATGACTTGTTCTCCTAGGTCAGCTTGGCGATGAATTCTACAAGCTCCTAGTAGCGTCCTCCATATTGTTGCATCTGGTTTGACCTTCATCGAATTTATAAGGTTGTAAGCTTCATCAACCATACCAGCACGACCCATTAGATCAACCACACACCCATAATGATGAATGTTTGGTGAAATCCCAAACTCTTTGCTCATACTATTGAAAAACATCCTACCCTCATCAAGTAGTCCAGAGTGACTACAAGCAGAAAGAACCCCAGTGAAAGTCTGATCATCAGGGGAAACACCTGCACTCTGCATCTCCTGAAATGCCTCAATTGCATCTCTGCCATAACCGTTGCTAGCCAACCCCGATATCATGGCAGTCCAAGATACCACATCTTTCTCAGTCATTCCCTTAAACACCTCAAAAGCCTTTTCGACGCAACCACACCGGGAGTACATTGTTATAAGTGCATTACAGATATTCATTGCCTTATCAAAGCCACCTTCTTCACAATACCTATGAACTCCCTTACCAAATTCCAACGCATTCAAATTTGCACAAGCCTGAAGTAACAGCAAACAGGTTACCTCGTCCGGCCGGCAATCATACGAGTTCTGCATCATATCAAATACACGCAAAGCATCCCGAGTTCGTCGGTTACGCATGTAGCAAGAAATCAACACATTCCAAGCTACTGTATCTGTATGAGACATTTCATCGAACACTTTGCATGCTTCGGTATACTTCTCATTAGATGAATAAAAATCCATCAATGTGGTTAGCAGGCGTCCATCAGATTGATGCCCATCTCTCAAAATTCGAGCATGAATCTGTAGCCCACCAAAGAAAGACCTACTCTTTATACAACAACTTGTAACAAATGCAGATGTTAAAGAATTCGGTGACACACCTGACCTTAGCATTTGTTGATATAACAGAAAACCATTTCCCGGTGAGTCACTCATTCCGTAAGCTCTAATCATGATGTTGTACTGGAAAACATCGGGTTTTCTAAAATTTGAAAATACACGACAAGCATAACCCAGATCATGCAATGGCGGGAGAGCAACACGAAATAAGAAAGCTGAGAAAAAAATTGGTCCTTGAATGAGCAACTTGCGGATGAGATGGGCGTGGATTTGTGGCAAATGGGGCTTTCTAGATGTTGACCTGATAAACGAAATCAAAGCTTCGGCTTTCTCGGTCTGAAAGTGAGTGGTGACATTTGGGGGCCCGAGAAAGCATTGTGGGTGGTTGTATACACGCGCCGCCGCATGAGAAGAGAGACAGCGAAAAGTGGACACAGAGAGACGGTGAGGAGAGACTACTCTCATTTTCCAATTTGTCAAAGCGTTCTCACTTCAGATTGTTATAGAGATTCATGGACATGGCTCAAACTGGAAAAGAATGTGTTCTTGTTAGTGGACTGTGGCTCAAACAAGCAGTTTGGTTGCTCTACTTTATTTTCATTTTTGTTTTTTTAATTTCTTTTTTGATAGCATCAAAAAAGATTTAGACACAAATTATCCATTTAAAATATAAAATATTTCATCATTTTTTATTTTTTTGTTAATTTTGTGTAAGTATGCGACGAAGAAATATTTATATTAAATGTAGATCAAAATAGAACGATATTACTGAAAATTCTGACGAAATTAACGGTCTCAATACAAATATTAATTATCTTATATTTTACTTTCAAAATTATGTTTTATTATATACTTTTTTACTTATAAATTATACTATTTGTTTAATATTTTTTCTTTCTAAAAAATTTGACATTTTTTCTACCTACAACTAATTGCATCACTGAGTAATTTGAATTATATAATTTATGCGTAAGTGTTACTTACATATTTTTTTAATGTTATTGTACACTGATAAAAATCAATTGAGATAGTCAAATTTATTTATGTATTCATTTGTTAGTAATATATATTAATTTATTAGCTCACTAAACATTTGATAATTAAGAAACAAGAATTAGCTTACTAATTTATTTTAAACTTTGAATAACTAAACTCTGCATAATTAAACCTGGCATAATTAAACCTTGTATAACTAAATGCTACATAACTAAACCTTGCATAACTAAACCCTGCATAATTAATACTTGCAAGACTTTAACTTGTAACCAAATGGCCCACAAGTATTCATTTTGCATGAGTTATAAAATATAATAATCACATTTAATAGAAGGTATTAGATAGTTATAAAATTATTTATTCTATTATTTACATTTTAGTAATAATATATTATTTTATATACAAGATAAAATAATTTATTTCAAAATAATATATTTGAGAATAATCAATTTTAAAATAACTTACTCCAAATCAAATCCGCCCCGCTTTGCACTTACTGACCCATCTCATCCTGTACAGCCTTAAACCTGCACCCTCCTACCATCTTTAATTTTATATCAAATCTTAGTTTTTAATTTATCAGCGAAATTCTATTTATATTTATATTTAAAAATAGGACAAATGGGTCTGTTCTTTAATTTCCAGTGTATCATTGCGGATTAGAAATACATGAATCTTTTGTAAAGCCTAATACTAATTACATGTCACCAATTTTTGAGTTGGTATAATGCGCATATAAATCAGTTCCAGTCGTCAAGCTTTTGTGTCATTTATAATCTTTTGCACTAAAGATTAATTGTTAATTAATTAATCTTATAAGCTAATTAGATTATATATATTCTCGCTAGTGGTTAACTATTATCTATAAACTTTGTTTTATCAATTGAGGAATTGTTATTGCTGCTGTAATATATAAATTTAAGATTAAGATATTTCTTGAAATAATTCGTCGACTCTTACAAAGTGAAAAAAGAAAAATTATGTTGAAGCATTTTTGTGTCTTTGTGATTGTAATTCAACTTCCCAAAGGTAGACTTTTGTACGTATTTTTTAACAGTGGATTCCATCTGTCATATCCAATTAATTATTAGTCAAATAGTATAGTAGTTATCAATCAATCCACAGTTCATACAAAGTTTGTAATTATGTATGAAATGTGATTGATGATTTGATGTAAAATATTTTAATAATTGATACAGGATATAAATTAAATTTAATAAATAAAATTTAATTAATTTATATCGTTAAATAGAGAGAGAAGAAATAATTAATTTAATTTTAGTCATCAAATTTAACTTATAT
>JAABOM020000075.1:27024361-27037363 GCA_011800125.2 Solanum clarkiae
ATTTTAGTCATCAAATTTAACTTATATCATTTGTAATCATCAAAATAGGAATTTGGAAAAAATGGAAAAGAACCTTTATCTGATTAGATGTGAGGAATTTATTTATCTCACCTTTCTTTTATCTATTGTTGTAAAAACAAAATTCTTGTTTCTCTTTCTTTTTTAGTAAATAATTTTTTGTTTTAATTCTTCATATAATATGTTTCAAAATTATAAGATAATTTCTTTTAAATAAATATTTCACACATTTTTAATTAATTAAAGATAAAAAAATTTCAAAAAAAATTTCTACTTTTTCAAACTCCCCTTTAAATCAAAATCAAAAACAACTTAAATTGAAACAAAAGAACATTAATGATCTCAATTTTAATTTATTGGCTTGCTGTCCCTTTCAGTTGAGTTCTAAAATGAATACTATGTTTCCTAATAATTTGACTACCATATAGTAATAAAGTTACTTAACATTAGTGATATTCCAAATTAATATCCTACAACAAGTATGGTTTCAAAGAAGGATCGCATCTCAAATGAATGTGAGTCACACAATCCACATAAGTATAAATATTAATAATTATTTTAACGATTTCGATAAAAACATTATATATCACTTTGACATAACTTTAATTTTACATCTAGTACCCTTTTTTTCACAACAAAAGCAGAAAAAAAAAAACAAAGTTCAAGCATGCAAGGTTGGGCTATTGTAAGAGAAACAGTCAGCAAGAAGAGAGTTAATGTCTTCATCATCTTCACCAATAACATTATCATGAGCAGGAGTATTACTGCAATAACTACCAAAAGTAGCCTGTAATTCCTGCATACACATCAACCTTCTCCTCTTGTAGTTAGCCTTAAAACATGCTTGCCTTAATCTCTTTGTTTTCTCCTCAAGTTCCAAATCTGGAATTTCTTCCATTTTCTTCTTCTCTTTCTCTAACATGTTGATCACATCCTTCAACTTTTGCTCCATACCATCTCCTCCTCCCTTCTCCAACTCCTGAAAATATATTACATCCATCCTCGTATTTTAAAAGAGTTTAGCGGAAAAAAATTACACTATAAATTAATTTGATTAAAAATATATTCACATGTAACAAACTACTATGAAAAATTACTTGTTATATCTCATAATTGTGTAAAAATTATTAAAAAGTGTACATCACAGAAAAGTAATTTTTTGCACTCAACATATTACTAAATAATTGATACAAGACTAGCATGTTCATATATTGAGAATTTATAGACTTTAACATACTCTTATAGACCAAGTAGAAAAAAGATACTATCACATAAATTGAAATAGAGGAAGGAAAAAATTGTATACTAGAAGAAAAGATGAACATGAATTGAAATGGAGGAAAGAGTTAAAAAATTGTATACTGAAGATGGACTTTTTGGCCATCAACATGTACTACCAAGAATATTCTGGGTTGAGCTCGTTTCACCGGGCTTGCCTAGTGTGAGTTATCTTAATTTTCCGCATGATTTGTCTATTATTGCATAGGTACGAGAATTTACCTTGTGCCGACCCAAAGGGTAACACTTGTGGTTTCCCTTGTCATTAAAAAAAAAAAACATGTACTAACAAGAGATATAAAAGAGAGAGTGAATTATATTAACCTTAACATTCTTGATTAGTGTTTGAAGACTAATCAACTTCCTATGAGGCCACCTTCTAATTCCTAAATCCCTACACCTTTTCTTCAAGAGTGTCAATCCAATATTGAGCTCCTTTGCTGCCCTAGTAATTGGCACGTAAAAATACTTTGAAATTGCATCTCGAGACAACGTCACTCTTGAACTACTAATCTCTTCTCCAATTTGCCTTGAATCATCCTTCCCTTTTTTCGTTATAATATTTTCCTTGACACGATCATTAGCCATAATCTCGTGTTGATTAACGTTATCACATAACAACAGTTGTTGGTTCCCATTTCCAATTAAATTGGAACTTAATCCAAATTCACTGCTCATTTCGTTCCACATTTTAACTTCTTTTCCAATTTCGTCATAGCATAATTCTCCTGCACCCATAGCAAATATTATTCAACAAAAAATAGTACTAATCTCTGTGTGTGTGTATATATATATGAGTAGTTATAGGAAAAAACATGATTATCACCTGGGGTAAGGCTATAAGAAGATGAATAAAATGGATCTTCGAGATTGCATTCCATTTCCAGCAAAGGAATATTATTATTAGCAGTACTATTTTCTTGAATAGACAGATCATACTGATAATCAATAGCATAGTGTCCTGAAAATTCACTGTTTTTAAGCGTAGCATATTAATATATACGATCATACATCGAAATAATAACAATAACAAGTAAAATTTTATAAAATAGAATCTGGAAAGAAAAGAATGTACGCAAGCATTATCAATATCTCGATGAGATAAAAAGCCTATTTCTGTAGCATGAAATACAACAACAACAATAGCATACCCCTGGAATCCCACGAGTGGATCTGAAGAGGGTAAATGTATGCAATAAGTTGTTTTTGAAAAACCTTCTTTGCCGCATCAAATAAAGGGGAAAAAAGATAATTTGTTGAAGTAGATAAAATGGTAAATCACCTGAAATCATCAAGAGGGAGTTGTGTAGGAAGTGAAAACATTTCTTGATGATTATCTTGTTTTGTCATGATCATTTCAAAGTTAGACTGATTATCACTTGCCATATTGGTTATGTAGATTAAAAAGAAAAAAGAGCATAATATACTCTTATCCTCTTTTTGGCTTGATCAGGTTATTAAATAGTAGGGAGAGGGAGAAGATAAGGCAGGGATTGGAAGTGAAACTGAGAAGTGATTATAATGTGAAAGTAATAATTATTATTAATTACATTGATAATCGTGCGCCGTCGCTATGCATGCATGTTTACCATTAATTATAATTCATCAATATTGATTGGTGTGTTTAGTGCCCACGTACGTCTGCGATAAACACTTATAATTATGATTTCTTTTTTGGAATTTGCTCCTGAACTTTCATTAAATTAAATTGTTTATTTTACACATCTTTATGTCGAAAAATTAAATAAAAGCACCTGAAAACATTATAGAAATAGTTACAGTTATGTCGATATTATTAAGATAACATGAGTATTAGATCAATGGGAACTTCTCTTTCCATAGGAACTAGGAAGTCCAACTCACTGGATTAAATTAAGTTGTTACTACTAGCTCCAACTTTGAAGGGAGTTGCATTCCTGGTTATTATCATGCACTTTTTTTTAGTGGTAGATTGTTGGCAAAATATACTTATATATATCGAGTTTTATCTGTTTATTTAATAGATGCATGAATATATTCATACCTCATAAAATTATTTTATCATGATAAAAAATTATTTAATGTACGCATAAATATTTAGATGACCAAGAAGATTGAAGCACATTCCCCTAAATGAAAGATATAATTACAAGTTTGCTTTTGATTTGTAATATTAGCGTGCTCTGGTAATCGGTCCTTCTGCATTACTCCATTCTTTATTCATATAAGCTCAGAATCTGCCTAAAAAGGAGAAAGTTCATAATTTGCTTTATAACAAAATCCCAAAGCAGGTTTTTTTTTTTCTCTTTCTTTTTTGGGTTTTTCTAGTTCAGTATCTGCATTGGAGCACGACTATTCTAGATTCATGCCACGTAGTTGTAGAGTTCCATTTGCCAAAAAACACTCTCTATCAAAAAAATTTTCATACCCAAGTCTCGAATTCGAGACGTTTGATTAAGAGAAGAACAATTCCATCCACGACATCACATTGATTTTCAGGAATAGAGCTAAAGTCATGTTTAGGAGTAGAGTCATAATATAACGTAGCAATCATTCACAGTCACTCATAAAAGAAGAGAGTTAATGTTAGTATGTTACAACCACTCATCATTCGTTTTATTTAGGAGGGTATATAACGCTAGGGAAGTTACAGTTAAACTTAGTACATATTTATTCTTTACTCTGGACTGTATAATATCGACTTTTTCTACTTTATGTCAAATGATAAGATCAGTACGTAGCGGTGGGCTACTGGGTATTTAGTGTACCATTTATTAGTTATTTAAGAGTGGAGGTTACTGACTTATGGCAGTAAATATTCCCCAGCTGGATATTTGGTTCTTTTCTGGCCACGCCCAACAAAAAAGTAGTTCATTACGTTGGAAATATTAGTACATTGATGAATTACCTTTTCTTGTTCATTAAACATACATATGATAAATGATTACAATGTGTAAACTTTATTTGTTCCTCGTCTGTCTCACCTAGTGTTAAATTTGGGATTGCATTTATCCACAGTAGTAAATAGAGGCATAAACCTTATACCAGAAGCATTGTATTATCCTGATATAATATCGTTTTGAACCAAACAACCCCTAAGTTAGTTTACGACGATTCCAGGAAAATCTTATAGCATGAAAATAAAGCCGTAAAACATTATGTCAAAACTACAGGATAATAGATGTAACAGCGAAATTTGGATTAAACAGCACAAAACAAGACTGATCAGAAGAAATCGGCAATCTACTGTCAGCTGTTTCAGTATCTTGACCTTCCTCCACGGCCGCCACCTTTTCCACCCTTAGCATAATGTTTTGTTTGCATGTTTGCTGGAAGGGGTTGTATATGATCAACACACTTCCTAAAGCTAAAATCATCTACAGAATCGTCCTCCCTAATGACAAAAAAGCAGCGACTCTTGAAATGAGGATGAAATCGGATTTGGAAAGCACGAACTCCTGTACCAATCTTCCTTTCTGGTTCTGAATGACCTTTCTTAAGTAAGTCAAGCAACATCATGTGCTCATACTGCAATACCAAACTAACTAAATGTAAGTTACAACACTCATATGTAAGTGATAAATGTAGTATACCAAACATCTCCAACACAGATTTTATTAGGAGATAAATCGGAGAGTCAACATTCTTATGCAGTAATAACTCCTCTCTAAGATAAGGTTATTAACAATACATATCATATACTTTCGTTCACAAGTATTTGGTCATCTTTTGCGCTAAAAATGAGGAAAAGTAGAAACTACAATTCCAACAATGGTACTTATTGAATCCACAAAAGTTAAAATAGTTCAACCGGCAAGAAAGCATGTAGCAATACCAAGCATAGTGAGAGCTTAAGCGCATCGGGCTTGCCCTTTACTAATACCAATCATAAACCAAATCAAACAGATTATCATCCCTATTCTAACAAAATAAGTCCAAATTGAGTGACATACTCTAAACTAGGCCATGGAGAGATTGATAAGATAATCGGAGGAAGCCAAAAGACTATCCAATTAGACCTCATACGTACCTTGTAGATGTTTGTTGCCAAAATACACATATCCAAGGAAGGATATAAAATCAAATTCCTCGAGCTGTTAAGTTTTAGATTTAAACGCAACTTCTGGAGGCAATTATAAGTAACTAAGTCATCCCTGAGTCAACAGCAACTTGAAAACTATTACTTGATGCGAAAATCAGAGAGTAATTTGACATCCATATAAGTACGAGATAATGCAATTCGATGCTTCAACGAAATGGACATTCAGAATCATAAATGTAAAAAGTTCCTAAATTGCCAATTTAAATAGCCCCAATTTCAATGCCCAGGTATAATCAACTAAGCCAGAGATAATGCCAACACAAAACACCAGCTAAATTTTGTGAAAATGTGTTGATTATTGACATCATTACAAATAAGATAAAAAGTGAATTGAGTGCTGATTTACCTTGTTGAGATTGAGATTGAGAGACCAGGAATGAAGGAGTTTGTAAAAGTAGTCGAACATCTCCACGGAGGAAACGAAACTCTTAGACCCTACACTAACCGGGACGGACACATCTTTCTTTTCCTCTTCTACAGACTCGTCGACTTTTGGTTTCTTTGCATCGTCTCCATTCTCTTCATCCTCCGGCTTGTCTCCCTCCTCCCTTGGACGCTTCAAGCAGCCGTCATCCGCCGTATCATCGCCGGCTTGAACTTCGACGTCCAGTTTCTGAACGGAGGTTTCTTCTTTCTCGGCCGTTGCTATGGGTTCGTTGGCTACAGGTTCAGTCTCCGCCATGGCTGAGAGCTGCCAACTTGAATTTTCCGAAAAGAAACCCTAATTGAAGCTTTACAGGTTAAAAACTTTGAACAGCGGGCTTTTTGACCCGGCTTAAGTGATGAAGGTGGGATTAGGGATACTTTGCAAGCTGCGGAAGAATTTGACAAATAACCATTTTGGACCACTAATTAAGTTTTAGTTAAATTTCAAACACTTTGCAAATTGTACAAATATTACATAAATTATATAAATATTATTATAATTATAATTATAAATATAATTATTTAAATTATATTTATAGAGCATAATTAAATTTTATATATTTATGAAATTTACTCTTAAAGTTATCATCAAGGGAAGGTGGGCTGAAGCCCGACATTTTTCTTAATGGGCAAAAAAAATACTGTCAACTTGATATACATTTGTTTGTATTATTAATATACAATGATATGTGAAATTTTATTGAAATGGGAAAAAAGTCAAAAACTAAATGCTGCTGCAAAATAGAAAATTTTAATACTCGCTCCATATAAAAAGGAATAATAGATATAATTGATTCTCTAATTTTAGGAATATCAAGCAACACACAATAAAGAAAATAAAATAATTGAATCCCTAAAATGAAATTAATACTAAATCTTGCGCGAGGAAATTTCTTGATAATGAAAACACAACTTTTTCATCAACTTAAGTTTTATGCACAAGGCTTTTCTATACGATACTATATTAGTACTAATTTACTTAATTCTAAAAAGAAATTGTTGAATTTTTTAGTTAGCACATCTTAAACTCCTAATCGATTTCTCTTAATACTTTCACTTTATTAGAATTAGTGTAAAAATACAAACTGTATGAAGAAACATATGCCATGTATTTTTTTATTTTTTTCGCCTGGTGTATGATGTCCACATTGAAACTCGACTATATTCAAATTTGTGTCGCATAAGGCCTCATTATAAAAAAAGTACTCCCTATATAAAAGATTTTTCGATTAACAGGACTCGAACTTAAAATCTTCTTCTTATACATAATTTATTAGGTATTGTTTCTTGTCAAATTTCCTCCTTGCACAATCCAAATCCCACCCCTAGAAAAATTTCAAAGTGGATTAGCATATATAGTGGAAACTAAAACAAAATATCTTATAATAAGATATTTTTTATTTTTAACCTACCTATTACCTATAACATATGTCTTCTAGAAACCATGACTAAAAGGAATATATTTCCGTCATCAATAGCCCTTCTAATTAAAAAAAAATTAAAACTCATTTGCGTCATTACCTATCCCTTTTACAAAGTTATTATATCACATCACAAATTAAAACAAAAAAGTAATCATACTTTTTGCATCTTTTTCTTTTCATCATGGTGGGTGAATTTTCTAATTACCTTTTCGTACAAACGTGGACGAATAATGTGGCCTTGCGCGTGAAAATAGTATAGCGAGTTTTGTTAATTAATTTTGTTCAAAGTCAAATAATTGACGCTGTCCAAGTTTTCTTTGACTAGCTTCTTGGAAAGAATTCTTACAAGCTAGAAATACCTTTGAATTGTTCAAACAATCTTGATGGGCCACGTTCCGATATGAATATGAGTCTTTGTTAAGAGGTTTTCTCTAGCATAACTAATTCCTAAGTTGTTTGTACATAGTTGTTCACGGACAAACAACAGAGAAACTACAAAAATCTTTATTTCATCAAAACGTTTATGCAAGAGTCTTTCTTTGAGAGTAAATCAACTATTTGATCCTACTCCATGTATGCATAATATAGCTTTCATACTCCCAACTGACCTGCAAACAAAGATGAGATTGTCATAGAGTAAGTTACTTGAAGTAATTCAATGACTTCCTATGCATCAATTTCAATACAAAATTATGTTGAATGATCAGTTGGAGTTCTCTTCGAAGAGCTTTAAATCCGCTTTTATTGGACTTGTGTGAGGTGTTGCCCCATAAAAGTGATATTATGTAAAACAATATACAATGGTATTGTAACAAACGTAGAGCACAATTTCTTAACACAAAATTCGTGATGACATAAGTTGTGACGTGGTGAGTCGTTTCACGGATGCCAGCTATTAAAGAAGTGATATTTCCTAAACGACGCCGTTATAGGCTTTAGCGGTGCAAGAATATAATCCAAGAAAAGACTTGTAATAGATAATCAAATTTACAAGCAAAGGTCCAAACCCCAAGTCTTCTTACAACTATTTATTCTCTCACAAAAGGAAAACGAAAATTTGAGCCAAAAACCTATCAACATTTTGCATTTTCAGGTAACCCAAATTTTCATTTTTTTCTCTATGTTTTCCCTATGAGGTTGTTATTTTTCTTATTCTGGGTTCAAGATTTTTCGTTGCGATCGGTTTGGTTTTGTGGGCTCTTGTTTCTGTTATGGTGAAATTGATTAGAATAATTATGCTTTGATCTTCAAAGCTGGTGATTATCAAGCTTGGTCTCGTTTTAGAATTCCAGTATATTTTTTGTTGGAATCGCAAGTTTTTCAAATGCATTTTACTTTAGTTTCCCAATTGGGTATTTCTTTTGTCTCGGAAGAAGTCAACAGGGTTATATGGTGTCAGCTTATAGCAACAAGCATCCATTTTTGTATTGAAGAGTTTCCTATTCATAGTTAGTTCACTGTTGATCTTAATAGTAAAGGTCATACCTCTTGATTGTACTTATGTTTTTGTTGGGTTTTGGAAATCTGCTTGTTAACAATTCAAACTTGAATATCCTGTAAGTAAATATGGCATTTGGGTCTTTATACTAATGGACAAAAAGCTAAACCTTGTGAGGAGAAGATTGAATGGAAGTCAGTCATAGCCTTTTTATGAATTGTTTCTTCTGTATGTAAAAAGGGTCACAACCTTGCACTAGGATGTGTGAAGGTATAACAAATTCCTTTCTTTTCTTGTTACTTAAGATGGCTGACCATGTTTGTTCATTTTAGGATAAGTAGGTGAACTGCTAATGGGAGAACACTTGGCTCTGTGTGTTGATCGTCTTATCACACCTGAATCTTTGAACTCTATGCAAGGGTCAGAGGATGCAGGATCCTCAGGGGGAAGTTCTTGCTCTCACACAGCAGGTCAATCTGCCCATGACACTGCTAATAAGGAGGATGAAGAACCAGAACCTGGTGATGAAAATGAGCCATTACTTCAGACTGTGGAATGCCGAATTTGCCAGGAAGAAGATAGCCCAAAGAATTTGGAGATTCCTTGTAGCTGCAATGGTAGCTTGAAGGTAGATTTGTGGGGTTTAATTTCCGTTCTCTTATTGAAGTAGCTACTAAATGCTGCTTGCGCTTGTAATAAATATGTATCCGTAATGCTGTCATCTTTTTTTTCCCAAGTCTGATGGTGCTAGCATTCAAGTTGCTCTTCTCAAGAATTTGACATTCTAGTGATTCATCATTTTACAACCACATTCACTATTTTGATTAGTTTGTGTAAAGGGTGGCTAGTTTACTGATTTAGCTGCTAGAAAGCTGAAAAATGATTTTACTGATTATGTCTGTGCTGCAACTGCATGACAAATGTCTTTTTGTACGCGTAGAGACTTGTCCTTTGTTCTAATTATTTTCTTTGTTACAAAATCCAGTATGCTCATAGGAAATGTGTGCAGCGGTGGTGCAATGAGAAGGGTGATATAATTTGCGAGATTTGCCATCAGGTACTTTCGTCAATCTGTTAATACTTGTTTGCATTTTGAGTGCTGATGCTTCACGATTTGCCTCTCCCCATCACAAAGGTACTCACAGCCAAATGAGCTTGAAAAGAGAAATGGAAAGAGGGATAAAGAAATAGCAAGGTTTTGCGTAGGCACAGAGTTTATATGATCTGGAGAGTGATAATCACCTTATGCAGTAATTAGTTGATGCATTTTTCCTTCAGGAATATAAGTAATTGGCACTTTAGAGACTTGCTAAAGGAGCAAGTTAAGGCTCACTTATTTCATTAAAAAGTTATATGTTGACTTTGAAAACTCTATAACATGCAGCCTTACCAACCTGGCTATACTGCTCCACCACCGCCTTCTCTCCCTGAAGATATTGCTATTGACATGAGGTTGGTTGAAATCATGATTATCGTCTTTGTGCACAGTAAATTTGATATATTTATCCAAGCATTTCCACAATCTATGGAACAGATATATTAATATTCTGATTTTGGTGTTTACTTTTCCAAGCATGTTTTTGTCTATATCATTTCTACACTCTGACACTGTCCCCAATATCCCAAAAAAAGAGAAGGAATGAAAAAAGAGGAAATAGACCATGGAATGGACGATCTTACTGTCTTCACACCATTCTCTTTGACTTGATTATGTGCATCTTCTTTATTAATTGCTCCACTTATTTATACTCCTCAAATAATCTATTTTTCTCTAGAATAATTTTTAAGTAAACCTGCATTAACGCGAGAATAGGTCGGTGTACTGTGCAACTCAAGAAGTCATTAACAAGCTCAACTGTTCTTCATGCTTTCAGCAAAAAAAAAAAAAAAGGGAAAAAAGAGGAAATTAATTGTATGCTTTATAATGGAGAGTCAAATCCTTATCCGTGGTGTATGACCGTGAACTCTGCGTTACCAATATGTTCAATATCTTGTGATGATTCCAATCCCAGTCCAGGTTTTTGCTTTGATATCAAGTATTGTATTAGATTATATATGTTTCTAGCTAAACACCATCTCCATGAGGTAGTGGTAAGGTCTACACACACTCTACCCTCCCTAGACACCATTTGTGGGACCTCACTGGTGTGGTGGTGTTGTACAAGTAGCATGTTGTAGAAGATTAAGAGAAATTGTATTCGTCTTTTTAGTTTTTGGTGCAAATCTGAATATTAGATGATCCCGAGGCAATTATAGGTGTGTTGGGCTCCTTGTAAGACGAGCAAGGTTTTTGTTTGTGTTTTCTTTTTTGGTGATCTGATGTAGTCACAACACTTTGGTTATCAGTATAAGTTTTGTGCTGATGTCTATATATACACAGGAATATGTTACCATCTCAAAAAAAGTGAAAATTCAGCATCATTGACATGAAATTATTTTTCTTGGCCAAACAAAAACAGTATATGACAAACTGAACAGGCCATAAGACCTTTCGCCCCCTATTTTGGATGTACTTGAAACTTGTTGAACTTATTATATTTTGTGGCAGGTCAGTTTTAACACTAAATATATAGGCCCTTGCTGCTGAAATTTTGATTTATAATCTGATGTAACCTTTGCTTTGGTGCCAGCTTAGCTGTAATGTCTTTATTTAGAACAATCCAACATGATCGCATGTCATCTTGCAATCTTTATCTTGAAAATTTTCTTTTCTGTCTTCTCTTCTCTGTCACTGATGGATTTGTCCACATGGATTTCCTTGCAGTGGGGGCTGGACAGTGGCTGGTACTCAGCTTGACTTGCATGATCCTCGGCTTCTTGCAATGGCAGCTGCAGAGCGCCATCTCTTGGAGGCTGACTATGACGAATATGCCGATTCAGGTGCTAGTGGAGCTGCATTTTGCCGTTCTGCTGCTTTAATTGTAAGCAACTGCTCTTCCTTTATGTTACTTAAATAGTTTTGCTAAATGCAGGCTAGTGGTAATGTGAGGTTTGCATTATTAGTTTTTTTCTTATGGAAGATAATGCACCAGAATATTCAACATTCTCTTTTTGGGTGGAGCTGGGCCTCTGGGGTTTAACCTTGACCATATGATACGTGAATTTTCATGTTTAAGGAGTGACCTAATGGTGATTTGAGAAGCAACTTGAGAGTGTATATTTTATCTAGAGAAGTGGTGATACAATTTTTTTGGGCACACAACTATCTTTGATTTATGTCACTCCCTCCCATCTTGAAAATGTTAATCTTCCTTTCTTAGGAATCATACTAAATGAATGCTCAAAATGGAAATAATATCAATTGCGCCCTTCCGTTACCGGGGAAAAACACTCATCCCACCTTATTGTGTATATTTTCATGCTCATGCTACACTAGTTTTCCCTGCAAGTTGTTGAAACTGCAGCATAGTAAAAGATAGAGCTGTGCAAGGTATCGTGCTTCTTTTTTTTTTTTTTTTTTTAAATTTCCTTTTGAAGAGGAAGGGTTTCATCCTATAGTTCATGCTTTTATTCTCCTCTGTTGTTCTTATATTACCTTCCTTGTTTGTATTGCCTTTTTGTCCTTTCTGACTGTATCATAAATAACCTTCACTTTATTTTCTAAACTTGTTTAAAGTTCTTCCCAGTAGCAACAACAGAGAAACTAGGGGAAACCTTTCCTTTCAATATTTACCTTTTCTTTTCGCCCGTGCAATCTATTTGGTATTTATGTTATATTTGAGCTTTTCTCGGTTTCTAGATAATCAGAGAATAATGCACGGTGTTCCTGCAGTTAATGGCCCTTTTACTATTGAGGCATGCTGTGACCATCGGAAATGGTGATGGGGATGAGGATGATATTTCTGCCTTTTTCTCGGTAAGTGAATCACACGCTGAAATCATCTCCATGTGTTGTTTGATATGATGAGGCTATCATACATGAGATCGCGTGGGATCACTGATCTGGTTGATTCTTTGACACAGCTTTTCTTACTCCGTGCTGCTGGTTTTCTTCTACCTTGCTACATCATTGCTTGGGCTATCAGTATCATTCAGCGTCGAAGGCAAAGACAGGTTAGAGCCTTACATAGATTTCTGTTGCTTTTCATAATCTGTAAATGGCTCTTAACACGTCAATCTTCATACTTGTTAATTTGATGATAACTTTGCCCTCTTCTCAAAAATCAAAATCCTTATGGTGCAGATCAGATGATTTTTTTTTTAGTTATAATGGTTGGCTAATGCTCCATCCTTGCACATGTATATAATAAATTATGGGAATTGGATGGAGCCAAAGATTCACTATTTTTTGACTTTGGGGTATGATGGAATAAAGCAAAATGGCTCTTTAAACTGTC
>JAABOM020000075.1:27037463-27050549 GCA_011800125.2 Solanum clarkiae
TGCGTACATCCGACCCCCCCTTACCCCGCAATGGGCGGGAGCCTTTGAGGCATTGGGGTAATGTTGTTGTTGTTTTGATCATTGCTCTAGTTTATGGCAACTCAGATGGACTCCTTCAGAAACATTCATGATCTTCAATACTAGTCATAGTTTAATACGTCAATATATGGTGTTCTTGCAAAAACATGGAGACATCATGTTCACCCCGCGTGAATGAAAATAACTCATGCAGGATATTTGTTGCAAGAATTTTGGCTAAAACATCTGGTCACTGAAGAGTCCCTCTTGTATGGGGTGAAATACCCTATCTGTGCTTTTTACATTTCCCAATAATTTTGTCCTCACTATTACCCTTCTCAACTGCTAAACAAATCCAAGTTTGTTTGATGATGTTACCTCTATTTTCCTGGTTTATACCTAGCATCCCACTTTTTGCTTTCATGTTGATTATGATGCAAGTCACAATATATAATTGGTTATATGTCCAGTGTGATTGTGCCCACTTCTGTCACTTTCAGTTGTGAGATTTTAGGTTCTGCTGATAGATGTCAGCACTTGAACGCACTAAAGTAAATGTGAATTAAGTAACATGTTGGAACTTAGTAGAATGTATAAGGGCACGTTAAACTCTTAAAACTGTCACTACTTGCTCTCTCTGTGGATTTGTGGCTTGCTACTTTGCTTGCACATATAAATTTAACTTTGATAAACAACAAGTGAAAAAATGAAACTACTACTGTAACTTTCTCTGTCCTATTTTGTATGAAATTTGTACTATTTGGGAAATCCCATTTTCTGATCTTCTATATATTGTGGTCTATTATTTTTTACGCAGTCTCTTTAAGTATATAAATCTTATTAAAAAAATTAATCCTTGTCTGAGACCAACCCAAAAATTAGATACTTCGATCCTCCTACTTTGAAATCCATTATTCATTTTGGCATGCACCAAAAGTTGCTTTTTCCAGACTAAATAAAATTTTTGTATAACATGTAATTTTCTTATTCGTTGCTTTTTTATTTTCTGTTGACTGTTAGTTTTTCGGATGTTTATTCTTCGTCTTTTCTTCAACACAGGAGGCAGCAGCACTAGCGGCAGCAGAAGTTGCTTTCATGCTGCAGGCAGGGCAACATAGGGGCTTGCATGTAACAATAGCACCAGGACCTGCCCAGGCAGCAGAACCTTCTGCAACACCAGCAAACCCAACTACCCATGTTGCAACACCAACCAGCCAGGCTGTAGCTCCTCCTCCGGAGCTAGTATAAATGGCTTTGCGCAGCTGGATGTTAAAAATCGGTTGCTGATAATGGCATTGTACTTTTGTAAGTTGCACAAGCTAAGAGGATAGAGGTTCTTTTTTTTTTCCTTCCCATGTATTAGTTGTATCTTAGCCCTGCCCAATTTGGAGTGATGCAGAGGCTGTAACTGTTTCCATTTTGTTCAATATTTGATTAATGCTTGAACATGTAAAAAACATAGCAGCTAATCTTTATCTGCTTTGAATGTGGAGATACCATATCTTCACATCATGTACATTGTTTATTCTTATCGATATAATTTATCCTGCGTCATTTAGTATTTACCATACTTAATTGCTTGCTATATTTTCTGTCATGAGCTGGATTGGTTCTGTTATATACCTGTTGGTTAATTTCTTAAATTTAGATCTGAACCAGCGTAAGCTGTTTAAAGGACAGTGTGATGTAGACAATGTAGGCATTTTAGTTTCTTCGACTCGAACTCTACGGAGATAATTTTATCATTGTCCGAAGGTTGCCTTTAAGAAACTTGTTAGTATGCGAGGAACAAATTCATTCATGGGATTGAGACAACACAGAACAACGGGCAAGATGATGAAGAACAAATTCTGAATCTGAGAATAAGAAAAAGGAAAAGTGAAAAAAGCGATGGTCCACAAGGAAAATAAAGAAGGAATTGAAGAATTTTGAATGGAGGGAAATTTGCACAATCTGAATTAAAGATGAGAGCAAAGAAAAGCATAAAGGGAAACTCATTAAGCACAAGGAACCAAGACTGCCATTTTTGTTTTTTTTAGATTGGAATTGTAGAATCTAAAGTAGTGTTTGGCATAAAGCAAGTCCTTGGATTTATATTTTTCCAAGAGGCTTCTATTCTTCACATTCTCCAATACTCTCTACTTTATCTGGCTTTCTTGCAACTGTTGCAATCTCAGCTTTAATTAACTTCTCTAATTGTATTAAAATGAATAAACTTCTCTATTAGTCATTTTTTCTTGTAACAGATGTGATCGTAACTCTTGTAAAGCAAAGCAAATATGAATTCCCTGATGTTAAAATTGTTTAGAGGTTCAAGAAAAGGTGATTTTAATTAGATGACTTGGCAGCTGAGTTGGCATGAGATATATCTGGTCATTGTTTGGTCCAAAAGGGCAAAGCATGAAAGGGATGTAGGGAACAAATGTATAGATTCTTGGCCCAAAGAATGGTGTTCCAACTTCACTTTTTATTCAAACCTGTCAGTGTCTTCTATAACAGCCTTATATTGCTTGCAGCACTTGGCAGGCTTATGATTGAAGTGAATCTTAAACTTCTATAGATGTTTTGTCTTGGGACCCTCCCTGCTTTACTGTTAACTTTATTCTTGCAAATCCCATAAAAGATGAAACACAAGTTTATATGTACAGGCACTTGGTGTTGGATATGCAGAGTGTAGCCACAGACAAATCTCTCATTTTCTCATCATAGTCTTGGCCAAGAACACACTTCTGTTTTCCTTCTGTTGGACCAAGTTCAGAAAAATGTTGTGTCCTCCCTGTAGGGTGATGGTCTTAATTCTTTGTATCGGGTTATTGTCAACTCAACCAGAGAGAGTTTCTGCTCTCAGAAGTATAGATCTTGCTCTCAGATGGGGAGAAGACAACTTATTTCATCTGAGAAGTTCTCGGATTCTAGAGGCTGCTGTCGTGCAGGACCTGCATACACAGCTCAATATAGCACCTGCACCTTTGATGACTTTTGATCCAAATCAATCAAACAAAAGAAGAGTGAAAAGAGGATCAGATCCTATCCATAATAAATGCTGACGGTGTGTCCATTGCAAGAGTGGAGGGATGAACGTTTCAAGATTCATGAAGATGGGAAAACAGCTGCTTTCTTTTGCACTTTTCTAAGAGAAACTTGAGGATGGTGGGAAATTCTGCATCCTCAAGACGCGTTTTTTAGGTTCATGGCACTGATCACTATCATTTGTTTGAGTAGCAGTCTTTACTGAAAGCAGCAACTTCACGCGTCATGTAAAGCTAGAACCACAGAAAGACATTAGGATTTTAATGCTCATTGTCATATACAACAGATTGTTTTAATATTTTCTGACCATATAGATAGCATGTTTGCATGTATGATGAAATGGAATTTTCTCTGGATCTTGCTGTTGACTGCAATTTTCTGCCTCAACTGCACTTGTGCTTATTGTCATGACTTCCTCCTCTTACTAGTACTATACATGTAGTTAGACAGAAGATCATGCTTTGTCATGTATCTTATACAATTCCACTTATGTAAGTGGATAATCAGGCAAGAGAGTGGCACAAAACTTGCAATCATTAATAAAAAGAATTTACAAATTGTTCTGAAAATTAGCTACAGCAAAAACAATTTCATACTGTAAAGTAGAGAATCCAGCTCAACCTGGTTTCTGATCTCCTAGGACTACAAGGATGATTGTTTGAAATTTCACATAAATAATCACGAACTTTGGTCATTTAGGAAAAGCTGTGACCTGTGGTATCTGTTGTTACGGTGATCATTCAGGCGTATATATGACACCTTTCTTGAAACTGCCTGCCAAATCATATCCACTGCATCATTAGTTTGAGATGGATATTGATATTCAAAATGTTTGCTCAGCGCCTTTATCCTTCTCCACATTTTGGTCCACTGATCTTCCTTAATTCCTCTGAGAAAGTTCAGAAGGTACCCCTTCTTTACAGCATCAGATGAATGGACAAACAAACAAAACTCTGAGTAATCAAGAACATCTTCGAATGGAAGCTCAATGTCATCGCTGATTATTACTGGAACACAGTGCCTGGCAATGGCATCAAAGAGACGATTTGAAGATGGAGTGTCTCCAGCAATATTAAGGCAGAATTTGGACGAGGACATTCCTTTTCCAGCATCCCTGACTCCATTGGCTTGGATACTTCCAAATGTGAAGTGTACATCTTTTTCATCTTTGAGGAGATAGTATAATTCTTGACGTATCTCTCCGCCCTGGTATTAAATGAGCAACAAAAGTAATCTATTACTTCAATTCTCTTTCAAGCTTCGAATGACATAAACAGGGAATTTTCAGTTTTCGACTAGACATTTCACAATCAACAAAGGGGCCATTAAATCATCCTAACCATTGTACTCTTCGTTGGCTTCAGTTTTCCATTTTTTTCCCCGTCCATTGTAGCAATACCAACTGCACTCAACCTAGGATTCCTCTATTTACAATTCTCTTTGGATACCTTAGAAGGAAATGGGATGTATTATGTCCTTGTGATACTTACATCTTAAGAACTTATAAATGCTGGATAGGGTTCGGAATTCTACTAGATATATCATACTTGAAGAAAAAGATGGAGGAACTTTAAGAAATACTTTCATTTCTGTTTCCGGGTGCATATGTAGCATATTCCAAATCTTACAGTTCAGAGTAAAATGAATGCATTGACATGGCAGGTCAGAATATAATAGTCCACGCCATAGGTCAGAAATTTGCTCAGCATACAAAGGGAAAAACCAAATCAATTAACTAGCATAGGGAAAAAGAACATGATATTGGATCTAGTACACCCATAATAAGCCAATAGTTAATCCTCCACTTTAACCCTAAAATGAATGCCTAATACACCATTACATATGATGGAAAAATATGGCTAGGATCCGAAAATTATCTACTTTTCTGAGAATGTAACTAGGCTGTGGAAAACAAGGGATTCTTCTGTTCTGTGGTAATTCATACTGATCAGTACTTCATATCAGCTGAAAGAAATTTTCTTCCCCAAGGAGTAACACACACGTCTCCTAAACTGGTTTTTTTACAGTGATTCCTTCACGTACAAAACGGCCAAAAAATATACATTTTATGTTGTCTGAAAACGAAAAGCTGCTATGTAACGACTATGTCCTATTCTTTCACACTGATATTTGTGAGCAAACACAGGTTGAAGCTCCTTCCGATAACAAACGATCTCAATTCCAAGTTAGTTGAATTTAGTTATATGAATCCACTACTTGAAAAAAGCCTCTGGCACAAATGCAAGGTAAGGTTACGTACAATAGAGCCTTGTGGCCAGACCCTTCCCCATGCCCTACGCAACCGGGCTGCCCCTTTTTAACTTCTTCCATATGGACCCATTTCATTACAAAGACATGAGAAAACTTCATCTAGCTCTCGTGTTCAAGTTTCGCTATACGCGGGGCCTCACAGACTAATGCAAGGTATGTTATAGTTGGATCAAAGCATAACTTTGATGCCATGAGAAAATAGCAAATATCATTCACAAGTTAGTTAACTCATCAATTGCAGGTAAAAGCAGTCGTGGAACTTACATCTTTTCTATAAATTGCCCCTTGGAAGTAAACTAATATATCTCGCTGTGTGAATGAGTGCGAGTTGCCTGCACCTATTGTCTGGACCATATGTTTGTAAGGAGCAATCACATCCTTTTCAATGTTTGCAATTTCGGCTCCATACCTTCCAAAATCTGCAAGTACAAACATGGCTGAACCGAGCTTCTCTCTTGCATCTAACATACTATTAGGGTGGTGAGCAACGATCACATGATCCTTTCCGCCCCTTAGCTTCCACTCGTCTCTGCCTTTTAAGAATTCTACCAGTTTATCTTGCAGCATTCTATTGAGACTCAATTTTTTCTTCCCTTGAACCTTAGAATACCTGTTGTAGCTCAACGATGAAAAGAACGGCACAAAGATTACATCTGCTTCCCTCGAATTCGGTACTCTGACAGCAGTGCATGGTCTATTAATATTTGGGGTGTTTGAAGATAGAAGGTCAAGAGTAAGCCAATATTCAATGCTGTGCTGTAAGTTTAAGCCCCCGGGGTACGGGGGTATTTGGCTCGGGTTACTAACACTAGGCCATGTTTCACCCTTATTTCCTTTCCAACCTAATAGCCCAAAGTGAAATTCAGGAGGTAAGTCATACATATACACTTTAAGAAGAGCTTGTTTTGGGCCACAAGATTTCCCAATCCCTAATCCACTGGAATCATTGTTGAAACTGGAAGTTTCAGAATCTAACTCTCGGGTTTTCAGTATTTGTTCATCCGAAGTTTCAGCAGGCAAGAGAGAAGCTTTAGATTCCTCACTACTTGAGGTCAAGTAAACTGAAGTCGTATTAACAAGAACTAACCTAAATAATGATTTGGGCATAAAAGAATTGTCAGGATATTGAAAAAGGGACACTGAAGAAACTATAAATAGGAAAACAGAAATGACTATCAGACAGAACAGAAATCTTGAAGGCAGCAAGGTTTTATCAGGAATCAAACACATTTTGCAGAAGAATTTGTCCAAGAGTAATCCCTTTTCAAGAACTTTCAGATACTTCCGAGGTAGTACATAGGTTGGTAAAATGGCGAATTTCAGCCCCAAATCAGCTAATCAAACCATTAAAGATTGATTCTTTTACCGCAAATTCCTGCTCTTACACTGCAGAGGAACACAAATACTCCAATTACCAGCAAAAATCAAAGATTAAACAGAACAAAAGCAGCTGAAATTCCAAAAGAAAAAGGCACATATAAACAAAACTATGTCAGCGGAAGAAGCAAAATCCAATCTTTCTCATTTGGGTAATCAAGAACACAAAGGCATAAGGAAAAGAAAACAAATATGGACTGGAGTATTCAAAATCCAATCTTTTTCATTTATGGGTCACCAAGATTAATTAAGGAAAACAAAAACAGGAAAGCCTGCTAAAAGTAGAAAAATGAGTACAGGTACCTGATATGAGCCCTAACCTAATTCCATAAAAGTAGTAGAACAGTTACAAGACTGGACTATATTTTAGTACAAAGTATTTCTTAAGTTACCTCTAATTATATCTAATTTAATATTTCCCCTTTAGTCAATGCCCATATATGCAAATCACTAAAATTTAGCTGGCGGAGATGAGAGTCGGTGGAGGCAGTCAAATTTTCACTCCATTTTGCTTTTCTAGCGGTCCAATGACATGATTTTATTACGGAAACTAAGCTCTTTGCTGTAAACCAGTAACGTAACATTTGAAAAATCGGTTTCTTTTTTAATCTTTGAGAGACTTGTACCAATATTATTCAAATGAAATGTATTAATAATCTCTTAAATTAGTTAAATATTTTTTTTATGTAGTTATGCATATTATTCTCAGTCAAAACATAGGTAGATATGTTGGGATGTGCAAACTCTTTTTTCCCACATTGAAAGTAGAAGGTCAAAATGATCAAATTAAATAGGTAATCCAATCCCATTAAGCCCTTTTGGGAGATACCCAAAAA
Source organism: Solanum clarkiae (assembly GCA_011800125.2). Classification (NCBI taxonomy): domain Eukaryota; kingdom Viridiplantae; phylum Streptophyta; class Magnoliopsida; order Solanales; family Solanaceae; genus Solanum; species Solanum clarkiae. Next base: position 27,044,996 of record JAABOM020000075.1, read on the forward strand.
CAAATTCGTGAGGGCTTGGTTCAAAGCAGACAATATCATACTAATGCGGGATTGGGGGTGCGAGTGCATGTACTCCCAACAAAATATTTATGGAGACAATATCATACTAATGCGGGATTGGGGGTGCGAGTGCACGTACTCCCAACAAAATATTTATGGAGTTATCGAGATAAACTACTTAAAGATTAAGTAGTTTTAACCTAATTTGAGGGACAAAATAATGGTAGGTTCACCAAACGAAGAAGAATATTAGTCCTTGCGAAGATGACTCATTATATTGGCTTACGCAATTACTGACACTGTCATCTGCTTAATATCTATTGGCACCAATTTAGAAAAATCTTAAGAATATCAAATCCCTCTGATTATAAATATTAATCCTTTAGAGGTCGTTTGGTATGAAGCAGGGCGGAGTCATCGGGGTGCTAAGTAATATTTACTTATTAAAAAATTATATTATAATTTTATTTCATAAATAATTAGAAAAATATTGACACCTTTTAACACATGTGTTCTATACTTGGTAGCAATATGTATATTTTTATTAACATCCTCCATCACTATTACAGTGTCGCTCAATGTATTATTTGATTGGCAAGTTCAAATTAAGGTAAGTGACAAAGATACCCCTTTAAACTCTCTTTAAACTTTTATACACTACATTTCACATTCATAAAGGATATTTTTGTAAACAAATAATTTGTTCTTAAAATTTATATTGCATATTATTTTAACTACAACAAACCAAACACTCAATAAAAAGTAATTTCATCATAACTTATTCAATCATAACTAATTTCATCGTAACTAATTTCATCATAATTTGTATTCAAAACCAATCGACTCTTCAGTGAATTAATTTTTTTTTTTTATAACTCTTGCACCCTTAGAAAGTGAATTATTTATTCTACTTTTTTCCTTCGAATTCACTCATACTTTTATTGAGCAAATACGAAAAATGAACAATACGGTAAATGGTGTGACTGAACATAGCTTTATAAATTTTTAAGATCTCAATAAGAAAAGGGAAGAAAACACCTGATTTGTTTAACTTGAAAGTAGTGATCTTAAATGCTAATCTTTTATGAAGTGTCGGTTTGTCTCCTTAGTACTTTCAGTTCAAGATAATGTTTTTTCTAAAAGTACTTCTTTTTAATTTTCAATCTCCAGAACAACATGATCTTGGACTCACTTTTGGATTCAGACAACCCACTGAATTGTAAAAGGAAATGACATTTATTCTCCACTTCACTCAGCTCAACAAGTACTTCCTCGATTCTTATTTTAATTTACTTTTTAGTGAGATAACTGTATAAATAAATATAAATATATACTTTAATTTTACACTCAATTTTTAAAATACTTTGTTTTGGAAACTTCATAGTCAAAATTCATCAAATAAAAATATCTAGAGACAGGGACTTATGGCGTTCAGTTTTCACTCTCAAATTTACCCGCAAGTGGCCCCAACGAATGACCGGCCCTTCGTACTCTGCGCCTACCAAAGTAAAGACAAACTTTAAAGAGGGAAACTTATAAATATGTTGACCAAATTTATTTATCAAAAATATTATAATTGAAATAAACAAAATACATAATATACATTAACTATGTATAATACGAATGAATTCAAGATCTTGAATATTTGCTGCACTGATACATTTATCTTGGGAGGTGATTAGACAGGATATGACGTTGTTTCGTATTATCAAGGATAATAGAAAGGAGTGGAGATCGTGTAGGGATAGGATGATGTCGAACCTTGGAATATAATAGAATAGTAAAAATAATCGTGTCCTTATATATCGTGTTATTATTATCTGTCATTTATTTTTATTGTCTTTATAAACTATCATTTGTTTTTCAATCTAGTTTTGTTTCATATCTAGTGTTTTATGCTTTTGGAAATGAATTTTAAGAGAAAACGTATATAGTGATAATGTGTGCATATATTTTATCCTTCCTCCAGATCCTACTCGTGAAATTCCATATGTCTAGCTTGGCAGATCCTCATTAAAGAGGAGAAAGAAATTATTTGATGATGCTTTTATAATAAGCAGGGAAGTTAAAAAATTAAACATAAGAAGAATCTGGACAAGATTGTTATTGTTTTATATTAGAAAAGAGTAAAACGTAACAATAGAGCAACAAGAAGAATTGGTCAAACAGCTCTCATATCGGGCAATACAAAAGTACTCTACCCAAAGGAGCAATTCATAGTGTAAAAAGTAACACATTTAACACAAAAGAAAAAAGGTCATACAACTAATGACCTCTTCATTTAGACAAAATAATAGTAGTAGCAGAAGTAATAGGAACGACAAACAACATTGTCAATTAAAACATGGAGTGACAAATAAATTTAAGGGCACTTTGGTCCTCCTTCTTTGGTCTTCCAGTTGTTGTAGCATGGGCAAACACCTTTGTTTCCATAGAAACCAGGAGGAACACAAAGGCATGTCTTGCAGCATTTCTGGCAAAAGAACATGCATGGCTTGTGGTACTGTGTCTTGCTACATCTTCTGGTACATTGTGGCAGGCATTCTGTCGTTCAACAATGTCGAATTAGTAACTTATTCTTTTTTAAAAGAAGAAGAAAGAGTCAAAATCTAAAAATTGACTGGTCAAATAAGGTCAGAGCAAAGGGACAGGTGGTTCTCGAAATTGGTTAAATTTGTAAAGAAACTGAGCTATTTTCTGCAATTCGAGGGCTTAACTTTAGCAGTTCGGGTAGGGTAGGTTTGCAGCGCAATAACATTACTCTGAATTATCATACGTTCTACTATTAAGTTTTCAAGTAATTTAGTTTTGGCTAGGCATGTGAAAATTAAGAAACAAAAAAAGTATAATGTTGAACTAAAATTATGTATCTTTAAACTTTGTGATATTCAATTTATCATGTAAAGTACTGAAATTAAAAACATTTAAAAATATAGAAAGAATATCTTTTTGTGAGAATGACCACAACGTAAAGTAATTAAAATTAGGATCACAAATAAACAATTACTCCCTTTGATTTTGATTTATTTTGGTTGCTTTGCTTACTAAAAAATAACCATTTCAAAATAATTACTTCCTCCGATTTATATTGACATCATTTGATTTAATACATTGTTTTAAAAATAAACTATAACATATTTATGTGGTTCATTTCTTTAATGGTAAGAAATTTTAAAAGTTAAGATATTTTTAATTATATATAATAAGAAGATATTTTTTGAGGGACAAACTAAAATAGAAAGAGTATCATAAAATAGGACTAAAGAAGTATTGTTTTAAAATATAATTGATAATTTGCTTCCACTTTTATCCCTATTTTAAAATAAATGTTAAATAGTAGAACATTCACTCAACCGGAGGCGCTATTAATCACTTAATAACCGTAGTCCGTGGCTAAGCATCTGGTTAACAATATTTAGGAGTGGGTGAATTTTTTATTCTAAGAAAGAATTGTAAATATTTCACCCAGACAAAGATTCCTGACACTCTTCATATCAATATTTAAATAATCATAAACTAAACTTGAGTTCATTAATTAGTTAAATGCAAAAGAGAACCAAAAAAAAAAAGATAAAATGCTTACGTGATGGCTTCAAGCTCCCTGGACCATACTTTGCCTGAAATCATAAGCAAATGTTTTGTTAGAATTAAAGAAACAGAGTCACACTTGAACAAATAATTGAAAAAAAAAAAGGAAAGAAACTTACACTATCAAGGTGGTACTTGGCATCTGCAGCCAGAACAGTTGTTGCAACCATGGAAATGGCAATAAGGGCCAAAAGGAAAAAAGAAAAAATCTTTGCCATTGCTGAGGTACAAAGAGAGGTTTTTTGGTGTGAAGCGTTTTAAGTAAGAATTAGTGATGAAAAGTCCTGAGGATATTTGGACTATATATAGACCCCTTTGGGGTTGATGTGATCAATTCATTATTTTTTTTAGTATGAAGACTTGATCTGAATTTGGGGTAGTCTTCCTATTATGCCCCTTAGTGGGGACATTATTGCTCTTTATGTGTATGTGTTCTGTTTTTTGTTTACTATATGGACTTTTTATTTTCACTCTTTTTGTTTAAGCATTGAGCTTCTATCCCCACTTATGGGTCAATAACTGTCATATCCCTTGCCTTAATAATATGTGTCTTGCAATTTGTAATATTGTGTCACTCCAATAAGTTGGTTTGTCACACCAAAGTAGTGTCCGGATCAATTTAAGCTGCGTCCACAGATATTACAATGTATCCTTAAGGAATTTAAGTCTCTCGCTATACCCAAGGTAAAATTAATTTTCACTATACCCAAGATTAAACTAATTTTAAAAAGAAAAATCTAATGAGATTGATTAAATAAATTTTGTCTGAAAAATAACTCTTTATTTTTTCTTGACTTGGTTCTCGCACATTTTCTTATTCTCTCAATTCTCATTTTTCAATTCACGTCTTACTTTAACTCAATATTTATTAGTAAAAATATGGAATAACTTTGTCAAGACCTAGAATAAATGAGTAGAAATTACACATCATAAATTTTGCCTCTTATAGGACTTAACCCCCTAATTTAGCATGATGCCTCATTGACTGCCTGACCACACTCATTGGTTCTTGATTTCAATTATTAATGTCTACAGCAGTTTCTTTGTTTGATTATTTGAAAATATTTTTAGAAGTTAAAGATGCCGGTGCATAAAAATATAGTTCTCTAGATGGAATGGTAGTCAACAGAACCCAGACAGCAGCCCAACCACATGCAAGAAAATAGTGATATAAGGAAATAATGGATGAGATTTGTTTAAAAAAAAAAATAGAATAAAGAAGTACGGCATTTATTAATTTTGATAACAACGCGGATCTAGATCGAGTTCAAAACAAAAACATATAATAGATCAATAATATAAATTTTATTTTTATTAGCTCTAAATTACAGAGTCGCTCCTATAAATTAGTCAATCGAGATTTTGCATAAATCAGTTAGAACTTCAAAATATGAATCTATACCGAGGGGCTTACAAAAAATCATATGGATTGAAAGGAAGGATCTTATGATGAATTAAAGAAAGCGTAGATTTGATTGGGAAAAAATGAGGGTGTGAAATGAAACCAATAAAGAAAAAGAAAGGATGATCTACGTCCATAATTGAATTGAATTGGAAATGTAAGTTGCAGAGAGAAAAAAGAAAAGAGGGGGCATAGCATGTGCAAGCATTTTGGGATCACATGACCAAAAGATAAAAACACAGATGAAGTGAGGTGAGGAAACATTATTTCCGCACTGTGCGCTGTAATCAATTATTTCTATCTCCACATGCTCATCATGAATCTCCATTTTCTATTCCGCATAATACATAAAATTGTTCTTTAATTGTGCGTATATCGTCAGCTCACTCTTCAACTTTGAGTTTATATGAATAGATGTACACTTAAATTTGTATAAAGTTAAACAAGTAGACATACATCTTATATGAATGTGACATAATATGCGTAGTTGAAATTTTGTCATCATTAAAACAGATTAGCATTAACATATTTTAGTTTGAATCTACATAACCCATGCCATTCTCA
>JAABOM020000075.1:27069403-27080797 GCA_011800125.2 Solanum clarkiae
TATGTTTTTAAACATAGGGGTTAGGCTGCGTACATCCGACCCCCCCTCACCCCGCAATGAGCGAGAGCCTTTTGAGGTACTGGGGTATATTGTTGTTGTTGTTGTAAATATAATCACAAAAATTGACATATAAAAGAGAGCAGAGAGAGTAATAGAGAAAATTGTGTTCATCCACTCTTACCCACAATCCTATTAGTTAATCTGGTTACTATTATCAATTTGACCAATACTTCAATAAGAGACGCAGAGAAAATAGACGATTAACATACGCTTCATAGTGTACTTAAGAATGATCAATGTACAAGTAATTAATCAATGCTTTCTCCAAAATCAACCTAGATCTAAAACCATTTTTCCACATTTCACCAAATAAAAGCCCCAAACAGACATTTCATGGAGGCCTTTCCAATATTTTGACATGATTAAAAAAAATTAAGGAGCTATGAATTTGTCGAAAAGCTGTGTTTTCGAATCCACGAGCACTTTAACGAACTTACATTGATTTGTACAATTATCCATTCAAAATCAACAACTACCACAGTAACATATTCATGTGATCATACAAGTGGAGAATTAAGAGGGTGAAGTATATGCGATGTTACCTTTACCTTGAGTGAGCCTATGAGAATAATTTTTTATTTAAAAATGTACTTACAAAATTTCATAGTATTGAAATATTCATGAAGGAAGCTTCCTAGAAATGAAGATCCTGTATAACGAGGTATTATTGAACATGGAGTCTTAAATGAATACGGACTAGCGAGCCATTCGTTCTTGTTTCTAGAAACCTAATTGAATCAATGACTACGTCAAGACTTTTTCTCAAGAATTTATTAAGTTGGGTGAAAAATCAAACAATGATTAGTAACAAAAGAATTAGTACTATTTGAATAGCTATAGGGTAACATGTTCACTTTTTTACCAAGTGTAACGAGTTTCACCTCAATGATTTAAAGTGTGGATAATTTTTTTTGCCATGATTTGAACAATATTCACATTCGAATTAGTTTTGAGATTGTATTAGACCTAAAATAAAATTAAAGTAAGACTTATTTCAATTCTCATTTTTTAATACTAAACTTCCATATCAAATTACTCACGGCACTAGATGGTCAGCCTTTGTCGTGAGGCTGTACGAAGAGTCTCACATTGATTATTTAAGAAATGGATAATCTCTTTAATACAATTAACTAGACAACATAATTTTCATTTCTTGAGCTAATTTTTTTTTTATTAGCTCCCCGGTGAATTCACTTAGATGGTGAAGATAAGAGTGTTGCACAAATATCATGAAGATAGGGTGTCACTTTCGTCATCTATTTAGATTCAAGGTACTTTAAATTAAAGTGGTGCACAGAACAATTAATAATTGCTACTTACAAAAATACATTTAAAAAAAATGAAATAGGAGCAGTGCACTTAGCTTGATGATGATCAAGTTAATTGAGCATGTGATTTTCAATCGAAAGGTCTCAAATTTGAAATACTTTGTATATAATTGGTGCTTGATTTGTGCACTATTATATATATTGAAATAAAGTTTATCTTGTTCACACGATTGTGATTTCTCTCATCAACAATGCATCTAGTGCACTTGACAAAGTTGGTTCTTCTGAGAAATCACAATAGTAATACAGTTAATGATGATAAGTTTACTATACTGAGTTAATGAATTGGTGTAATCATGATAAATGACTTGTTCCATAAATCAAATAACTACTAAATTAATTTGTTGTACTGTATCAGTGTAAGAAAGTCAAAACTCCTTTGATTACGATGTTGGAACTCGTGTTATCAGGAACATACCAAGTCAAACTCCATCTAATTTTCATTTCTATAAAATACTCTCTTTCATATTTTAAGGTTCATTTAACTAAACTTTAAAAGTAAACTGAAGTAATTAAATTTAATATTTGAAATCTAAGATTTAGATGGTCGAAAACTATACTAAAAATATTAGTATAAGTTGTCATCCTTCTCATATTAGTGATCTCGATAAGTAAAATAGTAATATGTAAAACTGAACGGAGAGAGTAATCAATAAAATAGTTCAGCACATAGTAAACACAGTTGAAGCTCTTATAGAATCTGGTAAACATTATTACTACTACGAGTACTATTTACTACATATGCATATTTAAGGTACTTGTAATTTACACTTTTTCTGCTCTTGCAAATATCAGAATTTTTGCTCAGGCTAGCTACTAAGTAAGTAAAACCTATTAAACTGAGAAAGCTCTAATTAACAAGTAACAAACACAAAAAACATATAAAAGAAAACCCCAAATTTGAACTGCTATGTTGTTCTGAAGAAATATTTACTAGAACTATCATTTACTAGTAAATATTTCTTCAAAAGAAATCAGCAGATTCACCCAAACCCATTCCCATGAACTCTTCTTGTCCTGGTGCATTAATAGCATCATCAAATAACCACTTCTCCAATAAAGTTAACGGGACTTGTGACTCCTCCAAACTTGTCTTGTTCTCCGATTGAAGCAAAAATCCATTTTCCGAATTCATATTCGGAAAATTTGGCTTGCTTTCAACCTGAAAAATAGCAGAATTTTCAGGTGTGAAAGCGCTGCCTTCGCTAAAGAAGGTGTCAAAACCGTCTGGCGTCGCAGCACTAATGGTACCTTCACTTGGACTCGAACTCAAACCCGAACCCGACCCGATTGATGATGGGTTATTCAACGAGCTTTGAGTTGTCTCAGAATTGGATTGACTTAATTCAGATGATTTAGGGGAATTTTTCATCCAATTCTGAAGCAACCTAGAAATGTTTTCGGCGCTGGATGCATAAGAGCTGGATCCTGAAACGGGTTGTTGTGCAGCAATTGGGCTAATTGGATTACCCGGCGAATCGGATTTGTCAAGCGACAAAGCCTCACAAAGAGCTTTTCTGGCCGTGTGGATATCTGTTTGAAGCCTCCTCTCCCACTGTCCCTTTGAGAAATTTGATTGAGATGATGATGAAGCTGTTCCTTCTTGAGTACTATTCTCATCAATCCCTTGAAGCTTCTTCAGTTTTTTCCTTAGATGAGTATTCCAGTAGTTTTTGATATCGTTGTCCGTCCTTTGTGGGAGATATGATGCTATCGCTGCCCATCTACACATCGAAACAATAAGAGATTAGCCAACTTTAGTAGATCATCTGATTGACTATCTAATTTTTTATAAGGATTAGTTAGATTTTCCACTTTTTAAATAAATGCGAGATCTAGCCCTAATTCTTTATTGGAATTTTAAACATCTCAAAAATTGAAAAATCAGACTTTTGCATGGTACCTGTTGCCAAGAAGAGCTTGGAGGTGGATAATCATTTTCTCTTCATGCTCAGTGAAGTTCCCCCGTTTGATTCCGGGCCGGAGATAATTAGTCCATCTGAGCCTACAGCTTTTGCTGCATCTAAGCAAACCTGGAGAAGAAAACCAACAAAAGTTTAACTAAATGAACGGCTGTGAGTAAACTGGATCGATGATATGAGTTGATCGTGTGGATGTAATTCATTTTTCAAAGCGGTGCGGACACATTTAATGACTCTAACAAACTTCTCCAGGAAGAAAAATAAAAAGAAGAAAATAAAAGTTGGATTAATAATTACCAGTATTACTAGGAACAGCTCTCCAGTTAGAAGGACCATGTTGTTGAATGTATGAAACCAAGATGATATCTTCTTCTGGTGTCCATGGTCCTTTTTTCACCCCAATTTTATCACAACAAGGTGGTCTTCCCATTCTACCTAGCTACACGATCGATATGGATCGATCTCAAGGAACAAAAGAAATAGTCTTGATCAATGGAAGGAAAAGGAAGTGATTTTCGTTTTTATCTATCTCTTTGTAGGAAATTTTGTTCAAAGTTGTCTAAGGGAGTGGGGGTCCTTGTGTGTATATATACACAATTTGTAAAAGAGAGAGAGAAGAGTCTTTAAGCTGACCAAAGATGAAGTGCTGGTAAAATAGGTGTATTCCCCAAAAGAGTCAAAACCGGACAGCAATGAGCATTTACTCATTTGCTTGCAAAAGTCAGCTCTTTCTTTATATTTTCTATAAATTTACGTGATGGTCTATTCCTTTTATTTCACTTTAAATTTTTATTTTATTCTTAGTAAAAGTAATTTATAAGATATTCTCTTTAAAAAATTTCTTATGTTAAAACTTTATACGAACTAGTGGAAGTATTCCATCATTCCTACAATCATGTAAGCGGCGAAGTTTTTACGCAGTTTCATTTTCTCTCTCTTCATTCTTTTCAAGTTTCTATCTTAATAGATGACACATGTCATAATGTCATAAGTTAAACTTAATATCATGCGTCGTCCATCAAAATAGAAACTTAAAAAAATTGAAGAGGAGCCTCCTCCGTTATTAATTAATTGTGAATTTCCCACTTGAGCTTTGATTGAAGACATTAATTACGTATTCAACTTAATTACACTGTATATTATGAAAGAGTAACTTCAATTTGAATCATGCAAATAGCAATTGTAATCTATGTAAATACCAAATAAACCAATGGTTCGATTACATAACAATGTCTATTTTCTCTAATCAAGTTGAAAGGCACAGGGAAATGAATTAATTTAGGAAGAGAGATTGATTGTTTTAGTCATCTTAGAGGATGTTCTAGATATGCTTCTTCAAGATTATGATAGTGAAGTTAGAACTATCTTATTCATTAGTCACCCTTCAATGAAACACACAAAAATTGTTTTACAAAATCTTACGTTCTCCATTTTTATGTTTTTTAATCAAGTTATTTGTCTGAATGCCACTTGCACCTCTCATTTAATTCGATAGAGAAATGATTTTATATTTTGTTGACAGCAAGACGATAAGATAAATATTTTATTTTATTTGACAAAAGCATATATATAGAGTTAAATAATAAAACCTCAAGTTCCAATAGCTTAATATAAATGGCATTTAATTAGTAATTTCATTTCTTTGATAAGGTAGATTCCATTAACTGGTCACTCTATGTTGGAAAAATACAGCTCACTCTATATACGTATATATTTCAACTAAACAAATTTTGATTTTTTTTTAATCAAGTGACAGCCCGTCACGGAAATTAAAAGAGTTGTTTTGTTTATTTAAAATGCATGTAAATCAGAGCTTGCCCGTGGAGTTGATTAAAATTAATTCCACTTGTTAAAGTACTATTTATTTATAATTAAAATTAATTTCTTATCATGACAAAGATTGGGAATTTGACTTAATCCAAAGGGGAAGCAAGAAAGCATGAGTCTTAAGTCTGCCCAATTGTTAATATTTTCTCTAGAACCATTTGGTCAGGTTTGAAAATATTCACTAATTTTAGACACAGTCTTACATTATTTTGACATTTTATTTTGTTTGCTTAAACCTAAATCTTAGGAATATGTTTCTACGTGTCTGCAGACCTTCACATGGTTCTTGCCTTAATGACTTCTACTGTTTCTTCATCAATCGGTGGAAGAAATCCCCTCTATATACCCCACACCCAAAGTGGCCCTATATAATTAGTGTATTAATTTTTTCTAACTATAGACGGTCAGTATTAATAGTATTTTACATGATAAAGAATATATATAGTGTTGAGATCGATAGAAATCAGATATGATGTAGAAATTAATAACGCAATTCTTGAAAGATCATGAGTATGAAGATAAACGAGAAATATATCATAAAGATACATAAATATTTAACGTGATTCGGTCAACCGACCTACATCCACAAGAGGTGATGAGCAATCCACTATATAAAAGAGAGTACACAATATTAAGAGAAATAACCTCACCAATTCACTCGAAATACAAAGAGGTTCACACAAGTGTTAAATAAAACTAGTGTTAACGTAACATACACTTGTGACTCACTGTTTCTCTCCTTATACAAAACTTTCAAGTATTCATGGCTACATTATGAATGCTACCAAGTTAGAAGAAATGAACTTCTATTTATAGAGCCATAAGGAAAGAATTCGCCAAATATGGAAGATTTCTGCTTTTCTTTTCCTTAAAAAAAAACTCAATAATGATACGAATTTTGTGGCAAAAATCCAACATATAGCATATTTATATAATTCGCCTTCCTTTTAGTCACAAAGGAATAATATATTTAATAATAGTTTAATTTTAAAACAGTCATTTTATCCTTATAATTTTTCGATAAACAAACATCTATGGCTTATTTTATATTATAAGTTATAATAATCTTTTTTTTTCTTAAAGTTTGTATCAAGTCCAACTACTTCAAATAAATTGAGATACATAGAGTATGAGCCTTTCAAAATGTGAATTTAAGATTTTAAAAATACAACTATTACTCCCTTTCAAAATTTAATTATCTTTCTTTTTAATCTGTTTTAAAAAAATATTTATTGTCTAATTTATCAACTCTTTAATTTTGAAGTTTGTTATAATATATTTAAGAATACAAATAAAAAAATATTTGAGTACACTATATATATCTTTCGTCTAAGATTATAAATCCGTTTTACTTTCTTAAAGTACTTTTTATTCTATCAAACTAAAACAAACAAATTGAGAAGTAGAGAATATCTGCTATAATATACAAAGTTGATAAGATAATACGAAAATTATTTACGTCGATAGTTTTATTAAAAACACTTCTAGAAAAGGAATTTTGTGTTTTCTTTATACATAGAAAAAGTCAAAGAATAAATCTGTCAAGCATGATATACTAGAAGACAAATTGGCAGTGATGAAAAGTGGGGCAAATCCTTTTCTTGTCCTATTATTTCATTTCGGGGCAATATTCGACCCGACCCGGCCCAGAAGAATCATTTTGTGTGGTGAGGTTGCAGTCCAGCAGCAGCCCCAAAGCACCGGCCACCTCATCCCGGCCGGCCCTACAGACGGCTCTATTAGAGGATGAAGCCGTCTATGTGGCCCCAAAAACATTTCAACTTATAACATAACAATAATGAATACTAGTAGTAGCTTTATAAAGAAAGAATAATGTATGAATCTTTTAGTTGATACATTATATTATATTGTTGAATCGATAATGTAAAAGGTACATACCATTTTATTAAAGTGACAATTGTTGGATTTCATTAAAGTAACAATTGTTGGATTATAGTAGAATTTTTAATAAAACAATCAAAATTTATATAATAATAGTATATATGTATGCACATCAATTTTTTAGTTGTTACAAATTTGTGCCACTTCCCACTAGTGTGAAAAAATGTTAGCTGCATTAAACGGGATTAATTGTTCTAAGTTTAATTAGTTGATGAGACAAGTTATTTTCATCCAAAGGTCACGTCAATAAACTTTTTAACAAATAATCAAGTCTTGATGAGTTACTTGATAACGAGAAACAATTGTAGTACGCGGCAGTTGCTGCCACATGTTATTAATTAACATTTTCTTTTGATTTATATAAACTTTGATCAATATTTTGAGATCATTTGCAATTTATAGTTTTTTTTCGTATAGTTTTTAACTATTTAAATTTATATTTCAAACATTAAATTTAATTATTTTAATTTAGTTTTGAAGTTTGATCAAGTTAATCTTAAAAAGCAAAATAGTTATAAGCAAAAGTAAACAAAAAAGTAATATTTAAGATCCAAAGAGCTAATTAAGCATATTATTCCATTTGATAATATGTTGGATAGAGTCAAAGTTGGTTTCTTTATCTTCCTTTTTTCTAAGTGTTGACTCACATAGCATCCGACATGAAAATTTTGGAGCTTATAAGTGGAAACATAGAATTGTCTTCTTGTCAGTATTCTCTCCCAAATCCAGGAAACACAAGTCAGCACATTCACACTGATAAAAGAAATCATTTGTTAAATTAAAAAAAGAAAAAAAGTTCATTTCTTGAAAGAATGGATAAACTTTGGGTTTTATCTAAGTAGTTCCAAAAGAAACCGTCAAAATCATGTATGCATCATTGTCCTATCACATGAACTCCTCGAAATAACTTGTCACTCTTCACTTTCGCAATGTCAAACAATACGCTTTTTTTTTTTTTTCTTTTTTGCTATTTCTCAAAAATTGAAGAAATGTTAAAATTGATGCCTTGAAGATAAACAATAATAAAAGAAGTTTATTTTTAAAAAAAACACTTGGCAGCCCACGTCATGAGTAAAAGATGAATATTGCACTAAGAAGATTGTGAAAGAAGTTGAATTCATCCGTTGCATATGAGGCGAGGTGTTCACACTATTTTCTACAATTGTGTACGAGTTTAAATTTTATTTATTAACTAACAAAATGTTTACACAATTAAATAATCATTTACAAAGATACTTATAAATAAATATCCTATCAATAAGGGTTGTAGTGGAATGATATGTATTCTTTCATCCGTAATCAAAGTCTCAGGTGCAAGTTTAAGTACAGAATCGTCTTTGTTAGGGAGCACCTTCAAAAATGTGAGACTTCCTGATACGAATTCAAATTAGTCGAGCTCCAATGTGAATGAAAAAAATATCCTAATAAATATATTAGTAATTGGTAATTTGATTAAGTGCACTCTTATTAACGGAAAGAACTTTGTAGGTGGTCAATTAATTAAATCTTTTCTGTATACGTGTTGATCAGTGCTTATCAAGAATGGAGTGAGCTTAGCTAGTTTGGTTTTTGGACTGTTCTAATTAACTACATTTGACTATTTCATTGATTATTGTTATTATTATTTGTATGTTTATATTAATTGGCCAGGCAACTGGATGTGACTTGATGTGAGTTACGTATACCCCTACGTCAACAAGTCATCCTCCACGTACAAACATGCTCACATTACTCCTTCAATTTTGGCCTCTCCTCTCTAACTCATCACTTTCTATATATATATATATATATATATATATACACACATTCCCTTCTCCTTTACGGTTGTCATAGTTTTCATTTTTAGAATCAAATAATATAAATTTTAACTAACATTTTAAGATATATTTTTATTATATTAATATGAAAAATTTACAACCAATAATATTTTTCTATAGTTTTTAAAATATTTAAATTTTTATGTCAAAGAATAAAATTAATTTAATCTAATTAGTTCTAAAAATGAGTAAAATTAATTTTCGAAAATACAATATAATAACTGAAAAAAACAGAGGGAGTACTTTCTTTGACTCAATTTATGTACAGGAGTAATTATTATATAAGGAGTTACACAATTTTTTTCTTTACCTATAATTTTCTCAAACTGTTTTGAATCATTAGGTATGTTGACTTATAGTACTATTTTTCATGTAATTAATCTTCAAACATATTAATTTTATTTTATAATAAGTTGAAGAATATATATACTTGAAATCATTATCAATATTAAGTGTTTTGATTCTTAATTACATTCTGAACAACGTCACTTAAGTTAAGACGTAGAGATTAGAGATGATTATTAGTAATAATCACTAATTTCTAATTCTATGATTTCAAAAAATGAAATTATATATTATCTTAATAATTTGAACAAAAGTAATTCCAAGTTTTGTCATATTTATTTTCTTTTTAGTTATTTTCTAATTATAGAAAGTCCGACAAATTACACTTTCTATGATAATACTAGGTGGCGCCATTGAATGAGATAAACATAAAACGAAAAAGCAGATTATTTCTTATGTCAATATATGTCAATTATATTCTCTTCATATATATACTTTTCGAAAAAACTTCTTTTCTTTTCTTTTTTTCTAATAAATATGAATGATCGAGAAAATTTTGAGGTGGCAGTCATGTAGACACTGAAGTAAGATACATACGTAAATAGTATGGAACTAATTTTCGTATAGGAGAAAAAGATTGAAATGGAGAAAATGAAGCACTTTCACACGGTGGCAAATAAAAAAATTCCAGTAAGAACATTTAATTTATAATTGTTAGGGATCGCGCGTATCCTCATCTCAACCCGTATTAGTATACCTCAATCCGTATTAGTATAATATTATCCGCTTTGGGTCAAGTCCTCACGAATTTGTTTTTGGGCATCTTCCAAAAGGTCTCATACTAATAGATTAGGTTGAACCTATTTAAATAGGTTCATTTTCTTCTCTTCACCGATGTGGAAAAAGTTTGCATACCCAACAATAATATATGAAAAAAAAGACATTTTTTTTAATTTATTTATACACCTAATATTATTTTTAGTATGTATAATATAATATTTGGCTTTTTATGGTGTGAACCCGTGGTCGGATGCCAATATAACAACAGTGAGAACGTTCAAATGGAGACAATTTTGTACTTCATTTTTATGCGGAAAACATTTTGGCAGCTTCCCAATATTTCAAGCCTTTTCGACGTAATGAATTAAATTAGTAGTAGTGGAAACAAACAAAAGGGCCCTTCTTGTGATTTGATTACTGAGGAGAAAACATAACAAATTGTTAGTATATGCAAAGTTTAATTTCATTTGAGCTTAAATGAAATACTTTTTATTTTTTAAAAATTAAATTTGATAACTAGCTTTACTTAACTTATAAAAATCTTGTCAAAAGATTTTAATTTTTTTAATTTTATATTTTATATGTAATCGTAACAAAAAAAAATTATTAGACACTTGAAAATTTATAAAAGAAACTAAAACTTAGTAAGAAACTTAGAATTAAGTGGGTTGATTTATGATCCGCATTTTAGCTTAATAACTTCAACTTCAGTAACTTTTATGCAAACCATTAACGCGTTTATACATTAACTCAATCTAATAGATGTCTAAATATTATTCAATCCATCTATTTGACGCTCCGATCCATATGTAAGGTCTGTGTTGATCTATTACTATTATGGAATAAATCATTGTACTAGCTTTTCTCCAAGAACAATCCTAATTAGAAACTCCAAAAACTTAGATATAAGTTAAGCTAAATCTTACTCCATATACTGTCATTGTCGCATAATTAATAAGAAATTTAAAAGGTGCGGCTAGCATAATGTTAGAAGCTCCATCACTTATTGTCCAAGCAAGTCTGAAAGCCGCTGCAAATGTTGACAATCACTTAGTGTATAATTTATTTTCTATAAATTTAATATTTTTTTCATATATAAAATATAATTTTCGATAAAAATGTTTAACAGATCACTCATTAATTATTAGTGTATATGGAAACACTACCTTTATTGGTTATACTCCTTCTTATTGACCATGTTTTTACTGTACAAACAAATGTAATTCTTCTATTTTTAAACTTATTTGGAAAGTTTTTCTCCAATCTTTTCAGAATAGAGGACTAAACTGCTACGAAAAACATCATTAGATTTTAAAACAACATGATTTGATTCAAAATTTTCACCCAATTGGACTTGTCTAGCATTTTTTTTATAGTTATAACGTGCAGGATTATTATTGTTGGGAAATATGAATCTGTAAAATTAGAAGAAGAAAAAGAAGGAAGAAGAACGTGAATAGTAGATCTTTTCTA
>JAABOM020000075.1:27092265-27116807 GCA_011800125.2 Solanum clarkiae
ATTTGTGCACTATGAAAGTTTAAGTTCCAACTTAAAAAGTTTTGCCAACTTGAGGGTCATTTTTATGTGTTCTCCCTATTAAAAAATAAAAATAATTTAAATAAGAAAATAATTTTAGCACATACTTATTTGATCAAATCAATTGTTGAAAAATAATCATTCGATGTATGTACATGTATAATAGATGTATATTTCATATATAATCAAATTGTATTTATTTTTTTTGAGTGTATCATAATATATATATTCAGTGTATAGCAATAATTTACATTATATTGTCTCTGTATACTTTTTATGACTTTTGGCAAGATGTATTGTATAATGTACATTTTCTATGATTTTGACCTTTCTTTTTTATGTAAATAAAATACAACTATATTTATTATAAATTAATCAATATATTATATATATTTTAAATTAATCCTTAAATATACTTTTTATTATACTTCTGGTTCAAATATACCCTTTCATTTAACTTTTAATCAAAATATATAAAGATAAAAGATGTTTATTAGGTTGTGTAAGTGTAATCAATATATAACATTTACGATTATAGAAATTACCACACAAAGTATCAATTGCGTTAAAAGCTTTTAGAGTGAGGATAAAGAAAAATCACGAAAGGAATTTGCTACAACCAATTAAATTCAGAACAAGTAGTGAAGATCTATTGACATGGTTCATCTTTTGTAGATTGACTCAGGGTTAAAAAGTTAATTATTTTATTTTTTGATATTTTTTCAATTAAAAGAAACAATCTATCAAAAATTAATCATGTCATTAAAATTTTTATCATTTATTTTTAAATTTCAACAAGCCAGGTACAAATTCAATTCTTAAAATCCAATCGAAACAGTTACTATCACTACAAGCAAACTCAAAATCTAATTATAGACCAAACTATTAAATTCGTACTCCAGTGAAAAATTATATACATTATCATCGGAGCATCAAGCAATTCCTCATTGGCCCTCCGCTCCCCTCAAAATAACTTTTGCATAAAATTAAATGAACTATAAAATTTAAAAGAAGTCCAATTGAAAAATGAATGGATGGAAGGTTTTTATAAAAAGAAATAAAGTAATGTTAAATAATAAATTTGGGATTATTTTGTGAATTTTGTAATGGAAATCTCACTTATGAAAATATAACTTAAGTGAGTTGTTTTGCTAATTTGTTTTTATCTTAAATTGATTACAAGTAGTTCTCTTTATTATGTCATGTTTAGTTTTAATTTCAGTTAAGATTAATGATAAGCTTATGTTAAAATATAATAAGAGGGGTAATTTATCTCAAAAATATAATGAGAGAAGCATATTTGAACGAAAGATGTAATGAATATATATAACAGTTAGAATAATTAAAATAATAATATCATAGACCGTCAAAAATATAATAAGAAGAGTATATATTAGGTATCAAAACATCTCTCTTGACTTCGAGCTGATAGTGAAAACAACTTAACTAACTATAATTGACTAATCAACAGCAAAGAATAAAATTTGTTCATTGAAGAGTCACACAACATTATACGCATGTTGTATACTTTTAGTTATGCAGGTCATATAAATATACATTCTGAATGTATATAACAGTTGGAATAATTGAATAATAATATCATAGACTGTTAATATATTCTGATAATCAATGTTCCAAGAGACGAGATGTTTTACATAGCAAATAGTGGTGATGCCAGGATTGTGACTAAAGGGGTTCAAATTCTAAAAAAGTAAACACATGAATTAATCGAAAGACGGTTGACATAAAAAATTATTTAATTATATATAAATAGTATAATTTTCATTGAAGGGGTTAATTGGGATGAACCCCTAAGAAAGGGGTAGCTTGGCCCCGATAACAGAGGTCTCAGACAATATAGGAGAGAAAATGAGATAGCAGAAGTGCTTGTTAGCAATATACTTTCAAATTTCAACCATAAGAAAGCTGGCGATTTGCCTTATTACACAGAGAATCACATGAAAACATGAGAAATAGGAGCAAAAGGAAGACAACAGAACGCGTAGAAGTTCATTGAGCTTGAGCATGAGCTCTTGTTTCTTTGAAAGCTCGAAGAAATGATACCACCGTGTCATAAGGTGGAGCAGTTTCTTTTAACACAGGCAATTCAATTAGACGATTCACCCGTGAATGTATCAGGGGAGCCTTCTCTGGATCCATAAACTTTACTCCGAACACTTGTTCCTGCGCTTTGGACATGCCAAATGCTACGACAATCATGATGTCTAGGAGCCCTATGTTCTTGCCTTCAATCTGAGGAAGCAAATTCTTCATTCCATCTTCAAGCACGCACAATTTCTGATAAAATTCCTCACATGCTTTTTCTTGGTCTTCTGCTGTGAATATTTTGAGCATGCATTCCGTCACCTGAAATACGCGGATTCTTTAATAAATAGGAAAAAGGGTGAATGTATCATAAACTTAAAATTGATTTTGCTAACTTGCCTGTTGAATATAAGCAGCCCAAAATCGGACTTGGGATCTTTCATAAGGATCTTCTGGCAAGAGTTGAGGTCCATTCTTCCATGTTTCGTCTATGTATTCAAGAATGACATGCGACTCATTTATTGGCTTTCCATTGTGAACAAGTACAGGGACTTTCTTATGAACTGGGTTGTATTTGAGGAGCAATGGACTTTTGTTGGCTAGATCTTCTTCTACATACTCAAAAGGTATGCCTTTGACTTTGAGAGCCAGTTCAACTCTCTTAACATAAGGGCTAGCCCACATTCCATGTAAAGTTACCTTGTTTTCTTCTCCCATTTTTCCTCTTTCTGATCGAATCCGCATATGATTTTGCTTATATATATACATAGATCAGAAACTTCCAGGAAACTTTTACTTTCACATTTTAAAAAAGGCTAGTTGAATCGAAATGTGATTATAAAATTGTCCCTTTTTTGACTTTATGAGCCAATTCAATATCTTTTATGATCCATTTCTTTGCGTCCAAGTTAGCTAAGTGATGTGAATTCAAACGAATTCAGGAGAAAACAGAGCAATCTTTTTCATGACTTTGATGTTTTATTTGTGTTTAAATGCAAGGGACTATTTCATAGTGATCTTAAAATTCGAGATTAAGATGTTTATCATCTGAGTAACTCGTCTTGTCAACTGCAGCCTATTTGACAGTATTTTTAAGGTAAGATTACGACATATACCGTATAAGATGAGTCTTTAGATCAGAATGGTTGACCAAACAGAGATATCCATTTAAAAGTGCTATAAGATAAGTTATTTTAGTCCTGGGGCTTCCAAAGCCATTATAGTCAATACACTACTAATTTTAAAGGATCTTTCCTAGTTCTTTCTTGCTGATAAAAATTGGAAGTATTTGACTAAAGAAATACTCGTCCTGTACCAATGGTCACGCATGGACCGGGTTAGTTTGGACTTTTCAAATATCATATTAAATTATTTGTGTCGAAATTTTAAATATATTTTTTTAAATATGGTATACCTAGATAATAAATAAAAAATATATATAAATAGTGAATATTTTTCCTACTAATATTTATGGACTATAGCATTTACTAACACCATGCAAAATTGTAAATCAAATTTGAAATAATATGTTAAAATGGTAAATTATATATACACACACTTATGTATATATATGTGTCAGATTGGTCTGATCTCGTATTGACCATATAATTATCTGTCAAATCAAACAAGTCAAATAATATAATTACACTCAACTATACCAAATTTAATTATCATAATGACTTTTCAAACAAACCTTAATGACTTGATGCGTTTAATTTGGGAAAAAAAATAGAGCAGGATAGACCCAAAAAAAGATAATATCATATCATTATTTTAGAACCAAGATTGTTTCCATCAACCAATGGCTTCCATTTTGGGAAAAGATATTACATAAACTCTTCCACTAACTTCAATTTTTCATCACTAACATCACTTACTACTTTCACGCATGCAGTGGTTTTATTAACTGACATGTTACACTGTTGAGGGAATAGGCAATAGTCTAATTAGTGGAATGCTCATTACTATGGCAATAGTCAAATCTTTAATCTCTTACTGATGCCAGTTGGTGACGTTAATCAAGCACTTAATCAACTTGTCATGTAAAGTATATATAGATATATTGCATGTGGTAGACATGACAATATGGGCAGGGACATACTCAGGCGTGGATATATTTTGAACCAATTCGAAATCTTGACCACGAAATTTAAATTTTGATATATTGAATATCGGATTTAGTATTAAATTTTTTTATACACAAAATTTCAAAAAAATTTATATCTTATATATAATCATATTCACATGACATGTGTCAAATACTAATAAGACCAATCTTTAAAGACCTAAATGATTAGTACCTTACACCCCTACTCATATTATTAAGTCCAATATGGAATTATATCATACGGATAACATGGCACTCTCATTTATTCCATATCATATGGATTATAGGGCACTCTCATTTCTTATTGACCGTAGAAAGTTGTACATTCTTAAAATCATGTGAATTGACATTATTAAGTGGGATCACATGTTTTTTAAGGCTCAAAAATCTAAATTCAAAATCCAAAATTCAAAATATCCATGTTCACTGTTCCCAAATTGTAATTAAAAGTCCAATCTTTGATCCAAAATTTTCATATCAATTCGAACGATCAGAACGCCCTACATGGAGTCAGACTAATAATAACAACAACATACTTAGTGGAATCCCACAAGTGGAGTTTGGGGAAGGTAGAATGTACACAGACCTTACCAATATCTTATAGAAATAGAAAGGTTGTTTCCTGGGAACCCTCGTCTCAACAACTCATAAGTATGGAGTCCGGCTAAATGTTATTATAATCAAGCTGAATCATTACTCTCAAACCTGATTTATCGTATTTATTGGTAATTAGAATAAATTAATTTTCTACAGCAAATTAAGTTCCATTATTTTATTGATTCATAGAATAAAAGGAAAAAGGTCCAAAATACCCCTCAATTTTATTTTATTATTTCACTTTATTCTCACCGTTAAAATAAGTTTATTTATATCCCTGCCGTTAACAAACTCACCAGATTTGCCCCTAAATTGGACGGATTGCCCCAAATTATATTCATATGGGAAAAGGGTCAAAAATACCCCTTAATTTTGTTTTATTATTTGACCTAATCCTTGTCGTTAAATAAGTTTATTTTTCCTCCACCGTTACAAAACTCATCACCCATACACCTACTTGGACAAAAATATCTGAATTAACCCAAAAATTAAAGAATGAAGAGATTTTTGTTAAGATGATTTTCTATTTCATCAAGAATAAGTTTTTTTTTTTTTTTGGTTATTAACTTGAAAAAGTAAGAAAAATCTTCAACTCTCCAATTGTTTCAATGGTTGTTGGTAACTCCAACGATGGCCTAGACGCTATCCACCACGCTGTCACCCTCCTCTTTGCTCCAGATTTGATTGAATTTTTTACACTGCTTCAGAACGCCATTGAAGCAACATCACAACTCCGACATTTTCAATAAAAACTATTAACAAATTATGTTTGTTGAATTTAGTGGGTTAAAAGAGAAAATCAGGTCATTCTCACCTGAATTGGATAGTTTTATTTAATTTGGTGCTTTCCATCCAATTGAAGAACATGGGTGATAAGTTTTGTAACGGCGGAGACAAAAATAAACTCATTTTAACAACAAGGATTAGATCAAACAATAAAATAAAATTGAGGGGTATTTTTGACCCTTTTCCCATATGAATATAATTTGGGGCAATCCATCCAATTTAGGGGCAAATCTGGTGAGTTTGTTAACGGCATCGATATTATTTTAACAGCGAAAATAAAGTGAAACAATAAAATAAAATTGAGGGGTATTTTTGACCCTTTTCCCTAGAACAAAAGGTGAACATGAATATGTAGATTTTAAATTCACTAAGAAGTTGAAGCAATACATATATATATCAAGTTAATTACACCAAGAAGTGAACTTATTCATCATATATGCGAACCATAAGTTGTTACCATTTCAAATATTGGGTTGAAACGTAAAGCCATTTTGCTTTATAAACTCAAGTCTTGAAACAACCTTATCATGTGGAGGCAGAGTCTCTTTCACTAAGGGCAGCTCAAGCAGAGTGGTCACCCATGAATATACAAATGGATTCTTTTCAGGGTCCAAAATTTTCATTCCAAGTACTTCTTCTGCTGCCTTATATGTACCAAGTGAACACACAATTATTATATCTAAAAGCCCTAAATTGTCAGCACAGATTTTAGTTTTTTCCCCAGGGAAGAAATCTGTCATTCCTTCTTCCATCACTTGTAATTTCTCCAAGAATTCATCAAATGCTCCTTCCTCAACATCTTTGGCTGCAATGAATGCTTTCTTCATGGTGTCTGACATCTGCAAATCAATCATTTAATTGTAGAACCAACCAAGTTTAAGTTGGCTAAACGACGGGATTTTAAACTTTATGGATTCTGAATTTTAGAACAATGACTTTAAGTACTAATGACTGAGTTTTTTTATTATTGTACATATTTACTATATTTGTTTTGAGCAAAAGCTACTGAGTTCGGTCTAATCTATAGCAAAGCTTCTACCTTCGTCCCTATTGCTTACGAGTGAAGTCATTTTCCATGGAAAAGAATTGGATTCCTCAAAGGCTTTCTGGTTTATGGTTGATGAGACATGAAAACTATGTTACAGAATAAATATATGTTGAAGCTTAATAATAATATATACGAGCAAATACTAGAGACTTTTGATAAAATTTTCAAGTAACAATACTACCTAAGTTTAAATGTTAAAGTTGAAGAAAGTAAGATGTGAAGTTAAAAGTCAGGAAGTAAGAAACATATATTTTTTGAAAAGAAGACTTTCGTCATAGGGCAGGGCGGTGTACTAAAGATCCCGCTATGCATACGATCTAGGGAAGGGCCCGATCACAAAGGTCTATTGTACGCAGCCTTATATAGCAGCAACTTTACCAGTTATTCCAAGGTTTCCCTTAGACTTTCGTCATAAGAAACTAAAACAGAAAAATAATTTTCATCGTACCTAACTGTAATAATACAAGTGAAAGAAGCATAAAAATATGCTGACCTGAAGGCAGTAAGTAGCCCAGAAACGAGCTCTGGCTCTTTCATAGGGATCTTCCGGTAAGAATTGAGGTTTGTTGTTCCATGTTTCATCGATGTATTCAAGGATCACAAGGGACTCAGAAATAGGCTTACCGCAGTGAAGCAGTAGTGGAACCTTCTTATAGATTGGATTATACTTGAGAAGCACACAACTTTTGTTACTCAAATCTTCTTCCACATAATCATATGCTATGCCTTTGATTTTCAGAGCCAACTCCACTTTCTTTGAGTAACTGCTAATCCACATTCCATGTAGTGTAAGTTCATTCTTTTCGTCTTCCATTAATTCTTTTTCTTTCTCTCTCTCTCTCTTTTTTTAATGTTAAACAAATAGAGATTTCTACTAAGAAGTAGGAGAATTGAGTATGTATGTCTAGTGTCATGCTTCACATCAAAAGATATAAAGATGTCACTTCCCCCAAAATAGAAAAGAATCAAGAAAATGTTACAGTAGTCAAAGATGTCACGTCCAAAAAAAAAACATTATTCTTTGTCAAGAATAGGATTCGACAAGAAAATGTTACAGTAGTGAAAGATGTCACGTCCAAAAAAAAAACATTATTCTTTGTCAAGAATAAGATTCGAACCCATGCCTTCGGACCAGTAACTGAAACTGGAGCCTTAGACCAAGTTGACCATCTTAACAGTCGAAAATATCACTGAAATTATATTTTTACCAAATAATTTTCCAATTCTTATGAACTTTATTTCTTTGTATGAAAACCAATTTGCACGCCAAAAATCCTCACGTTGGGAAGCTTAGACGCAAAACTCTTCCCATCCATTGCCTTAGACCGCAGATTATCAATGTTCCACCAATATGCATATAGCTTTTTCTTTAAATTTATCCACTTTACTACCCTAATCAACAGAAATAGATCCACGTATTATCATGAGAGTACACGTATATTTGATAATTCCTTTAGGTGCACGTTAAAATCATTCAAATTCGAACCCAAATTTATTTATTGAGTTTAGTGATTTTCTACTTTAATGAAACTTTATACTTTAAAATTGTGTCACATGTTATTGATCGTTAAATAATGATACTTCATAAATTAAAATAATAATAAAAATCAATCCTACTTTACTCTTTTTAAAAGTGACAGAGAATAATAAAACCTACAAAATTCGCTTCCATCTTTTTTCCCCCCTTTTTGGCTAAGGAGATATATTCTTATTAACCAAGTTACAAGACGGGACCATTCTTCTTGATACCTTATCATGTGACACCTGCATCCTCTTCCTTGCTAACTCTTTCTTTATTTTATGTAATAAATACATAAAATATGACATACAATAAGTGAATCTAATTAAGCAATGCAAAAATAGCACTATTGCTGTTTTGTCAATCAGAACTCATTTTATTTCAAGATATGTATGTTTATGTAAAATTTTAATTTTTTTAAAAAGATAAAGAACTCCTCCACAAATCTATACAAAATTACATGTCATTACTCTTTTGTATTTTCGACTCCTGCCACCACTTTTGGGAGTAAAGAGTCCTTTAGTCGTAATCCAGTTTATGATAGTGACACTAAATAAAAGTGTTTGATTGCATAAATTTTTTTCCAATTTATTTTTACTTCTTCATTATTTTTAAAATAGATTTTACTTTTATATATCATTTTTAATATATCAGAAAAAGATAATTTTTTTTCCATGTTTTATACATAGGATCAATTATTTATTCACTTTTATATGTCATTTTTAATATATCAAGAAAAGATAATTTTTTTTTCATACTTTATACATAGGATCAATTATTTATTCTCCAAACTATTTTTATTTTTAGTCGTTACGTTACACTTTTCAAAAGTTAATTTTACTAACTTTCAAAGCTAAATTGAATAAAATTAAATTAACATTTTAAAATAAAAATTTAGATATTCAATAATTATAAGAAAAAATACTATTGATTGCAACTGAAAAAATACATTTTAAATCAAACTCTAGATAGTTTGACTCTAAAAATGAAAATTGACACAATTAAAAAAGGAATGGAGTGAGTGTTAAATATTACTCTGTCCGTCCATCTTTACTCTCTATACTATTTTTGGATGTCCAACAATACTTATTAAATTTATAAAATTAATGAATAATTTACCATTTTGACTTAAAAACACCTAAAATACGTCAATCTAGACTAAGATTAAATAACATTCATTTTTCAATGTTTAGATGACTTATATTTAATAAGGATGATCGGTAAGATTACTCCTATCATTTGTTTACTTCTTAATCGTCCTGACAAGTTAATACTCCCTCTATCTCATATTATATGAGCATTTTTCATTTTATACAATTATTAAAAAATCATTAATGCACTAGTAAACTTTATCATTTTACTCTTTACTTATATCAATGTGCATAAAACTAAGTTAGAAAAGTCGTTAATATACTAATTAATGGTGAGGATAAAATGGGAAAAAATAATTAATTCTATCCTAATTTCATAAATTTTCATATAATATGAGATAAATATTTATACAAAGATATTCATATAATATAGAAGGAACAAAGTAATGGACAACTATGGTTAGGAAAAAATTACTCTATATTATAACCAACAAGGAGAGGACCATCACAGCTATATTCGGTTGTACCCAAAGCTTTTCGAGTTATACTTTTGTGTTGGTCCCGTTATGCAGTTAATAGTTGTGCTCTGTGGAACATTTTCTTGTACTTTTCCTTTGGGTTTTAAACTCTCGGGTATAGGTAGTGTGTACACGCAACTTTGTCGTGTCCTTCTTCTAGTAGCGCAAGCTCCCCGTTGGTGGGATGTCAGGGTACATTATCCCCGTTGGCTGTCATTGCGGTGGAGCCATTCTCTTAGGTCCCAAATGCGGTCGGTTTCCCCCAAACTTTTAGGGTCTTAATTCCTTTCGAAGCTCCTTCCTCAAGACGACTGCTATGATATGCTGCTGGGAAGCCTAAGCTACGCCCCCTCTTTGCGCTGCCAACGTCCGCTCATCGGAAGAATCAACTGACGTCATATGACATAAAGCAACTTGCTTAAGGTGATTGTAAAATTCTTTAATCCTTTGGCTCTTTCTTAATGATTCTGCACATGCATGTGCTGACTCAATTTTGGGTTTCAATTTGGTAGCAGATGTAGGTATTAGGAAGAACAATACAGTGGATATAGATACTGAAAGTCTGTGAAAAGAAGCTTTCAAAGGTCAGTATTGCCTTTGTGCCTTATTAATTTCTTGGTTTTCAATCACTTACTTTGTCATGTTACATTAAAGTTTGTCGGGCATACATTTTGCTTGTGTTTAGGTGATTAATTTGAGTTTACCTCGAGCTTCGCTCTGGATTATGACTAACAGGTCAGCTTTCTGGTTTCGTAAAATTGGGTCTCCCTCTTCTTAGAAGCAGTAATAGTAATAATGGGCTTAACAAACTGCCTTACACACTTACCTGGACGGGGTCAATGGGCGATCAATAAGACCCATGGCCTAGGCTTCTAACCTCCATTGCATTTTGGAGGGGACCCTACCTAAGGTCGGCCCAAGTGGTCGAGCTTACATCATAATTTGTGGCGGCGAGGGCTTGCATTCGCGCGGCCCCAACCCAAATCTATCCCAGGTTTGCTACTGAAATGTCCACATTCTTATAATAGATTCAGAGAAAAATGGCGTTCTTTGCTTGTACTTTCAGAAAAAATCAGTTTAATTAACTGTATATGATTAGTTCCCCTCTTGAAGATGACACTGGTAGGTGTACATTATAGAGAATCTTTTCTTTTCCATATGCCCTTTATTGAGAATAGAACTGCTTATCCTGAAAAGCCATTACCACCTTTTCTTTTATCTTTGCTAAATCTCTTTCTTGCTACTGTTGCAGATGTTATTCGGAGTGTGATTGAATAGAAAATATAAAACCTATACATACTGAATCAAAACGTAACATCATAGTACCAAACCAAAATTTGTGGAGCTGCTGAACTTCTTTTATGCTTACAATACTCAGTTCTTTGTTATTTTTTGCGTGTACTTTTTGGATACAGCCAATCATATTTTGCTATCATTCATATTATAATCTCATTTACAGGGCACAAGATCTTCTCTAAATTCTGTTGGGACATGACTACATGGCTCTGCTTCAGGATCAGAATATTAGTATACATTTTGATGGTAGAAACCTCATTACGTAAGCACTTTGAGGTAGACGAGATGCCAGAACTGCTGATGTATGATCAGGTTCCTCAATAGGAGAAAAGGGGAGCTTGTGGAGACTCTTCATCTTCTCTGGGATCTCCTATATCACCAAAGCTCTCATATATGAGCGGTAACGATGTCACCAATCCATGTTTCACCTTGACTGGAAGCAAAATTGAAACGGGGCGACAACTTCCCTGTAATTCTTGGCCGTAACATCGGAGTGTCACCTTACCGAGCTTTGTACCCTATCCAGCTTCCTGTGTAAAGTGACTTTTTAGGGTCTACACTTACCTGATAATGCTTGGTGACACAGGGTTAACATTGCAAACTCGATTTGATTCTACAATATGCATCAACTCCCGCTATCCACAGTCGCTACAACTTCTGAATTGTTAGGGATTTCATGGCCTTAAATGTTGTTTCTAAGCTGTTATTGCGGCATATAATGAAAACAGCTCCCGAATGTATACAGGGCAAAGGACAACAAAGCGGCACTCCAGACACACGATAGATGTTCTTGTGGGGTCAGCGGGCAGTCTTGCTTTGGCTCCACCCCTCTGTTCGGTCATCTCCATCGCTGAAATTACATCGCAAAACCCGGTAAGTACGCCGTTCGTCTACACCAACCTAACTTAATCATTTACTCAATTAACAGTCGGTCCCTCCCCCCTTTCTCCAGGCTGCTGTTTTTACATCGAAGCTGAGATGTCCATCGCAGATTGACGGCAAAGTTTCTGTGTACTGGAAAGCTCAGGCTGCCAGCAGAGGAAGCGTACGCACCATCGCCGCCAATTTGACTGCACTAGGTGCCAGAAGCGTACAAGATTAGTACCTCGGTAATGAATCGACGCCCCTGTTATTCCACTCTGCCATCTACCTTGCACTATATATACTGGCTTACTGAACTAATAACAACATGCAACTGCAGGTGCATTTTTGGAATGACTCTTACTGATGAGAGCGGCTTGGCTACCACTGTTATTTCTGGAAGCGTCGGTTAACAACTTCTAGGTGCAATTTCTGGGTACAACTTCTACGCTCGATCTTAAGAAGTTTGAATCTCAAAATTTCAATTGTAACACGTAAGTTAGAACTTAAAGGAGCATTAAATCATTTTTCCTGAAAAAATTTAGATGGAAATTAATTTGGCACCTTTTTTTGGTTAGGATTATGAAAATTAATTTCTCCAACAGCTTGCTTAGTAAAGGAGAACTTGTGCTTTATAAGTAATAATGATGTTTAATTTGATCCGTCTTTATTCATCTATGTCTAATTTTCAAATTCTATTGACTCAACTAACTAAAATGGAGTAGTGTCCACTATCTAACATTAGCTGTTCTGTTTACAGGGCTTGGTATTAATGCAAATTTCAATATGACTTGGTATATCTGTGAAGATGGACGACACTGAGCCAAAAAGGTCAAGTGATGCCAGGTATTACTATTTGTTCTGCCCTACATATAAAAGGAAGACAACTTTTTATCCAACAGTAATGAGAGGAACATCAAAAAGGTCAAGTCTTAAAGCACCAGTGAGGTAGAGATGGAAGCAATAGGTGTTGACTGTGAATCTTAAAGTGTAAGCCTGAAAATTGAACCACCCATGCTATCAAAAATGGTAAAAGGTTAGTCTACTTATGTACGTATGGATAAACTCCTTCTAAAAAAAAATCAATTCAGTTGGAACAATTCTGATCTCCTTTTTTATGGATGGTTGGTTTTTCCAAATTTCAATATTGTAGCTTATTCGTTGAATATGATAAAATAATAAATGACTATGCTTTTAAGTTTAAATTTTAATGAACTTTTATTTTAGCAATACATAAATACCGGAGATAATGTAATTTAGACTTTATTTCATCACATGTCAAACTGTTTGATGTTGTTTAATTTCAGGAACTATCTTTCTTATTTTTCTGACCATCGGTTATTAGGAAAGAAAAGATTTTTTTCCCTGGATTCTTAGTAGGTGCAACTATCCCTGGTAGTGGGGACAAACTAATCATTTGAAATGTTGGAGGATCAATGACAAAGATGATACAAAAGTTATTCAGTTTTTCTTTGCCGCCAGTATTCCAAATTTACTGGTTAGTGTTGCTTTGTATAGTCTTTTACTGCAATAAAGATTATGTTAAAGGTTATATGTGGAAATTTTGCCTGAAAATTGATTAGAGCTAAGGAGGAAATGACCAAGGTTTCTTAGGCCCACAAAGGAAGGTGTCAGATTTTCGATCAAGTTGTTGAATGATAAATCAAGAAATATTAGCTCTTTAAGTTGTCCAAATTCAGAATGGAGTTCTCCAGTGAAAAAATTATTAGCAAGGCGAAGGCGAGTTAGATTTTTTGATAAAGCTTAGCTCATAGGGAATTGGACCAGAGAAGCTGTTCTTAGTTAAGTTGAGAGCTGTTAGGGAATTCGAAAACCAGCTAAAGGAGAAATGCTTCCACTGAACTTATTGTGAGAAAAGTTGATTTTGCTGAGATTTTTCAGAAGGGAAAGAGATTCAGGAAGTGGACCCTCAAGGGAATTGTTGTTAAGAGTAATCAGGTCCAGCTCGGACAGAAATCGAAAAGTTTGTGGCAATGATCTTAAAGAAGACCTTGCGGGGATACTTCCTAACAACTGGTTTTCATATAGGTACAATTCACGCAGCCTCTGAAGCTTTCCTATTTCAACTGGAATTCTGCCAGAGAGCATGTTAATCTCTAATAATTTATCGGCACTGTTGTATTGTTCATACTGACACGTGTTCATACTGGCGTATAAGAAGGACTGCTTGATCACTCCATCTACTTTTTAAAGTATACGACTTTCCGCTTGAGAATTATACAACCACCGAGCCTTCTTTTATCATGATTTGGCCCATACATCAGATTACCTTTACTTAAAATAGTTCCTAAGCAGCCATATATGCTATTGCCTTTTTTGTCAGGCTTTATCAGAGAAGATAAAAGTAAGACATGAGAAGGCAGTTGTGAAAGTTGTGAACATGGTAAGTTGCATAACTGATTTATCTTGAATTCCTTACTTTGAGTCTTATACTCCAATAACAAAACTTTCAACTCTAGAATGATTATGCTGCTGCTGATGATCTTAATGAGGAGAAACTGAAGAAAGAAACACTTGCATTTTTCATGGTTGCAACATAAGAGATATGTTCATTTTGAATCTGTTAAGTTTTTTTTTTCCTTCTTTAACTTAAGCATATAGCTGTTGCATAGCTTACATTTTTACATTTGATGCTTAGCTATGGGGATGGCGAGCCAACTGATAATACTGCAAGATTTTACAAGTGGTTTATCGAGGTAGAAAAAGGAGTTATGATAATCATTTTTCTTTAAGTATGTTTCTTTCGTCCTGATCTACAGCTATAAGTGTCTGGAGATGTTTGGAAGTGAATTTGCATTTCTCTGTAGTTCATGGAGTTTAGCTGTTAGTGAATAAGTCAGTTGTTGTCCCCTTTTTTCCATCAATGTTTCTTCCCCGTTGGGAAAAAAATTATCATCTTTAGCTTGTTCTGACGTCTGCTTCTGCATTTAGTATTCGGTAGTGGTGTTAACAAGTCACTTGTGCATTCCTAATTTTGCTCCTACTTATATTCGTTTGCAGGTTCCTGGAGCAGAAGGACTTGTTATAAGAATCGTGTCATCAGTGGACAAAAAGTTAGAAGTAAAACCACGATTTCTTGAAATATTTCAGGAAGAAAACTATCCACTGGAGTTCCCATATAAATCAAAGTTACCTTTCATGCAGAGCAGAATCATGCTCATGAATGTTAATTTGAGTTTAATGATTTGAATGAATGTCGAATATCTTTATCTGGATCTTTTTTACTGAGAATTTGTTGCAGGGTAATTGCCAAAATGAACACTTTAACTAGATATTTGCTGGATATTGTTAGAGTATTTTTCACATTTCTATTTTCTTATCTGACAAGGATCTTTTGGAACAGATTGGGAAGGTGATAGATGAACAATTGAGTGAACAAGGTGTGTTCTCTACCTGTTTCATTTTGCATTTTCAGTAGATTAGCTTTATTCAAAAAAGTTTCATCGACCAATTAGACAAATATGATCACGTTCTCACCCAACACCAGTTCTTTGAATCCTTCAGTCAACAACTTAAAATTAGAATTTAATAAAAATTGTTTCTAGCATAGTAAGCCTATACGCAGTATATTGCAACGTCCATTTGAGCTAGATTTTCTCATGCTAATGTTATCCTTTAATTGTGAAATTTTCATTTTTTCCTTGGCATTGTACAAAAATAATCTTCGGCTGCTCAAAAAGTTGGTGACGCCTAGACCACGCAACTTCCCGGATTCTCATACTTGCAGGTTCTACCATCCAAGTTAAGTTTATCTTCTCTGAAGTTTTCTTCTTTTTTTAAAAAAATTTTTTTAGTCAACTTTTTGGGTGTCGTCGACATAATGGAACCCAAAAACAGAGGTAACAAGAGAACAAAATCAAGAATTTATTTACGGGCATGCTGAACCCCCTTTTCGTATAGAATTGGCTTGACCCATGACCACAAGATCAAGAAAAGCCAAAACGAGGCAGCTAATCAATACGACTATTAATTTCTTTTTTTTTTTTTTTGGTTCAAGATATGTTTCATTTTGTCTTTTCCAGTTTTCTCAAGTATGCCAATTTCATGCTTTAGTTTTTTTGAACTACAATCTCTAACAATTTACATTTGCAGGTGACATATTTTGCCTTTCTTTCTTGCTTTCCTTTATTTTTTTGGTATTTGGGT
Source organism: Solanum clarkiae (assembly GCA_011800125.2). Taxonomy (NCBI): domain Eukaryota; kingdom Viridiplantae; phylum Streptophyta; class Magnoliopsida; order Solanales; family Solanaceae; genus Solanum; species Solanum clarkiae. Next base: position 27,108,320 of record JAABOM020000075.1, read on the forward strand.
GGATTAAGTTAAAATAGTTTGTAAGTACTTGTGAAGTGTTTGGGGTAAATTTTGTAAGTGCTTAGAAACACTTGATTTTAATCTAAAATGATAAAAATAAGTCAAAATTTATGACTTGTCTGACGTATGGCTTGAGGAAGGAGTTCAAGCTGCAGATCAACTATTCAATGGAAATGCTGACCAAGCTTCCTTCTTGCTTAAGGTTTGCTCTGCTTTTTAAACCTCATCAACTTTTTCATGTGGGCTCCTGCTCGAATTTGCTTATTAATGCTCTTATTCCTGTGTGAATTTTGATGTGTTGTGCCATTATGAGGTTTGTCATCTGAAAATTACAGTTAGGTGATTGTTTTGTGGTAAACTATTCAAATAACTTCTCTTTGTACATACGTTGTGTCGGCTTGGTTCTAAAATTTGATAATGTTCATAAAGCTTCTCTCTGTCTTCCTGATTGTTAAAGATGTCAATTTGTTTCAGGTTAGGAAAATAGTTGCTAGTCAGTGTCAATAATTATATTGAGACTACAATAAAGCCGTGAGGATGACAATCTTCATTGACATGATTTTTCGTTTATGTCCTCCTTTTTCTTCAGAAACCTTCAGCCACTATGTTATTGAATGTAATTGAAGAGCACAAGGTGTAGTTCACCAGCCAACTAAAAAATTTGTTACTTCTGCAAATTGATCCAGACGCTGGAGTTTTCATGCATCAAACAGATCGGATTACCAAGTACTTGGTTAGAAAATATGATATGCTATAACGGCTGACTTATCAGGGAGTTCGATTGCCCCAAATGCCAGAAGAAACCACATTAGTACACACCCATTGTGTACATTTCACGCCTATACAATATGACAGATGTACCAAACAAATTGCAAACTAACTATACATATTGGCAGATGCACCTTCCAAATTGATCTGGTTGATGGAAGTGGTATGACAACTGCCCTCATCTCAGGCGATCTGGCAGAGAAAGTGCTTTCAGTGACAGCCGACGACATATTCCAAACAACTTGCATTAAGGTTACCTCTGACGCTTACCTAATTTACTATTGCTTTTGTTACTCCACTAGCAGCTGCATACATGGTGAGTAACAATTTAGTAAACGACATTTCCACGATTTGCCAACCTCCACAATAAATAAGTAGATGTTAAGCGTGCATATTGTCTGACACAGTGTATTCTTTGCTTTTAAGCAGGCTAATCTAAGAACCAGGCAAACTGGGAGAACACCATTTTGGGAAGCTGAACTCAAATTCCTGGCAGTTGAATTGTAGCGCTGGAGATAGTATATTAGGATCCAAGTACATTGTATATGACAAATCCTAAGAAAGTCTGAAGACAATGTATCCGACAGCGTTACGTACATCTTTTGGGAAGCTGAACCAAATTCGTGGCAATTAAAATGTACCCCTGCAGATTGTATATTAGGATCCAATTATATATAATATTGTCACGATCCAAAATGAGTCATGAGTGACACCCACACCTAACCTCCTAATTGGCCGAACCAATACAATCCTAGTTGAACTACAAAAATAACTAGAAGTTTAACTTATAAAGCGAGAATAACAAAACCTACGGCTTCTATTACATAATGTTTCCCAAAACTTGAAAGTCATTACATTAAGGATATCAAATCTCAAATACTAAGTCTAAGAGTAGCAACATCAAAATAGATAAATAAAATAGTATATGTCTGAAAACGAAGGATATCATGCCATTTTTTTATAGAATCCAACACGAGCTAGAAGGTTAGCTCACCCTGAAATCTGATATACCGATGATTGTTTAGAGCTGAAGGCGAGTCGAAGTCAATGGAACATTCACTGCACTCCACAAAAGCAAAACAAAGAAAAATACAAGTAGGAGCCAGTACGAGTCATATGTACTGAGTAGGTATCATCGGCCGACTCCAAATAGAAATCAATACGCATAAAATAATAGCAGGAAATCAACTATAACACTTAACGTATTTTTCTTTATTATTATCGTGCCGGAATGTGGCACCCGGTCCTACAATATATGTGTCGGAACGTGACACCCGATCCTATAATATATGTGTTGGAACGTGACACCCGATCCAATATATATAATTTATTATTCCTTATCATTACTTCTCACTTCATTACCAATGTCTCACCAAGTCTTCTTTATTCAAGACATCAGTTTGAGATATCAAGTTCAAGATTATGGGTTTCATGGTCTTAGATTGCAGATCAATCATTGGCCAATCAAATGCCAATCATTGGCATTCAATGCCATTAACTTCCCTAGGTTGAAAAGACAACGAACAGTAGGGGTTTGCATGTCAAATTTTGCAATTTTGACTTCTTCCTTTTCTTTTACTCTACAATACAATATAATAACATGAACTATGCAGAATTATAGAGATTTAACCAATGAGTTTCTTACCACAAATTTAAAACACGAGATCGTCTTTTTTTGCTAGTCCGTAGGATTTCGCCTCCTCCTCTTTTCTTCTTTTAATTAATTAAGTATTAAAAGTGATATATTTTACCATTATTTATTTTTAATAAATATGAGATAAATAATATAAGGTATTACATAAATCATCACTTTAGTTCACCAATTACATTAGTTATCTAAAATTACTCCTCAACTTAAATAAATAAAATTATCAAATAATTCAAATTACTTATTAAAAATTTACAAAATAAATCATTTATGGAATAAGAAGTTCTATTTCTCCCAAAATGATTTGCAGATCGTTGCAAATATAAAAATTGTAAAGAAACTGTCTCGACACTGTATTCGACTATGTTTGGAACATCAGACGCATTTCTAGAATGTATAAAGTAAGATAAAACATACAATACTAATACGATACAATCTACGTGACATTGATATTCGACTCCAATAATTTCTTTTCTATTTCCAAGACGTTAGAGCTGTGACAATAAGCTACATAATCAAAGCAACAACAGGGAGTCAAGACAAATAAATCACCATTGGGACCTTCTAGTATAATTAATAGGGATAGTAAAATGTCCATGTCAATTATTATTTTATTGGTAGTCGCGTCAAGTTCATTATATTTGTTTTAAATGTTTTTCTCTCCCAAAATAAGGGGACTAAAGTGTGCACAATCCAAACTCAAAGGTGATTAAACCTATAATATAAACAATTGGGGAGCTGTATATAGTGCGGCAGAGAAACAAGAAGACAGAAAAGGAGAAGAGAAGCGAATGGAATCGTCAGGGCAATGGCTGGAAAGAGCGTTACTGGAGCTGTGTAACAAGATAGAGAACGGTCTTGATTTAGATGCTGACATTATTTCTGGGCTTGTCTCCTATTGTGAGCTTGCTCCTCCTCTCGAGGCTAAAGAATATCTCGATGTAACCTCCTTCCTCTTTCCTCCATCTATAATGGGTCATATGCTGTTTATACTTTCCGTGCTGCTGATTTTCTTTTCTTGCGTCCAATTTTTTTCTCTGCTGATTTGGGTCCTGGATTCAGTAGAAAGTCCGTAATTGAGGGTTGAGGTTTTTATACTGCACTCATAGACATTTGAAGATCAGGGGGTGGGGAGAGTGGGGTCTTTTGTTGGATTCAAGGGGATAATGTGTCGGTGTGTGTATTTTGATCCCAGTGTAACCTGTTGGACATCCTCTGGGAATTTGTTCTTTTATTTTTTGATTTTGTGCTGAACTTTGTGTTCATCTTCTTATTTGTCTTTTTCTGTTTTTGGTTCTTTTTAGGCCAATTTACATTATCGTGATTGTTTGGTTTGGCTGTTTATCTTTTGTTGATTACATTAGATTGGTTTGCGTTTTCTAAATGTGTACACTGATTCACAAGTCTCAATTTATATGTATTTTGGTGATTGAAAATAAATTGTGGAATCTCTTCTAATATACTTGAAACTTAAAATAACAAGGTTATGCAAGTCTGAGATTTTACATCTCGCCGTTTGAAATGGATAATGAAAAAATATACATAATGCTGCATTTTATGCAACAAAAATGCAAATGAATCTGTAACTTGCACCTCCTTTTTTTGGTCAGTGAACAACTCCATGTTTTGTGCTTGTGTACCTATTAGGATTATATGCTTATATGTACTTTTAGATGCTCTTGAACACTATTGTTAACATTGCTCCTCCATCTTTTGATTTTTTTTTTTTTTTTTTTTTTACTTTAATGAAATCTGAGAATGCTTCAAGTGAAGGAACATTGGAAAACTAACTGAAATTTGCTCTTTAATGTTGACATAATTGTCCAAAGAAATGAACAAACAGTTAGTGCTTTGGCCTAATTAGTGTTGTCAATCCACAGTTAAACCTTAAAACTAGGTGCATTTCAAGTTGGGTGCTTCACATCTCTCAGATTGGCTTTTAATCCAATTTAGCCAACAGAAGAAGAAAGTTTGCCTTTAATTGCCAGCCGCAAGGCGCCGACTGTGCGTCTTAGCAATGTCCATCACCTAACTGCTTTATTAAGTTATCTTTATGAGGCCCATGGTCTTAATGTTTATAGAATAAAGAGTTGTCACTAAACTGATGCATTCTATCTGAGAAAAAAAAGAAGAAGAAAAAGCTGGTAGCATTTTGGTATAGTGACAAAGGCACTAATTCTGTTTCCCAGCAAGGATCAGTCAATAACTGTTTTCTTAAGTTAAATTTATGATGGTCATTGACTCAGTGTTGGAGAGGTCGTACTAAATAATAAATAGAGCTGGGAAAACAATTGATAAAGAATGAATACGGAAGTATTGATGATGTAGGAAATTAGAAATTTAGCTAAAAAGCTTTTTTTTTTAACTGAAAATAACTGAATTCTAGCTTGATAAAAAAGTTTAAAATGATTTTTGAAATTAATTGAATTTTTTTAACTTGAGGGGGAGCCTTTGTGCAGCTAGAGTTGTTGTTGTGTAACCAGCAGGTCATGGGATTGGCCTTGAATGCAGCCTCTTGCAGAAATGTAAGCCAAAGCTACGTAAAAATTGATCCAATGTGGTCTGGTGTTACCTCAGGATCTTCTGTGCGAGAGCTTAATGCACCAGGCTGTCCTTTGTTGACCTTGATTAGCTTCAAATATTTCATTAGATTGCACTGTTTCGTGAATTCATTTTCTCATATAATTTTGTTCCTGTTTAAAGATACTTTCCTACATGATATACTTTTTTTCCATCTGCTTTTTTCACCAATGCAGAAATTCTTAATGTGCCTTTGCGCTTTTACCGCCTGAGTATCTTTGCGCTTTTCGCCTATAACAGCACTATATATAAATATTCCTAAGTAATAAAACAACTATACACTATTTTCAACATTTAGACATTTGTGAATATTGCTTTTATTTGGCTGCTAAAAAATCCCTGTAAGTTCTAATGTCATGGCTATTTCTAATTTCTATAAGCATATATGTCCTGAAGGCAGGGGTCAAATTATGCACAATGACTCCCAAGAGGTGCTGCCCAATCCCCAATTCTTTCTGCTATCTGAGTCTCATTCCGTGAAAAATTTAATTGGTTAGATAATGAAAAGTCAGATGGCCTCAGTTCATGTCCATTTCTTTTCAATCAGGCGAGATCTGACCATTTTAATCATTTATCAAGTTGATGTCTAATTCTCATTGATAGTTTTCTTTTCTTATATGTATGCCTTTAAGTCTCCTTGATGTTTAGAGAATGTGTAGATTAATGGGAAAGAGCTTCTTTGATAACGGTCCTATTTGGGATCTTGATAAGACCTTTTCTACATTGTTACTTGTTGTTGGTTATTAAAACTTGATTTCATGTAAAGTTACTAGTTTCCAAAAGAAAGAAAGAAAGAAAAAACTTGATTTCGCGTATTATCATTTTTTTTAATATCTTCTTTGCAGATGGCCATGCAATTAAGATTATGGTTGGTCCTTTCTCTTATTGTTACAATTTGATTGTTGTTTGTTCATTTACTGAGATCTTTTCTTTATGAATCTTCTATAGAATATCATAGGTCAGGAAGCTGGCAAAAGTGTGACGGGTGAGTATTTGAGACGGAGAGGTCATTCAGATTTATACCAAGGTACTTCTGCTTCCACATTGCGGGCATATGTCAAGCCTCCTTCAGGTGATAGTCTTGCAGCTGGAACTAAAAATCAAGTACGAGCACCAAAAGAAAGTAAAGCTTCAAGTAAGCAGGAAAGCCAGAGTGCAGCTGACACATCAAATGGACGAAACCTACAGAGAGGAAGTCAAGGGAACTCTACAAAAACAACTGTGCCTCAATCCCAAGCAAGTCAAAGAAACTCTAAAAAGAAAAAATCTGAGAAAGTTGTTTCGCTTGCTGAGGCTGCAAAAGGGTCAATTATATTTCAACAGGGGAAGCCATGCTCATGCCAAGCCCGTCGACACAGGCTGATAAGCAATTGTTTATCCTGTGGAAAGATAGTCTGTGAACAGGAAGGTGAAGGACCTTGCAACTTTTGTGGTGCACTTGTGCTGAGGGAGGGAAGTTCGTATGCTGGATTAGATCAAGGTGCAGTTCCAATTTCCGATGCTGAGGAAGCAGCTGAAGCCTATGCAAAGAGGCTTGTTGAATATGATCGGAACTCTGCAGCACGTACAACTGTTATCGATGACCAAAGTGACTACTATGAGATTGAGGGAAATAGCTGGTTGTCAAAGGAGGTATGCAGTGTACTGATTGTGAGAACATTCACTTGGCAAGACTTGGCTTGTATGATGACACTGACTAATGTTTATGATCCTTCTTTTCCTCCACTTTCTACAGGAAAAGGAACTTCTGAGAAAAAAGAAAGAGGAGATTGAAGAGGCTGAACGTGCCAAACGAAATAGGGTCGTAATGACATTTGACCTCGTCGGCCGCAAGGTTTTTCTTTCATTACTATCAACGAATTTGTGCTTGCATCTTTTTCCTTTTTCCCTTTTCCTTTTGTCCTTTTTGCAGCATAGTTCAGTGTTGCTACCATTTTGATAGAGATTAGATATCCATTTTGACTTTAATCAGATTCTAATGTGAGAGTCATAAGCCAAATAAAAAATCAACGTTGGACTTGGTCACAAGTTGCATTGGGAGCATTGATTCATTATGCTATTCCACCATATGCTCTTTGATGGTCTAAAAAGAGTGGAACTTCTTTTTGTCATCCTCAAAAGTCACTTGTGGCACTGTTATTACTTGTATTCTTTTTTTGTATGCTTTTATAATTTTTAGTTGGAGATGCGTTATGTATTGGGTATTCTTGTTTAGGCACGGGGCTTAGGATTACACACTATTTTTTAAAATTTTGTTGGTGGACAAGCACATTAGTCCTGTAACTTTTTTGTAATAACCTGAAGAAAGCCTGCTGATTGCTTGGAGTAAATTTATATATCTCAACTAGAATACCCTTTTTAATTTACATTTCTGCAGGTTCTTTTAAATAAAGATGAAGCAGCTGAAGAACTGCAGAAGGGAATTCTCTTCAGACCAGCAGAAGAAAAGGAGGCAACCCGCATTAGACCTAACCCAAACCTGAAGGTACAACCAGTCTTTGTGGATCCAGGTCCCAGGAAAACTCCCAAGGAGAAGAATGATAGGAAAGGCCTGAGAAATGGCTTGTGCTTGGAGATTACTGGGAGAGTGCAACATGATACCAGCGAACGCACGTTTGACAGTAGAGGGCAAGCTACATAGATCTTTGAATAGCAAATCGTGGCATGAACCATCTGTTAATAGGATAGTCGGAACTTCAGATGACTCTGAGTGTACCTTAGATTACTACTGAGAAGTATAGAGCTGGCGATTGAGTACGCTTCATCCCCACACCTCCAAACATGCCATCTTTCTAGATAGGGCGGGGAGTCTAGAAAGATACTCCTACAAACTTGCTATTTCAAGTTCTGATTATTGAGAAAACAATCTTCTGCAAATATTTGTTCTGGGAGATTTAGTTGTCATCTATGTTCAATGTTCATCCTTCATCCTGTGGACGGATGCTCTGCACGGACTGAGACATGTGTGGTAGGTCACTCGAAAGCTTCCTATGTATACAAAAGAAAATTGCATCTTTTTATGACTTGCGTGTTTGTTGACTTTGTAGTTTGCATTTTTGGTTCGTTGAGAATTGCTGATGAAAAATAGAAGATTCTGAAGTGAAATGACAAATTTATTGTTTTAAGACTATAGTGTAGGGGTGTCAAATGAGCAGGTTGGGCTGAAATTGGGAAGGTTAAAATTGGTTGCATTAAATATTGGGTTGGGTCTTGATCCGTCCAAATGTACTTTGGGTTCAAATTGGCTAAAATTCGAGTTGGATCATGACCCGTCTAATTTAACCCGCTTAATTTAAGACTAGCATTGAACATACAAAGCAATGATACATTGGACTGAAGTGAGAATCCGATTGGGCTTATCTCAGAATTTTTGTATAATGGGTTAAAGTGTATTGGACTGAAACGGTAGAAGAGCAGATAATGACTATTTATACCGGAACAAACGGCTATCTTGATTCATTAGAAGTTGGACAGGTAAGGAAATTTCTTGTT
>JAABOM020000075.1:27117283-27133315 GCA_011800125.2 Solanum clarkiae
CAAGTCGAACGTCTACGAAAAGGCTGTCGTTTTCGTTCTTCGTTCCTATTTCTTGCTTTTTTTTCCGGTATGCCGATAAATTATACTGAACCCAACCCATAAAATTATATGCTACGGATTGCTTATATTTGGGCTTATTTTGCCACCTCTACTATAGTGTGTCAGTGAATACAATAGTTGGATAACATGTATCATTCCCTGTCGTTGTATAGTGTTACACACTAATAATTTGAATGATAAACATATTACGAGTTAGAACTATTATGAAAAGGTATAATAAAATATAAAATAAAATTATTAAATAAGTAGATACAGATAACAATAAGAAGAGAATATTAAAATAACGTCAGGATGATACCAAATAGCTGGGACTTTTTTGTCGTTACTTAACAATCGATTCAAATAATGCGATACAATAAAATTTAAGTAACAATCAAAATAATTATTGTGTCTAAATTAATAATATAATATAATATAATATAATGGGCAACAACCATCCAAACAGGGTGTAAGGATATCCTATTTAATTTTTACTTGGACTTAGTACAATAGTTAACTTTTCAAATTAAAGAAAACTATTGCTCATAAAAAATTCAACATTTTATCGGTGAAATAGACATTTAATACAATTTCAACTTTTAACTAATAGTCAATCATGTCCAGATGTCAACTAGTTCTACATATAAGTATTTCAATTAGATATTCAAATGAAATGTCCCTCTTAAATCAATTAAGCTTTCGAAGCTAATTATCTATTTGAATTGATTTTTAATTTATGATTTTTCTTGAAAAAAAGGAAAATCTTCAATAGATAAAGCATTGCAAATTAATATAGTCAAATATTCTTTAAGCAAAATATTTTTCAGAATATTAGTTTTCCGTCACACACAACTGTTTTTCTCTTTTTTTTCCCCTCAAAATAGTATAGAAAAAATAAATACATTTTTTTCCCTTATAAGGTCAAGTGTAGTAAAAACCGTGGCCTTCAAACAAATAACACCAACTTCCAGTTCATTGGAAACATCGGATTTGTCTTGTCAAGTAATGTCCGATGTTGTATACTCCTCCAACATCCACTTAAACAAATAATTTTCTATCAAATACTTACTTTCTACTGTTTTGAATGCATCGAACAATGGTTTGATTCTATTGGAACTGCAAGACTCCTGTTACCTGAGATCCGTAAGATTCCTATTCTTAATTAGTATTCGTTTTACTGTTTTCTACGTTTGATGGCTGCTTTATTGAGTAAATTATTCCACAAAATTATGTTTACCCAAGTAGTTCGTTTGATAGTATTTCAGTAATTCGGACAGAACTTTGTTGTTTTTCGCTTCTTTCTGTTTCTCCTGAAGTGAATGTTGTTTTTTAACGTCTTAATGTAGTCCACAGATTAAAGAACCAATTTTTTTTTTCAATTTTTATCTATGATGTTGGGTGATAAAAACCTCTCAAGTAGAATTATGTAGTGTTTGTACGAATAATCTAATATTAGAGTACTAAATTGGAAACCCTGTTCTTTTGCTCCTCTCGTCTTGAGAATTACTACTTAGTTACATGGACTTTAGAAACAACTTATGTATCTCTTTGAGGTAATGGTAAGATCTGCATATATTTTACCTCTTAAATTATGTTGACCTTTTTACCTACTTAAATTGCAAAGAAAGCACATTCACTCATTTATTATTTACCTTTTTACTTGTATTTATAAGGACGTTTGTTCAGTGGCGGAGCTAGGAATTCAAATAAAATGTTGAATATATGTGCAGAAAAAAATTCCTTATCATGTAATTTTGACCCCCTTGCACCCATGAGGCTTTGCCCCTCTTTTGTTTTCTTGACAACATGTGAGTACGTGCATAATTGGGGTAATCAAGAGCCTATGATAATTTCTTCACACTTGATCATATTTCTCAAACATAAATATATTTGGTAAAATGAGGGTAGTCAACAACCTCTTCTGCTACATCCTCAATTATTACTATCCGTGACAACTATTGAGCATCGTCTTCTTTCATTGTTTCCATGTCTGGATATATAATTCCAGGTCAATCATGGCAATAAAAGGAAATCCAGGAGATAACAGAAGCAGAGGCCCTGCCTCAATGTTTGTTGTAGCTGGTCTTTGTTGTTTTTTCTATCTTATAGGAGTCTGGCAAAGAGGTGGTTTCGGGAAGGGGGACAGCAGAGCTCTTCAGATAACAAAGAAAGCAGAGGACTGCAGCATCCTCTCCAATCTAGAATATGAAACTCATCACGGCGATCATAATGGTGTGTTTGCTGATCCCAAACTGAAAATCAAGCAGTTTGAACCTTGTGCTGAGCAGTATGTTGATTATACACCGTGTCATGATCAAATGCGAGCAATGACATTTCCTAGAGAAAATATGAACTATAGGGAGAGACATTGTCCTCCAGAGGAAGAGAAGCTGCATTGTCTTATTCCAGCCCCAAAAGGTTATACAACTCCTTTTCCATGGCCGAAGAGTCGTGACTATGTACCTTATGCAAATGCACCACATAAAAATTTGACTGTTGAGAAGGCAGTGCAAAACTGGGTACAATATGAAGGTGATCTACTTAGATTTCCAGGTGGCGGAACTCAGTTCCCACATGGGGCAGATGCATATATTGACCAGCTTGCGTCTGTGATTCCAATGGACAATGGCACTGTTCGAACTGCATTGGATACGGGATGTGGGGTGAGCAGAAACTTTCAAAGCTGCCAGTATATTCTGTTATTCTTTTTGATGAAGTAATTTCATTAGAAGACAGGAAGGAGATGCAGGTTTACAAAAGTACATATGTTAGCTCCATTACAAGAATAGGCTGTGCCATGACTAGGGAACAAAATAATACATCTAGCTGTAAGGGAGATTTCTAGTTACTGCTTAAAATTAATATATACTGATCATCTTATTAGCCGTCTTTACTGCTGTGATAATCTTAATGCCCTCAGTATCACTGCAGATATTGAATTGCTGTTTTTTTGTTGCACTGTTAATCTGGTAGTTGTAAATGAGTGTTTTACCTTTGCAATATTAGTTGAGATCCATTTTCATGAAAGTTGGTAGTTTGTATTATTTTCTTGGTTTCCTCTTTCTTTTTTTTTTCATTAAGTTAAAGCTTTTACTTTTGTGGTCCTTGCCATTATAAATGATGTATGTTTCTATCCAAATTCAATCTCGTTATGTTTAATGAATAGCATATGGCATCTTAGGTTGCTAGTTGGGGTGCATACCTTTTCAAGAAAAACATTATAGCCATGTCATTCGCACCAAGAGACTCACATGAAGCTCAAGTCCAATTTGCTTTGGAAAGAGGCGTACCAGCGGTTATTGGTGTACTTGGAACCATAAAATTGCCATTTCCATCAAAGGCCTTTGATATGGCTCATTGTTCACGTTGTTTAATTCCATGGACTGCAAACGGTAAGCATCTCCTTTTTTCTCGATTTTTTGTTCTTTCTGATCTTTTAATGTATCTAGAAATCTGACATGGTAGGGGATAGCTCCACTTGAAAAATCCCAACCTATTTTATTGGATATATGTGCTTTCATTTAGCAATACAACTCTTCTTTTGGTGTATGTATATACCTTGGTGATACCAACTAGATCAATTTAAGACTTAGTTTTGCTGTAACATTTTCACTAGATCTGGTATTTGTGGATTTTTTCTGTTTGGTGAAAGACTTATATGTTAGTGTAGGGTAAATATGATATTTGGAGAACCTCTACTTCTAGAGAAACCCTTACTTACCTTGAAAGACAAATAATTTGATGTCACAACAAAATAGACCTGAGTAGAGTGTAACTGATATGCAATATTCATATAGCTGACTCCAACTAATTTGAGATTATCCACAATAAGTTCACTGATTGATATGATAGCTTGGTTTTGGAGCCCGAGTTGTAAGAAAATTAATCAACCTATTACCCAATATTGCTCAACACAAGCTTATATTTGGCAAAGTTCTCCTATACTTCTGATACATGATCTCCTGGTAATTCAGCAACCTTTCTCTAGCACCAACTGCCAACCAAGGATGATCCTGGATTGATTTTCCCTTTCCATTTTGGATTGCAAAAATACTTCCCACTTTAAACTTTCAAGTGAGAACTTTGTCCTATGCTAATAAGTCCATACGTTTCCTTAATTAAAGAATGCACCTTCTTTAGTGTATCCCCCTCCCTTGGTGTTAGAGAAAGAACTTTAGGAATAAGGCATGTGCCTTTTGTTTTGGTAATTGTTAGAAAGAAGATAGGTCATGTGTATGCCATTGAGGTCTGTCTCGATATTTAATCTATTGGCTGCTTCTATATTTTGTAATTTTTTTAGTTCTGTTTTCTTTCGGTTATTTTTTATTTTTTCTGATAACATCTGAGTTACTCCTTTTAGGAGGATTGTACATGATGGAAGTGGATCGAGTTCTCAGACCAGGAGGGTATTGGATACTTTCAGGTCCTCCCATCAGCTGGCAGACTAATCATAAAGCTTGGCAACGACCTAAAGAGGGGCTGGAGGAGGAACAAAGAATGATTGAAGAGATAGCTGAGCTTCTTTGCTGGGAAAAGAAGTATGAGAAAGGTGAGATAGCGATATGGAGAAAACGAATAAACTCTGAGTACTGCAGTGAACGAGATTCCCATGTAACTCTATGCGACCTCTCAGATTCAGAAAATGTCTGGTAACACCTTGCACCTTATAATGTCATTCATCGAAAACATTTCAGTTATCAGATGGCCAAATAATTTGGATTTTCTTCTCCTTTGTTGTGTATTCAATGGACGCACAAAGCTGTAATTGGCAAGTATAATAGAAGTTACAGAGGATTGCTTTTATAATTTTTATCACTCTTAAGATTTAAGATTTTGAGTGGCATAGCTAATTGATTACATTGCAATATGTTTAGTAGTTAAAGGGATTACTAACTGACAACCAGTTCTCTGGTAATATATGTATCCTTTTATTTTGTTACCATGTCCTATGTCTTTTATCTTTTATGGCCAAGAACATTACATACCTACAAGAACTTGCTGTTCCATGCCAAAACTATTCCTTTCCCTTCTTTTAGTGATTATGTATGTTGAAAACCACCAAGTGTCTGCTAAATGGCCTCTTATGAAATGTGCATGCAACACTGCTTCATTCGAAGTACTGAATAGCATTATGTTTTGAAAATAAAAGGTGATCTGGGGATTTAGTTCTCTAGAACTTTGGTGATAAAGTTTTTGGTTTCCATCTTATTACATGATATTAAGTCAATATATTGCTATAGGTATAAGAAGATGGAGGCATGTGTAACGCCATATCCTGAAACAACCAATTTGGAGCAAGTTTCTGGTGGAGAGCTCAAGCCATTTCCAGAGAGACTTAATGCTATTCCTCCAAGAATAGCAAGTGGATCTCTTCCTGGAGTCTCTGTTGAATCATTCCAGGAGGACAACAAGTCGTGGAAGAAGCATGTGAGTGCTTATAAGAGAGTTAACAAACTCCTTTACACTAGGAGGTATCGCAATATACTAGATATGAATGCTGGCCTAGGAAGTTTTGCTGCAGCACTAGAATCATCAAAGCTATGGGTCATGAATGTTGTGCCAACTATAGCTGAAAGGAACACTCTTGGTGTGTTATATGATCGAGGCCTGATTGGCATATACCATGACTGGTAATTATATGAAGCTCCCTCATCTTTTCTCATTGCTCTGTAGCATCAATTCTTCCTTTTTCGTATTGATTTTTCTGAACAGTAAGTTGTATAGGAATAAGTAAAGATAAAAATGTTGTGGAAACAGTAGTTACGTCTTCTTGACATATGATGTACTTGAGGATGCATCTTCATTGCATGTCCCACAAATATAAAAATAACAATTTGTATTGAAGATACGATACTGTAAGGACCTGTTGAACTCAGAACGGATAGATAACAAAATAAATGGTCCAAACCTTATCCAGCGTGTGATTGAACCTGTTACTTCATAACAATAGTTAGTACATGTCCTTTGTAGTGATTTTGAGACGAGAGAAGAGATCTGCCCAGGATGGGGATGACTTCAGATGCAACCAGCTTTTTATATTCATATACCTGTGTAGTATCTCTCAGGACCATATGAATGGGAATTGGTCTAGTTTGACCTTCATTCATTATCACTACTCTATATAGTCCTTTCATATAACATTGGAGATATTATTTCAATTTTTGGTGTTGCATGTCTCAGCATTCTCAGTTGACAGTAATAGTGAGAGAGGACTACAGTTTCTCTGTCTTTCAGCCTTTCCTATTTGAGCTTGTCCTCAACTCTAAATCCCCCTCTTCCATGTACATCATAGATAGCTTGAGGTTTGGCCTAATAGGGAGATCTTGCATGATTTCTTGTGTTTGTGATGCTAAAATTGCATCATTATGAGCCAATCCTTCTCTGTTGGTGCTGATGTTCTTAATTCGTTTATGTTATTTTATAAAGATAAGGGGGTTTTTGGTATCATGTGAATTTGCTATCTTGGTCTTTCCTTACTTTTTTCTTGATTTGCGAGTCTCTTGTTGTTATGCCATCTGCTTTCCAACTTTCAAATTCAGGTGTGAAGCCTTCTCTACCTACCCTCGGACATACGACCTTATTCATGCAAATGGGATCTTCAGCTTATATAAGGACAAGTAAGTCCTTCAGACTCCACTTGATCTGTAGAATCTAGAACATTTCAATTTAACATCTTCAATAGTCTGTCTATAACTCCTTGCGGTAGGACGGTACCATATATATAGAAGGTAGATGATACAGTTTTATGAGAACCTTTTTTTGTTTTATGTTTTTTGTGTCGGGGGAAATAGGTGGATGGGATTACATATCTTTTAGGAAATTGATAAACTTCTGGCCTGCTTATAATTTCAGTAATCAGGATCATTATAAAAAAGTTTCATTTATCATAAAAATAGAGGACATCTAATTGATATGCGCTTAGAGTTTGATCTTGCTAAACTTTCTGATCATGCCTCTACTGCTATTGCATCTGAGTTGCTTTACTTGCAGATGTAATGCTGAAGATATTCTACTAGAGATGGACAGGATTCTTAGACCAGAAGGAGCAGTCATATTCCGAGACCATGTAGATATTCTTGGCCATGTAAAAAGAATTGTATCTGGTATGAGGTGGAAAACAAAAATGGTGGATCATGAGGATGGTCCTCTTATCCCTAAAAAGGTATTGTTTGCTGTCAAAAGATACTGGGTTGTTGGAGATAACAACTCAACCATCTTTCGGTGAATGGCAAGACAAGGCAGCTTATTTGGCACATAGTTAGATATCTGATTCTTGGCCAGAGTTAGTATAATTCTTTTCCTGTGGGAGTTCAGAGTTGACAACAAGAAGCAGCGATCTCTGCTGTTTGTCATGGTATCTTTTTTTATTCTTCTTACTTAGGGGTTGCAGGTAAGACAAGTTTCTAGCTCTCTTACGCCTTGTTGGTTGTTCATTAAAGGGCTTACAATTGATATCTCTGTGTAGCATTGATATCATTAAAATTCTTTCTTGTTTTACTTGGCTATATACCATGTATCATAACAGTTCATAAATTCCAGCGAAGCAGATTGAGTCATGGTTGGGGATCTATTTACTTTCTACTGTCCTATTCTATGAAGAATATCCAACTAATTGAAGCAGTTTATTACAGAACTAGACGTGGGCTAAAGCACAACATCTAGGAAAACACTGAAATTAGCTGATTACAAAATGGAGGTTTTTAGTAATATGGGATTTAGTAAATGTAATCACATCATGACAAGTTACTGTCATTGCCGAAACAGTTGACTTTAGCCAAATGAAATCTGGCAGCTTTTCTAGTCTCTCGAGTGTTTTACTAACTGAAAGAAATGGAACTCAAGAAATAGCTCTCTACATATGCAACCATCTCTCAATTTTATGTTACTGTACTTGGTAATCCAACTAGTCTTGGACCTGACAAGATCTCCAAATATCAGTCTGTAAAATTGAAGCCTTTAACCATCTATGGGGCAGGCAAATCATTCAACTAATGAAGTTTGTAGGGGCATTAAAATTCATTATGGTGTGGATCGCGTTATCTTGACTCCCTACTTTTTGAGGGCTCGCTTGGATAAGTGGTCGACCTGTCTATGTTTTTGAGTTCTCCATTGAACCTCTTGTTATCTGATGCCTAGTTATTCCCATAAGTCCCCGAAGCATTTATTTGTATGCAATTAATGTGCATTCTTCCTGTGGATGTACTGGCTGTCAAAAATTGCTAACTGTAAAGTATAGAATGGAAGATCTCTTTAGTCGAAAGGACATCTGTAGTAAAATCTCTGTGGTTTATCGTGTTAGATTTGGCGAGAGATTACAAGGCTGTCAATATTAGGCTTCATCAAACATGTAGGATCCACCATCTTAAAGCTAAAGGACCCCCTACCCCAACAAAACACAAAATCTCTGCACTGTTCCCTCATGATTCCATGAAAAGCCAATATTATAAAGGAGTGCATAAAGAAGCTACAGAAAGCAGAACTTCTTCAATCAGAATTTCATCTTTAACGTAAGCCCCCCTTCTAAATATTCCAACACCTTTATATATGTTGCTTAGCTGCTTTCTATGTACCAATTTGATCGATACCTCTGAAGATATTAATACATAGAAGTCCTCTTGAACTATAGTTTCTTCTGGATCAGAATTTCTTCAAGTTTCCGGAAGTAAAAAAACATATTGGTATCCATGTCAGTTGATGATAATGCAACTGGCCTTCGTGTTGCATCATTTTCCTGTTACCTCAGCAACCCTGAGGAGAGCTTTGTACACAAACTTAATGGGGGTGCAATCGAGCCTGCTTTTAGATCACACCCTGAGACACCATGTTCTGTTGCTAAAGTAAAAGCTGCCCAGGCAGCTACTTCAAAACAATCCTTAAACAGCACCAAAGATGACCTTGCTAATCTCCGTGTGGATTCTCTCTCTTCTTACCTCGAAACTGGGGAAGACAACTTCGCGTTTAAGGCTTCAGGAGCTCCAGTTCGAGATCCTACTATTGGTTTTGTATTTCCTCCACAGCATTCGTTTCATAATTCAAAGCAACTGGAGCACTGCAAGTCCAAAGATGGGGAGATTAGCATATTTGGTGCTGACAAGTACTTCAACATGCAACTGGATTATGGAGCTGTCTCTCCAGCTGGGGTGAAGTATAGGGAGAGACTGAACGAAGGAACAGTAGATCTGCCCCATCTGAAGCACAATTCCCAGTCAGGAACTCCTAGCATTTGTTCTGAGTCAAGCAGCTGGAATAGCCAAAATGTCCTGTTACAAAATTTACCGCGAGATGTAATATATCAGACAAAGCAGAAGAAGATGACTAGAATGAGATTTTTCCCCACTTTCAGCTGCCAAGGCCCTTGTCTGGACAAGAAAGCAGTCTTTGTAAATGAAAGCATAGGACTTGGATTTTCCCAGCCATCAAAGCATGGATTGAGGAGTCCTTTTGCCTTGAGTTCTGGCCCTTGTGGAACAGAGGTTCAAACACACTGGAATGATCATAATCTAAGCATTGAAGACCAAAGGAAGTCACTCGACGTGTTTGGCTCTGGCAAAATGGACAAAGGAGATATAGCAGTTAACTTGGAGAGGAAACTCTCCATGCTAACTTGGGACGCCATCCCTAAAGCCCAGAACCTCCCTACAACCACCAATGGAAGCAGCACGGCCTGTGATGACATAGCTAGTGATGCTAGCTCTGATTTATTCGAAATTGAGAATATATCGAACAGTGAATATGGACTTGTGAACACACAAACATCAGGGGATTATATGTCTAGCAGCTGCATGTCTCCAACAACTCAGTATGCACCAAGTGAGGCTAGCATTGAGTGGAGCGTTGTCACAGCCAGTGCCGCTGATTACTCGTCGGTTATCTCAGATTATGATGAGAAGAACTTTGGCTTTGGTGGTTACACAAGTTCAAGAAACACAGCCAATAAAGTCACCAAAGCCAAGAACCCTGCAGGCAAAGAGGTGCAAAAAACTTGCCCCAGTACTGGACTTTTAGGTTGCAAGAGCCAAAAAGCTGTAAATGTGGCTGAACCTGTTCACAAGACTTGTGAGAAAGCAAAACAAAGATGAATTTTCCTCTTAGTTCAGTAATTTGTGAGTATAATATTTTATTATTAAAAAGAGTGTAAAAACTTAATGGTTTGGTTGGACTTGTACTTTGTACAATCATATCTTAATCACTATCTTCTTATCTTTCAATAAAAGAAAAAGTTTGTATTATTATTGCTAATTTGTCTTCCTCTCAACTGCTATTCAGCTCCTACTCATCTTGTCATCAGTAAATGTCTCCTTTATGTCAAGAAAAGCTACAACAGCCTTCATATATAATAATCATATAATTTTAAAGCTCTTTAATTTAAATCACAAAAAAAGTAATGTAGTCCACCCTTGTCTGAACAAAAAAGATAACATTATTATTTTTGTTTGTTTTATGTTCTCCTTTCTTTATATTCTCCTGATATTCTATAGTTGGTGTTCAACTGCTGCTCAACAATATTTGAGCATCTATATTGAAACAAAGCTAGTGTCCAAAAGACATGTTTGGCTCACTTAAGAGTCATCAAATCCAAATATTAGAGTCGACATGCACCCATTTTTCAACCCCAAAAGGCCCTACTTCAACACAATCTTGCTTCAAATTGAGATACACATTTGGAATTTAAACTTATGCTCTCAACTGATGCTGTCTGCCTTGTTCCTTGGCAAATTTTTCTTTAGTTCTCGTTAGGAAAAAAGTGAATGATAATTTCAGATGTATACAATAAAGTAATTAGTTTACAATAAATATAGTCAAATTTTATTTATATAAAAAAGAAAAGCCAAAAATCCCATGAAGTATACACTGACTATATAATATATCGCACTATACATGAGCGTTTTTTTAATGTTATAATACACTTAAAAAACTGAATATAGCTTAATATATATGAATTATACATTGACTATAGATAAAGTATGCATTTGTTATTCAATCTAGATCAACTCAAAATCAAATTTAAACAGCCCAAAAATTTAGATATAAAATCTTCTCGGTGTTTTAAGTCTTCCGATATGTAATTTGCTTGAAATGCCTCACGAGTCACGATTGCGATATGTCAAATTATTTTTTAAAAAGGAGGGAGAGAGAAGAAAAAGCTGCAGCAGCATCAACGACCAAGAAGAAGAAGTAGCAAGAAGAAAGAAAAGAAAGAAGAAGTGAAGATGAAAAAAATGGTCAATTTTTTCATCATTAAATTCATATCTTTTCCTGCAATTATTTCAAAAAGTAATTCATGTTAGGATCTACATCAGATCTGTACAGAAATCAGATGAAGAAGAAAACTTGAAGAAGAAGTAGATAGAAGTGAGAGTTTCTCACTCTAAAAATGGAAAGAAAATTATTTTTAACGTGGAAACACTCAATTACTTGGGTACTTTCACGAGTGTAACGTATATGTATGTGTGTATATATATATTAAATGAATACTGAATATTTTTACATGGAGAATGAACAGTATAGCCTTCATCGAGGTTAACAAATATTTAACAGTACATTAAATATTAAATCAGGCTCCACAATCTAACAATTCAAAGTAGTAGGAAATCAAAATTGGTTAAAAATTGTTAATTTAATTCATGTCTAAACAAAATTTATAGTCGGAAAGATTCATATGCTAGAAAGAAATTCATAATATAAAAATATGTTTTCCAGTTTGTAGTCTATATAGGCTCTGGCAATTATAACTAGGAGTGTTTTTAGTTTTCAAGTATTTTATACAGTCGAGAATAATAATAATAATAAAAGATAGTAGAGATTATAGAAAGCTATTAAAGATTTATAATTTTATGAATAAAATATTCTCTATCATGTTGAAATGTTTTTCTTTTATGTGTGAGACCATATGCCACTCCAAAATTAATTAGAAAATTCCACTTCAACTATTTTTTACCCACATTAAGGAGTATCGTTGAGTTCCTGTCTAGTATCCATTCCATAGTATTAATATTTTGAAATTTACAATAACAAGTTAATTCTATCGAAAATAAATACTTAAAAATGTGTTTTTATTTTTAATAACTAGAGCTGTCATATTAGATGATTACGTTCTCCTAGTAAGAAGTCATAAATTAAAATCTCACTTTTTTTAAATATATATATATTACGTGCTTGGCCATGAAAAAATAATCACATATGTTTAGATGATATAATTAGTTTTTTAGTAACTAAAAACTGGTACCACTACTTTTTTATAATTAACTTATGCTTTTTTTTTTTAGATGAGATTAAAGAATTGATATGATCATCACAATTCATATACATCCTTGGACTTAATATGCAATAAGATAAGCTTTGGAAAAACATCATATGCCATTAAATAATCATTTTAGTGGCTTCCTTTGTCCTATTTGAGGAAAAAAAATAGGACGGAAACTCAGATATTTTATTTTTTATTTTAAATCCCCGTAGCTCGTCGACATGGTGAGAATGTATAACGTGCTCAATGTATTAACGACTCCAAACTGTAGAAACAGATACCTTAGAATTATATTTTTTATATATAAGTAGTAATAATTAAGTAGGAGTTCAATAATTGGAAGAATCAAAAGGAAATGCCAATCCAGCTGATATAACCACATGACAGTCATGTCTCATTGTATCCAGTATTATTTTACGAGCAAAAGTCTGAGAAAAATAATTTGTATAAAATATTATTCTCATTTTATAAAAATAGAAAAATTATATTTAATAGATCTTCAATTTAAGTGACATTTGCAAGACTTGATTTACCACTAGAATGAATTTCATTAATCCTAAATTTTAAAACGAATATAAGGTGAGCATTATATATAAGTTCATCTGAACTCATTACTTATCAATCAAATCATATTAAAAAATAATTATCAAAATATATAAATATTTAAGATTATATGGTCTAAACTTGTCGACTCTAGACCTTAAAAGTCGTCTCCATCTCCATCTCTAGTCTCACTTTCATAAAACTGTCAGTTGGGCTCAAAATTTGGTGCTCAATTAACTAAAACAGTTTTTTTTTTTGACTAATTATTAAACCATCGTCTATTCTGAAGCATAGATACAATATGACCATATTTATGCATGAACCAAAACCATATCATTTCCAAAAAAGTCAAAATATTTTTATATAGTAAATGATAAAATTCTTGATGAAAATTTTTGCCTCTGCGTATATTAGGTTCAATTAGTGACAAATAACATATCGTTTCGATAAAGGTGTAACGATACAAAATCCCCCATTTTAATTAATAATGAAGAATAAAAGTTACAAGTAGTGATCTAGGAGTAGTTAGCAATACTATGGAGTCACGTGGTTGATATTTTTAGATAGGTCTTGATTATTTAATACAAAAAAATGTAGAAACTAAACTAAATAGTACTAATATTCAATAATAAATTAAAAGATTGTGGTATATAATATACTGTAGTATTGTTAGCTGTTATCTGATAAGTTATTAATTATATGACATTGAAAGAAGAATGTTTTGGAGGGTGTTCTAAGGAATGTTGGATATCTACCACAAAATTTGAGGATAAAAATTATCTAAAGATATGATCTGAATTAACATTTGTTATTAAATTTGTAGGCCTAGCAATGGGAATGTTTTCTTCAATAGGGACCAATAGGAGTTATGTATCAATGTCAATCTAACGTTTGAGGATAACCATATTAATATTTAATTAGGACCACTTTTTTTCAATTAACTTAAAATTCTATATTCATTTTTTTCCTTTTTTTGCCTATGAGTCCATTCTCTAAATATGGTTGTCAAGAAAAGGACTTCAATTAATTAATAGGGAAATAAATCAGTTAATGAGGGATAGTGATGGAGTCAGAATTTTAATTTAGGGGGGTCAAAATTTTAAAAATAGACATGTGAACTTGTCAAAGTGATTCAAAATCTACCATATATACATAAAAATTATTTTAATCAGATATAAATAATATTTCTACCGAAGAGGACTCAAATAAACCTCCTCATCAATAGGTGGTTCCACCCCTGCGGGTGGGGATGCACATTATTGACTAGTTACAACTTTAGGGATGCCCTTCTCTATATATTTCTTCTCCTCAAATTACCCATATATTTATAATCACAATTCGGTTCACCATAAGATTTAGAGAAAAAACTATTATCTATATAATATGATATGCATAAATAATTTACATTTGGGAACATTGTGTTTACTTATATTGAAATCGTACATGTTGTTAGGACATTGTAGTGAAACTATAGCAGATGTTAAATTTTGGGTCATTCGGTCTTTCACATGAATGCCATAGGTGGTGGTTATTTTTTCTCTATCCAATTTATAATCTTTAATTTTTATCCTTCAACATTTTAGGTGATAAAAGATATCAAAAAGAAAAATTGCTCGGCTTTAAGTTATATTTTCATATCATAATATAACATAAGTTATTCTTTACAAAGCATAACAAGTTATGCTACTTAATTCCCAAAAGTTCAGGCCCAAAACTCACAAGTTATGTTATAAGATACATAAGTTCAGTTCAGATTTCACAAGTTATGTCACAAAAAATCATAGCTTGATTCATACTTAACTTTTGCTAGATAACTTAATTCTTATAGAACTTATGTTGGATAAGATAAAAATTCACTAAACTTGTGTTGAGCAAAATTAGGTCATAGATAAGCATACTTTAGCCCAAATATTTTCTTAAATGAGCAATATGAACAAAAATTAAAGATCAGGCAAAGCACACAAAAACTCGTTCAATTTTATGAATCACCTATCGTTAGTGATCTTAATTACGCTGTTTCGATGGAACTTTGCGTAAAAGTATTTGAACAATATTTGAAGGGCTTAGAATATTTACAAGGGTGATTTACATATATAATATATTATTTTACCAATATTACGACATTTGACACAACTATACTCCTTACCAGATATAATAATATTTTTCTTATAAAAAATAGCAACCTATTAATAATATAGACTTTCTTTTACGCTTTCTTCTCTTTCGCTACTTTTCCTCTTTCGCTACTTCTCCATTGTCTCTTCTGAAGATCGACAATGCAAACTACAACTTTTTCTCTCTCTTTCACTACAATGGAGTTGTGATTGTTGTCTCTTCTGAAGATCGACAATGCAAACTACAACTTTTTCTCTCTCTTTCACTACAATGGAGTTGTGATTTTTACAAATTCTCAATTCAAATTCATAATAATCAGGTTACGATTTCACTTTTTTTTTAATTTAAAATTCAAATTGAACTGTCCAGCTTTTGTGATTTCACATTAATTTGATCCCGATTTCGTTTACTCAATTTTTACAAATTGATTTGTGTAATTCGGCTTGATTTCGTTAATGCATTCCTCTGTATAAATTCAGCTTGATTTCGTTTTCATTCCTCTGTATAAATTCAGTTTGATTTCATTTCTATTCCTCTGTAAATTTGTATAAACAATTTGATTTTGACTAAATAATAGTACATGCATCCCCTCCTCTCTTGTTGAATTTACGTCTGGATTCAGTTTTGTTATCTACAATTTACATCTAGATTCAAAAAAAAAATAATACTATGATTTTCAGAAATCAAAAAGGTTTGGAAGTTCATGTTATGAGCATGGAGTTCATGTTATAACAAATTAGAGGTGTGTTATAATGATATTAAAAAAGCTTATGTAATGTATTACAACCATATTCAGGAAAGATTTAAAGAGATAATGTTATTACTAAAATGCTTTTAATGTATTATAATAGTATAACAATCCAATTCATACTATTAGGTTGTTGCATTATAATCAAATTCAAAAAGTTTCGGAGTATTATAATGATATTAATTTGAAATTTTGACATAATTAATATATTTTTTTACTGGTATTGTACTTTTTAATGTTACTTCTAATTAATTAAGGCCCATAGCATTATTATTAAATTTATAACAAAAGAAAAAAGCTTATATAATGTTATTAGTAAAGTGCTTATGATGTATTATAATAG
>JAABOM020000075.1:27133415-27145721 GCA_011800125.2 Solanum clarkiae
AGTATTATAATGGTATTAATAACGCTTATATAATGTATTGTAACAATATTGAGAAAAGCTTTATTATAATTGATGTAATATTATTAAAATATTAATAAAATACTTTTGTGTATTATAATAGTATTGTATTATAGTATTATTACAAATGAATTATAATAGGTTTATATATTATAATCATATTAAAAAAGAGTTGTACAAAATGTATTCTAATTGTATTCAGAAAGCTTTTGTAACAAAAACACAAGCTTCTAAAAACACAAGTTTTTAATCGAACGCCACCAAAGCGTTGAAATTTTTTGTAACAAAAATACAAGCTTCTATAAAAAATAGTTGTTCAAAATACATGTTCAGTAAAGAAAGTTCCATCGCATACAAAAATAGTATTTAAAGCAGTATTTAACCGTTCACTTTTTACATTTTGAATGTCGTTTGATCAAAGAAAGAGGAGAAAAAAATGGTTCTTCTTCTTTGTGTTCTTTGTTTTCTAAGCGTAACCAGGGAAACAATGGCTTAGAGAAAAAGTTTATTTTTGTTTGACACAAAAGGGCGGGATTTGCAGTGGCCCTACTACCCCTCCCTACCTCTTTTGATGTTAATTTAATAATAATTCTATGGACTGTAATTAATTAGAAATAACATTAAAAAGTGTAATAACAGTAAAAAAAAAATATATATTAATTATGTAAAAATTCCTATTTACAATTGGTGGATCATGGGTCTTCCTAGTGACTCCAACTCATATTTTTGGATCAGAAAAGTGAAAACCTTCTATTTCTTTTGGGCTTCACTGAACTCAAGAGTCCGTTTGATATCTCATGAAGCCCACCTATGATATAGGTCGATGGCCCAAAAGTTCGTGCGCTTTTCGGATGAATGTTGGACCTTACGGTGGATTCATGTAAAACAATAAGGAAAAATTATATTGATAAATAAATATATAATAGTTAATTAGTTAATATAACTATAATTTGAATTAATTATGATTCGTGATAAACATCTAGCTGTATTTACAGTTATAACGATATAACACTTCATTTTCACGTATTTTATATCTCTTGAAATGCAACTTTTTTAATTAGTTCATTCAAAGATAGAATCCTATAATATTTTTTTGGTAAAGCATATATCAAAATTTCACAACTTGTATTTTTTGAAATTTCTACTTTGTTATCCAAACTTCACTCAAGTATTACATGTGTAGAAGCTTTTTAAGAAAAGTTGTACTACTCAACAAACATATACTCTTAATCAATTTTTTAAAGGATATGTCACATCTTCTTGTTATTTTACACTATAAGTATGAATTACTATCATAATAAGAAAGATAAATGTTTTTGAAAGAGTTACTTATCACAATATACAAACTATATTAATACAACAACAAATCAATGTGTTTTAATAAACAAGGTTTATAAAAGGTGGGGAATGTAGACCTTATTCTCAAAAAATAGAGATATTAATTTTGACAAATTTTTTTAAAAAAATATTTTACAAAATAAATTTAAAAATAAAAATATAAAAATAAAAACAAATCATATTGATATAGAAAAATAGTCAAGAATTAAAAATGATTTGAAAAAGTTTGAGTGATAGAACCAAAACATAAAGCCCAAAGTACCATCCAGTGTTGTTCACAGCGCCTCTTTCCAAAAACTTGAGGGTTTAAGCCGTTTTAGGGTTTAAGACATCAGAACAAACAACTCGAGAAACAAACAAGAGTACCGTGCAGCTATGGGGGCGGAAGAGAAGAAGCAAAAAATGGGGGAGGAGGAAAACGGCATTGATGGGAAGCTAGTTATGTTCGTTGAAAAACTACAAGAGATACAAGATGACCTCGAGAAGGTGCACCTATTTTTCTAACTGCCTCTGTTGTTTTAGTCTCTTTTTGGTCTTCCTGTAGTTTCCAATTTGTCATTTTAATGACTGACTTTAAAATTGGGATTCCATTGGGTATGTTGTTGTTGTTGTAATGACTGACTTTAAAAACTTAAGGACTCTTTCAAAGGACTAGCAAAGTTGTCCCTTTTCTTGTTGGAACTATTAAAGTTCAACTTTTTAAATCATGGTTGGAGTGCACTTGTATGATTAAGATAAGTTCAAATAAAGAAATTGCAGGAACAAGATGTAAACTTAAGACTTCAAAGATTTGTGGTCGTTTTTGTATATGACACTAAACAAACAGGATTAAAAGGAAGATTCCGTGCGATGGCGGATGACGTTGGCTCCTAGTCTCCCCTATAATTTTGCATATAAGTTGTAAAAGGGATAGATTTGTGTTTGACAAGGGGAGATACATGGTTATTTAAATGGCAATTGGTATCTAACATTATTCACCTGGAATTGTTGTTTTATAGAGAAGAGTTGGGATGTCTACTTTCAGAGGACAATTAAGTTTACAAGTGAACATTTCGAAGAAGTAAAACCTATCATATTTTGACTTGAGTGTTGCCTTAAATTTTATAATTGTTGCATACTCTGAGCTATTGATGGGAGAGATGGCAATTGGACCAAGCAAGGGGATATAGTTCATATGTGGTAATTGTGCCATCGAGCTTTTGCATTGCTTGGGTTTTTCTTTCTGGACCTTTGCAAAACTGAAAACATAAAAAGTTCGGGTGAGACTTGGGGCAAAAAGGGGGCAGTGGGAAGGGGTTAATTCTGAAAAATTGTCAACTCACCCTGCCTTCCGTCCCAGTAAACTGGCGTTAAGAATTCAGTGCTCAAGTAATATATTAAAAGAGACAGTTAGAGCAAAATAGTATAGGGAAAACGTGGAGAAGTGATCCAGAAATCTGAAGCAGTTTGTGAATTCACAATGTGTTTATATGAGTTGGTTTTGCCTTGGCGTTCTGTAATCATGAGAGTCGCATGTTGTTATTCTAGATTGTAGCTTCAACATTTTGTGCTGTATTTTTCCATTTTGGTCCTTGTTCCCTCTGGATTTGTGGGAGACTCATCATATTGTTAATAACAATTGTGAAGTGGCTATTCCTCGGAAATATGTTTCTGACAGTCTTCAACAAACATTGACCTTTATCTTCTGTTGGAGCCTCACTGGGTTTTCAAGTACTCCATTCCACACATATGGATAGAATTCTTTTTTTTTTCCCAATTTTGTTCTTTTGCATCCAAAGTCCAATAATTCGATGGATTGGAACCACACATGGGTTATTGGGCATGCGAGTTTGATATAGCCCATTTGTTCGGTCCATATCCGGTGTGGGCGTTAGCTCCATTATGTTGTTGCTAGCAAATACCACTATTTTTGGTTTTGGATCTTCCAAATCATTCCTGCAGGAGTCGCGGTGGACTTGATTTTACCAAAGATGATGCGCGATTGTACAATTGGCTGAATCTGATGAGATTTGGCGTGACATGTGAATGATTATTTTAAAAACTTTCTGCTAGAAGCTTTCCTTTTGTTGCTTGACACTGATAGTATATTGTTTTATTCTTGATTTTGCATTTTTACTGATGCTTTAAGAATTTTCACTAGCAGATTAACGACAAAGCAAGTGATGAAATGTTGGCAATTGAACAAAAGTACAGTCATATCCGCCGCCCAGTCTATGATAGGCGTAATGATATTATTAAAGCTATTCCTTACTTCTGGTTGACGGCTGTAAGCGATCCAATCTGATTTTCTCTATGTTGCTGAAATTTCGAAGTGCTTCTCATCCCTGACTTGTGTCATTTGCTTGCAGTTCTCGAGTCATCCTGTTCTTGGGGATCTTCTAACTGAAGAGGATCATAAGGTTTGGTCTAAAGTAGAAAATATAAAGTAGATAATTGTCAAATGTTTCACTACATTGCTTTGGCCAATGTTGAATTGGCGATTTGACTCCCAGCTCTTATAAATTTTTGTGTTCTTCCTATAGCTGTTTGTTTTCTGAATCTAAATACACAAGCGACTTTTTCATGCCAGATGTTCAAGTTTCTAAGTTCAATCGAAGTGGAAGACACTAAGGATGTGAAATTGGGTTATACAATCACGTTTGTAAGTTCACCTTCCACATGAAACTAATGTATCTGCTACAAGTCAATGTAGAGCACTGATGATCATACTTTTTGTTTTACAGAACTTCAATTCAAATCCTTATTTTAAAAATACAAAGCTCTCGAAGACCTATACCTTTCTTGAAGATGGACCTACTAAAATCACTGCTTCGACAATACAATGGACGGAAGGCAGGGTGAGTTGCCAATTTTCTATTAAGAGGTGTACCAGTTTCCTCTCATTAACTATATTGTTTTACTTGTGTAGGACATTCCTAATGGAGTTGCTCATGAGAAGAAAGGAAACAAGCGAACCCCTTGCTGAGGAAAGGTCAGTTTCTTAATGTTTAGCATTTTTGCTGGTTTATTTTACTAAGAAGATAAGCTCAAGAATGTCTCCTGATTTTTTTGTATATATCAGCTATCAACTTTGAAAATGCTTTAAACTTTAATCATTAGGTTTTCCATGCCCTGCTTTTCAACTTGCAAGCAGTCACTTCTTTTGACTGTATCAATTGAAACCTTAATTTACTCAGTTTCTGAATGAAAACTTTGTTAGCAATCACTACCAATAAGGATTACACAAGAAGTTGCTGATATTCACATAGTAGACATACCCAGTTCAATGTTTTTAGCATCAAATGTCAAATACGTTGATGAGAAACAGAGGCACGAGTTTTTACCGTTGATGCTGATAATTAGTATTAGTTAGTTCAGCTCTGTAGATACTCTTTTAGCAATGCTTTTTCACTCTCCGAGTTAGCCCATCAAATGCATGATGTTTCTCATTAGCAGTTAATTATATGATAAGTGGAAGGATCACATGCTCAGTGGCCTCCAGTTTCCTGGTCTGCAGTGTAGCACTTGAATAAACATCACTAGCTGTTTTGGTGTCATTCTTGCTCAGTTGATTTCTCTCTTGGGGCTTGTATGTACAGCTTCTTTAGCTGGTTCAGTGAAGTCAATCACAAGGATGATGGTGAAGAAGACGAGGACGTCTTTCTGGAGATTCAGGATGAAGTAATGTCTTTATCTTGTCTCAATTACTTTACTGAGATTTTTATTTCTTATTTATCCATTTTACATTTTCGTGGATAAAGTATAGTATTTGTAGGAAGTTTTCATTTTCACAACTTATGCCTTTGTTTTTCCCATCCTTTTTGTAGGTTGCTGAGATAATCAAGGACGACTTGTGGCCGAACCCTCTAACTTATTTTAACAATGTTAGTTCCCTACCATCTTCATTCGTATTTCCCTTGTTGTATTAATCGTTAAGTCACTAAAGTCAGTTTATTATCTCTAATTGCTTGTCCAATATTACTTTGCCCAGGATCCTGATGAAGAAGATCTTGAGGATGATGAAGGTAGTGATGAGGTAAAGATAGTTCATTCTCCATGATTGCAATAGTTGTGATAACATTATCTAGACTGTAAGTACATGCATACTTACTTGTTTGCAACTGTAATATGTCTCTTTTTTTCCCCGACAAATGTCTCCTACCGGTTTCTTTGTGCTTAATTATTTCATTTCATTAGTCAATCTCATCAATATCTTAATATATATTCTGGCTAAAATGACAAAGTATAGTTGGATATCCTTCCTAATTGATGCACCAATAGTATCTTGAAAAGGTGTTGTCCAACCCTCACTGCCACTTAATGCCACATATAGCGTCAATTGTGTTGTCTAGAACGCGTCATCTTTCAGTGCTTTTTGACAATTTTCCTCATGCTCTTCGAAAGAAGTGTTAACTCTCAGCATATAGTGTCATTGCTCAGTGAAGTCTATCAAAAGACCATATTTATGATTATTGGGGCTATGTCTTTGTTTCTGAGAAGAACTGGCTATCGTCCTTAATTTTGCACAAGGGTTGTTGCTTTTTTTTTTTCGTTAGCTATATGATTTTGCACTATTAGAGTATGAAAAAAATGAAATTGCATCAGTGTGATAGGAAAGCAACTATCCTGTGAATGTCTAAAGCTTTTATTTTGGGTTTATTCTGGTCTATGAACAAATTAACATAAGGGGTTTAAAGGAGTTGATTGCCTAAGCCAAGGACAATATGTTAAATGATTATGTAGGATTGCTTTTGGTATGACAAGGGGATGAACCTTTTCTAAAATAAGAACTTTTCCTAGGATGGTACTTTCTTGAAAAGATTCAAAGTTGTCCCTTGCTATCCAAAATTGATCTGTTTTATCCTTTGTTAGACTTTTGATCCACTCAGCATTCATAACGTTGCCATTAGTAAATCATTTGATATTTTTCCTTAGCATTAACAGTGAAACTCCAACTTGAACTGGGTTAATTTCACGTGTCTTTTTTTTTTTGGTGAGATTTTTACCCATCAACTTCTCACATTGTGGCTATCTTAGTGGTCAAGGGAAAAAGTGAGACTTCTTCCTACCAGGGAAATAAAATTAGACCAAAAGTAATGGATAGTAAATGGTGTAAATACTGTAATGATGGGCGAGGACGCGGTAGTAACATTTTCTAGCTTTATGCTGGAAATTCTGTTGCAGTGTTGCGTGACATTAATATAACTTGAATTTAACATGCAGGAAAAGGACAATGAAGGCTCAGACGATGATGATGATGATGATGACGGGGATGAGTGACCTCTTATACGCATCTTTCTGAGTTATCATCTTCAAAAAAGTTTTGTTGATTAGGTTTTGGTTTCTGTAAAGAGACTTTAAAATGAGATGGAATTAAATTTTAGGTGTGAGGTCGTCCAGTTGCTAACTCTACATGTTTTTTGAACCTTGCTGGTTTTATTAAGTATAAGCAGCCTCCCATCCCCTTTCCATTGAGCAATCGCTTATTCGTTCTGTTATTCGTAAGGAGGGATCAATGGAATGTAAATTGTGTCGAGAGCTCGAGAAATTTACTCACTTTTTACCAGAAACATTACGAGTTCATGAACTGTTTTTCTTTACAATTTCTATCTATTTTTAAAACCAAACATGCAGGTACAATATGTCTCGTGACATTACATTATACAAAGGTAAGGAATCAGAGGTACAATCAGTGTAATGGCGACACCACATTTGTTGTTTTATGGCTGGCATTATGATATATGAAAACAGTGGCCGTCTATTTCTTCTATTCTTTCATAGAGCTAATTATTATGTTTTAGTTCGTTTCCTTAATTTGTTACCTTCCTATGATGAATCGTAATTGAATAAAAGCAGAACGAATCTACGTTCCGTTTCATATTAGTTGTTCATGTTACTAATAAAATAATTGTTTTAGTCAGTATTTGTCATTTTATAAAATCAAGATAGAATTAATTAATATTTTCACATCTTACCTTTGCAGTGGTAATTCTTTTTGAAAGTACTTCCTCCTTTCATTTTTATTTCTCCACTATATTGTTTTGGGAAGGGCTAATAATATTTGTCTAGTTTATGAAATCAAGACATTTAGTCTCTAATTTATCCTTATTATTAATTATAATTATTTTTTTATTATATTTTTCAAGGCATTATATTTATTATATTCCAAGAGTGATTTGATAAAATTATTTGTATCGTTTACTACTTACCCTTGCTCTAAGTTATAATCAGAAACAAGTAAAGATGGATGAATGGAGTATAAACAAAGTTTTACCATTTTTATTTATGATTTTTTAAAGTACATGTAAAGGGAAGTGTAGACAACCAAGACGGGATGGAAAAAGTATTTTTATTGGTCACTATTTGACTTTGCATGAGATGAAAAAAGTATTTTTATTTGTCACTATTTAAATTCGCATACTCTTTAATGATATATATATTATCACATTATTTTTATTAATTATTGTTCAAAATATTATATTTTGAAAAATGATTTACAAAATAGTATCTAATGATAAGATAAAAATATAAAAAGAAATATATCAATAATCATTTTGATATATCGAAAGTGATAAGTAAAAATAAAATTTAATTTAATAATTAATAACAAATAAAAAATAAACGACGAGAGTACAATTCTCGACAACGTAAAATTGATTACAAATAATTGAAAACGAAAAGACTCAACTAGTAATATAGTACAACATTATTCATCATGTGATATATATAGAAAACCATATGGTGATTTGACATGATGTCTGGATCATTATTCCGCGTCCCTCTTTTTGAGGTTGTCTATGACCCACAATAATGCATATTATTATTCCTTTTGTTTCAAATTTAAGTAATTTTCTTTTATTTTTTAATTTTGTTACAGTTCTTTTTCAAATAATTTAAATTTAAATTACTCTCAATTAGTATGTATTTTTTTTAAGCAAGAATTCTTAATCGCTTGTACCTCATATTTATGAGCTACTTCAATAAGACGATGGGCCTTCTCATATTTAGAATCTTTCTCTTTCCACGTAGCGCTAAGAAACAAGTTTCGACAGCTATTGTAAAATATCAGTGCATCGTCAGTTACCATACAACAAGATGCTTCATCTCTAAAGTCTGATCATGACATTGACGAGAGACAAAAAAATTATCATTAATGCTAATAATATGATCGAAGCGAACCATGCTAGCACTAAAAACTTTTATATTTCTTAGGGTAAAGATAAGTTTTATATAGCTATTTATAAATTTTTAATATTCATAATCATATAAAATGTTATTTGGCATATATAAGATCACAAGTTTTAAATAATATTTCTGCATCTAATTAATCACCTAAAATGAAATGAAACTGTCACTGTGTTGGAAGAGTTTAGATTATATAAGGTCAGTGGTATTAATAGTCCGCTTGATCCATTCAAAATTTTATGAATCAAGCATAAAATAATAGAATAACTTTAAATATATAAATAAAGTAATTAGTTTATAATAAATATAATTATATGTTTATTTACATAAAAAGTTTTTAAAAAAAATAAAAGGAGGGGGAGGGGTGGATGAGTGGGCACGTGGGTGGGGATTTCGTCACGGTTCAGGTGTGGCTACATGGTAGAGAAACTATTGCTATACATCATAAAAAATACACACTAATTATATATTATGATATTCACAAAGCTAAATATGATTTACTTATACACAAGCTATATATTGATATATATTATAATACATTCAAAAACTAAATAGAACTTATCTAGAGATGATTATAATATAATTAAAAAATTGAGTATAACTTAAGTATAAATGGAACACACATCGACTATATATTGACTATTTATCTAACTAATTTTATCCAAATATTTACTAGAATAATTAAAGAAGAAGGAAAAGAATGAGAAATAGTTAAAGGAAAGATTTTGATTTCGAAGAAGAAAGTGATCCCAAAAGTAAAAGTAATTTTATCGCGAATACTTTTACTTTTTACTATTTAATCTAACCAACTCAAAATCTCCTCTTAAAATTTTTATATGGAATTTTCGATATTTCAAGTTATTTAAAATCTCCTTTTAAGATTCTATGCATATCCCCCATAATGTATTTCTTGATTTTATTTATCAATTTTCATAGAATTAAGTTATTCAATATGATTTTCTGAAAATATAAAATCTTTTAATAAAGTTTGACTTTAAGCCTTATTATTCTTAAACCATTTCTAATAAAATTATTGACTCTTACTAAAAGTTAATTTGAAAACGCGCTCTAATAATAACCCAATCTGAATAAAATCTTCTTTAAACTTTGTAAAAATAGCGTCTTTATTTTTTTTTTCAAAATAGAAAGTACATAGATAACAAGTCATGTGGCATTACATTATATAAAAGCAAGAAATCAATGGTAT
The DNA here is from genome assembly GCA_011800125.2 of Solanum clarkiae. Lineage (NCBI taxonomy): Eukaryota > Viridiplantae > Streptophyta > Magnoliopsida > Solanales > Solanaceae > Solanum > Solanum clarkiae. The sequence continues at coordinate 27,143,143 of JAABOM020000075.1, forward strand.
AATCTGTAATATCGACGACATATTTGTCATATAGCTTGCATTATTATATATGTGAAAATAACTCCACTTTATGTCTTTTTCTTAGAGCTATTATTTCTTTTTTGTTTGTTTGTTTCCTCAAAAGTCTTAATCGAACAAAAGTAAAAAAGAAGTGTTGCTTAATGTCCTCAATAATATATATCTTGATTTTAATTTCTTTTTTTAAATTTTATACATCAAAATTTAAGTTATGCAATATGATTCTTTGGAAATATACACTCTTTTAATGAAGTTTGGCCTTTAAATCTTAATGCCTTTAAGTTGTTCGCACTAAAATTATGGACTCTTATAATTGAAATTCTCTTTAACCTGAATATAATCTTAATAAAATTATTTTCACTCTTTGTAAAAGTAGTGCCTTCGTTCTCTTTTTAAAATAAAAAATATATATATAACAAGTCACATGATATTAGTAAAAAATTAAAGATATAATCAATGCAATGCCGATAAATATATGTCGTATAGCTAACATTATTATATATGTGAAAATAACTTCACTCTATGCCTTTTTCTTTCTTGATAAGTCATAATCGAATAGAAGAAAAAGAAATGTAACTTAATATTAGATTTCTCGCTAATTATCTTTTATATATATATATATATATTATTGTTTACCTATCATTATCTAATTATCTTATATTTACAATTTAGCAGTTGCTGAATATTATTAGTTATCCTACTTCAACCTATTAAGAAAATAATGTACATTTAATTCAATTTTCTATATATCCTCTCTTTTGAGGTACATCTTCACTTTTCTTTACTCTTCAAGTTATTGTTTTTATTGAGTCCTCGGTAATGTGATTGAGAATTTTAATTTAATCACAGATAATAATTTTACTCTTGATTTTTTATTATATTCAACATATATGAAATAATAATATTAATATTACTAAAAATAATACTAAAATTGATGGATGCCAATATAAAATTGATTGCAAATGATTGAAAAGTACAAGACTTGTGAAATAATAATATTAATATTACTAAAAATAATACTAAAATTGATGGATGCCAATATAAAATTGATTGCAAAATGATTGAAAAGTACAAGACTTGACTAGTGACATACAACATTATTTCTCTTGTTATAAAGGGCCATGTGGTGATGTTTGATTTATCCTTATTCCTCGTGTCTCATTTTAAGAATATGAATGGCCCACAATAATGTATACTATTACTAGAGTTGTTGAAATGGGTCAATCCAACTTCACCCGGTTCATGCTTCAAGATTTAAGAAATTTGATGGGTCAGAATGGACTCATTTTTCATTTAAAATGATTTGAATATGATCAATCTAATTTAATTTTAGAAGGGTCGCGAATTAGTCCTTTTCTTTTTTTCTATTCAAACTTAAAATTTTGTTAATATATTAAGTTTTTAACGTGCTTAATAAAATTATGTGAAAGTACATAATAATTATAATTATCACATATATTATATATATATATTTAGTGATGTTTTGAAGTACAATTCATATATGAAATATATAACATCAAGAAAACACTAATGTTGTTTCAATAATTCTAGCAAAAAATTGTTTTAAAAAATAATAATCCTTTTTGACAGATAAATTAGTAAAGAAAAGAAAAAAATAAACTTAATTCTAGAACAATTACATTTTATAGTTTTAATTATTTTAATTTAAATTAAATAAATACTTTTGACCCATGGTCCAACTTCAACACGACCTCAATCAAGCCTCGAGGGCTTATTTGATCTGGATTTCCGAGCTTTAATTTTAAATGAGCTCGAAATTTTTTATTTTATTACTATTCCTTTTGGTTTCAATTTATGGAATCGTCTTTTATTTTTATTTATAATGATTTTTCAAAATAAACTAATTTGGATACTTTTCTTTATTTGTAAAGATGAGCTTATTTTATAGCCATCCATTTTATGATATATTTAAAATTATAAATTTTAGAAATTTATAATCATATAAATAGTTACGTGGCATACGTAAAATAATGAAAATTTAATTATTTTTAATTTTTTTGCATCAAATAAATCACATAAAATGAAATGAGAGTGTAATTGCATTGAGTTTAAGTTATACTCCATGTAAATGATATTAATTAATCAATTTAATTCGTCGACATAAACTAATTTTATATTGGACTTATTTTAGCCTACCAAAAAATTGGTTTAAGTTACAGGACCCAATTCATTTTAACCCATATTAAATTTGAGTAAATTTTAGCTCAATTTATTTATTAATAAGCTAGTTTTAAATATATATAATAAAGTAATTAGTCTAATTATAATAAATATTGTCATGTTTTAGTTATAGAAGAAATAAAAAATTATAGAAAATATACAAGATTATACAATATAACGTATACATTGATCATACAATATAACTTACCTACACATGCGCTATACACTAAACATGCATTATGATATGTTAAAAAAACTAAATATAGTTATACAACATATGAAATATACACCGACTATACTTGAAGTATACACTGAGTACTCAATCTCGATCAACTCAAAACCACTTCTAACTTTCCAAAAATTTTAGATATGAAATATTC
>JAABOM020000075.1:27163623-27179359 GCA_011800125.2 Solanum clarkiae
AATAAAGCACCAATTTTGCGTTATTTATAACTTTATTTGTACAGTAATGAGAGATTCATTGATATCAAAGTTTATGTATGGATTATGGTGAAGTGATTGAAATTTCTCTGTATTTAATAAAAAATTTTGGATTCAAATCTTTAAAAATTAAAAAAAAAAAATCTTGTTCGCAATGAGAATATCGAACACTAAATGAAAATAAAAAAGAAACTCAAATTAATGTTATTAAAGGATAGAAAATTTTACATTTTTATGGGTTTGATTTTGTAATTCAAACCACCTTCATCAAATTTACTCGACTCAAAATCTATTATTTATATGTACATATTTGATAGACTTTTAACATATACGCATCATCGTCTAAGTCAAAATTATGAGTTCAAATGTACATATGCATAGCTTATTTATTAGATATACATTTGATTTATGTGATTCTTTTTTTTAAAAAAAAATTATCTATGAAATAATGTTACATTCTATACTTTAAAATTATTTCTTATTTTATTTTTAATGATATGAGTTATAGTTAAATAGACATCCATAACTCGTTAATCAGTAAGTTCTATAATTATTTATTTTCTTTATCCAAACAAATAATTTCACATAAATGGTGAAATATGTTTTAAAGTTCCGAAATGAATGACGTAACAAGAATGACCAAGGAAAAATTAAGAAATTGTAGTCGATAGATAATCTGGGATACGTTCTATTAGGAAGGAGTATTTTATATTTATATAGTAATAGTAATATTTTCATCAATCTCGGATGGAGTTAAAGATTCACTATTTTTTAGTTTTGGGTAGAATAGAATAAAGTAAAATGACTCTTTAAACTGTCTGCGCTTCTTTCAATTGTGAAGTACCAGTTAGCCAATGCAACTTTCAACGTTCATCATGGGTCATCCGGAAATAATCGGGCTATATTTTTAAATATAGAGGTCAGGCTGCATACATCCAACCCCTCCTTACCTCGTAATGAACGGGAGCCTTTAAAGCATTGGGGTAATATTGTTATTATTGTATAGTAATAGTAATAGCATATATAGTTTGAGTGATATGGTTTTGTTTAAATTTGATGTCAGCATCATAGTAGTAAGCACTTAATTGGCAAAATTGCTTTTGCTTTTGACTTTTCTTTTAACAGGATATATATAGGACCTTTCTCAATCTTTATGTCTCCTTATTTCTTTATTCTGCTGACGTGTTCTTTTTGCTCCCCCCCTAAAAAAATAGTTATAATAATTACTGTTCAACAATAATATTCATATTTTGCTTTTATTATTATCATCACCCATGACCAAGAGTGATGAACATCATTTCTTTCGTAAATCATACAACCGACAATAAAAAATTCGTCTCCTCATCGAGCTAAGTTTTATTTTTGTAAATTAGTGGAGAAATTTAAAGTTTGAATATCAAAATATTTATTTTTAATTATGATATCAGGTACAAACTTTTATAAATAATTGAGGGAAAATAGTGAAAAGAAACTATTATTCGAATAATTATAACTCATTGGCATAATTAAAATGAATCTGCGGAGTAATTCCTCGCGGCAAAAAATGATTTGATTGGGGTTGGGGGGTTGTTAAGCAGTTACCAGACGACCTTAATTACTATCATAAGTGTAATTAAAGTTCCAACTAATAATTTGCTTAATGAACATAAAGGAGCCAGGAGGTCCTCCTTTTTGGCTTTTTCCAAGGCACATCTTTCATTTTTCCAAAATGATTTAGTCAAAAATATTTTTCTTTTGAAATAATTTAAAGTTTACATAAATCACACAATGTAAAAAGTTAAATAGCATTTTTCATGCCCTTTTTCAATTTATAGAAATTTCTTATAATATAAAATAATTCAAATACAATAATTCAGTAATCCAGATATATTAATTCAATTGCAGATACAAGAATTAAGGTTTTAAAGTATCAGCAGGCAATGTTTAAAATATGATACATTGAATATAAAAATAATTCAAGAATTAGAATTAATGTATCCGAATTACTGAATTAATGTATCAGGATGCAAAGAAGGAATTTTTGAATTTTTTTAGAATGAATGAAAATAATAAAAAAAGTATGATAAGTAAAAATGTGCAATTAGATAATTATTCTAACCTAGTCTGTCTCCGTCTTTTAATATCATCCATATAAAAATCTATAAATTGTTGTTTAATGGTAAAATATTTTACGAAGCAAATTATTACTTACATGTTCTAATAGTAATTATTTATGAAAGCTGAGCCAATAAGGATATATTTTTATAATTCAACTGATTAATCATCTATATTGTTACTTTTATTAGTGGTAGTTTTTAATTTTCTTAGTTCCCTCTTCTATTCTCGCAATCATATCTCTTAAGAATCAGTAAAACATTATTTAATAAAGAAAATAAACTCAGTGGTTTTCTGTTTAACATTAGTATATAAATAATATGGAATTTATGCATATGATCGACAAGTGTAGCTTATCCCGTGAAGATTTGTGCAAGTCTTTTTCTCCATATTTTCTGTTGTCGTGGTTTTCTTACGTGTTATATTTTGATTGGTTTTTGTGGAGATTTTTTTGGATAAGATATTCTTACGTGGTCACTTTTGGAATTTTGGATGAATACAACAGACTAAAAAGCAACGGAAAATGACTTCAGTGACCAAAAAATAAAAAAAAAAAAAATGACTTTGAGTCAATTAATCTTTTCATAGCTGCATCCTTTTAGAATCTTATCATAGATTTATTATATTCGTTAATTATAACATGATTCACATCCAAGACTATGGGGTTCTCAGCTCTTCTTAATTCCCAAATAATTTTTTTGAGCAACTATATTTTTTCTAGAATCAAAGAATTTATAAAATTGAATGAAAAAATAAATAAAAGTACACCTTGTTCATATCCATTTTATAATTAGCTCCATCGAACAATAGTTTCTTTTTTCATGTAGAATAATAGTAAGATAGAAAGATGTACTACTTCAATTTTTATTTGAAAAATAAATAATTAATCTAAATATATGACCAAAAAATATACGATTTGTAGCTATAACATGTTGTTAAATCTTTAAAAAGGAAATAGCTAGAGAAATTAAATCACATAGTTTGGTACGGTGTTTAAGATCCTTAAATAGCTTGGCGCATTGTATTTTATATAATAATACTATAAGATAAAAACTACTAAAGCAAATCCACATAAAGAAAAGAGAATCCATGATGATTATAAGATGAGTTGGTCTGCTTTAAATTAAACAAAATTAAATGGGGTGAGTGGGACTTAGAATATGCAGATTGTCACCTTTTATTTTGTAATTGTAAAGCACTGATTTGTTTTCCTGTGCCTCTTTTTTTTTCGTTTCTTTTAATTTGTTTTAGCATCAAAAGAATAGATTATAGGTTGGACAAACCAATTTAACCGTTCTCACTACACCAAATTCAGCACTAACTAATGGACCATATACAATATCCATTCATTTTTAGCCCGTTATAAAAAAAAATTATTTTACTTTAATTAAAAATAAAATTTTTATTTTTTTATATTTAATGAAATAATTTTCAGGTACATAAATATGTAAGAATAATTTTAGACCACAAATTTCAAAAATCTTTTTTTTTTTAAATATCGTATCAAGTCAAAATATGTCACATATAATGAGATGGAGAAAATAATAAAAATAACCTTACTCTCTACCCCACACAATTTAAATAAATAAGAGACATGCATAAACTATTGATAAATCTTCAAAAAAAAAAAAAAAACAGTTAAAAAAACGATGGCTTTCTTTGTAAACACAACACAAGAAGTTTTCGGATTTAAATTTGCGTCTTTAACACTACACTACAAGTGTAGCTAATATTAAAAGGGGAATATAACACTTCTCACCTAAAATAAAAAATTATTTACAAGTAGTTATGTTCTTATTTTCATACTCTCTATTTATAATTACTCTCTGTTTACAAGAAAATATTTTTAATATTGAGATTTTTGAATTTTGTAATATTTATATACACGATTTAAGACTTTAATTAGGAAATATTAAACACTTTTTTATTATTCTTAGTACTTATATTGTTCGAGTCCTAAAGGTTAACAGACTTATTTGAATCATTCTAAAAAGTCTTATTCTCAAGTGAGCACTAAAAATCTTACTCCAACCTTATCAAATTATGAATTAAGTCGAAATGGCCCAATGGATACTCTATCTTCCACACCTGAGATAATGAAGTTTTCACCACTCAAACACCAAATAGTTACCCACATAAAATAACAAAATTATGACCATGAAAATTATGCTTTTTTATATAAGAGAAAATTTTCATACACACTTTTCTTGATTTTCTTTATTCTTATTTATGCAGTACTTTTTTTTACATGGAACAGATTTGATTAAACACTCTTCAATCAAATTATATAGTTGTGGTGAAAAGTCAAAAACAATTTTAGGTGCACTTAACCCCAAATATGGTTTTGACAATTGTAGGTGCACTTAACCCCAAATATAGTTTAGAAAATAATTTCCTCCGTCTACTTTCACTTGCTCATTGTATTAAAAGTTGTGTCCATTTTTACTTGTTTGATTTAGAAAATCAAGAAATATTTTATTATTTAATTTTTAAATTATTCTTATCATCAATCATAATCATTTCTTAATATATATATTTTTCAAAGTATTGAAATTCATTATTTTTAAAAATATATATATAATAAAATTATTATTTTTTAAATAATGTATATGTGTCAAAACAATAAAAATGGAGTAAGAGAATATTGTTGAGGAATAGTGAGGTAAACCAAGCTAAAAGTTTAAATATAGAGACCTCATAGTTTGGGTAGCAGTTCAATGATTGGTAACTCCTCCAACAAGCATTGTGAGGAGGGGCCTCCTAATTGAATGTCCTGTCACTCCCTCCTCATCCTGCTTCCAGAGAATCTATATATACTAGTCATATTATTCCCTCCGTCTTAATTTATATTTATATTTATTTTTATTTTTAGATCTGTTTATTTTATTTTTATTTTTAGATTGATTTAAAGAAGAGTCTTTATTTATATTTAATAAATCAACAATTCAAAATATTTGATATGACCAATTAAAACAAAATTTAAAAAATATTTTAATATATTATTTAGGCATTTTTATTTTGTCATTACAAAATTTAAAAATTAGTTTTTGTTCATTTACTTTTTTATCAGGTCGAATTAAAACATCTAAATTGAAAAAAAGAAATAATTGAGGATTAGTGACTTCATTAGTCACAATTAGTATTTCTTGGACTCTACTGGCCTAATAATTGATGGGGGTTAATTAAAATCTCATTCTTTTTTTCATTTTTGGTCCCACTTAATCATGGTTGACACTCTTCTTAGATTCATTCATACCACTATTTTGTGTTGGCGCTTCAAGCATTGATCAACATATCAATTATTATAGTAGTTGAATATATTTATTCATTTTTCTCTATCATAAAATTTCCCTATAAATTTTAGAAGGAGAAAAAAATGTTGAACAAAAATAATCTTTTTTAAGTATGTCTATCAAATATGATCGGGAGGAACAATTCCTTCAACCCACCCTTCAAAGAAGGAATGAAAGTCCTCTATATTTTAAAACTTTTATCATTTTTCAACACCTCACCTCACGCCTAGTGCCTAGCATTTGGTGCGTGGTGAGATGGATCATGCTCTAATACCATCTAACATTAGGTCTTGATCCTAACTCTCACCCAAAAGCTAGCTCAAAGAGAAAAATGATTGCTCAATCCTTATAAGAAGTTCATTCATCTCATTAACTATCAATGTGAGACTTTTGTCATTTTTCAACATATTCTCTTAATTTGCCTGATCCTGCTGATACCTATCATGACGTGATTCACTGGTGCTTTCGCGACTACACTATAGATGCCTTGACATGAGAGTTAATCGAAAAATTAAAGTATCAGTTATGAATGCATTGAGCCTATAAATTCATTAAGTACTGTTCTTCAACAAATAAATGAACAATTATCATTTTAATGGAATACGATATCATACGATACTACACGGCTGCTTTCACAGAAACGAACAAAGGGGACACAAGTTTTTGGGGAAATTAAAGTAGATGTCACAATTCCCATAGAGACTTTGAATGACGTCAATTTCCTCCTCACGAAAAAAACGTTAGCTCCTGTACTTGCACTAGCTCTACATATTTATGTTACGAGTGTTATCATACATGATTGATGAGACTATAATTGCGATTAACAGCTTTGCGGATAAAAATAAAGTGATGAGGAAGCTGTAGCTACTACAATTTACCGTCAAGGGGCGGGCAAAATATATATAATAAAACATTTATATATATTTCCATTTATTTCTTTCAATTTTAATTTAACATAACATTTAAAAGAATTAAAATCAAACTTATAATCTTAAATTAAAAATGCATACACTCTTCATTTACTTTTACTTTTACTTGTCGCTTTTATCGTGAGGTTCGCAAATTGGCTTCACGTGATAACAAGTTCTTGTAAAAGACTGCCACTGGTACTCTCTCTGCATTTCAACCTTCTCCATTATATTATGGACCCCTGTAGTTTTATTTTGATTAGTCCTTATAGTCCCCCACCTACCCACCCACGTCCATCCCCACAGATACAATTTTTACTGGTCTCTTAACTTTACTTGGTGGGCTGGTTTTGTTGGTTTCAGATCAAACACAAGCATCAGATGTCTAATGTTGCACTTCCCCCGGCTTGTGAAACATGTCATGAGATCAACTTGATTACTCTATTATTTGCCACTTGTTTACCTGCTACTGGAGGTTGAGGTTAACGTCACCCAATTTCTGAATCATAGATGTTGACACTATATAGAAATATTGTAAAATTTAACAAGCATCGTGTGATTTGTGCTATCAACTCAGAGGCAGAGCTAATTGAGGGTTTGGAGTTTCGGACGAACCCAATAATTTTTTCATAAATCTTGCATTTGTTTAGAATCCCAAACTCATAATTCCTGACTCCACCTAATGAACTTATTGTTTAACCCATCTAGTTCAACCTTACTTTGGACTAAAGTACCATTTATTAATACTATTAACAACTCAATTACTATTTATTAATATTATTAATAACTTAATCTATTTTGATCGGTTCAATAATTACCTCAACTCATTGGCTCATTTGACTCCAAGTGAGTTACAAGATGACTTTGGAGGTGGATGATCTTGATCTTTGACCTCATTTGCCTAATGAGTACAAACTTTAAATTTTAGACTATCCACCTCTGAGGTCATCATGTAAATCACCCGAAATCAAATGGACCAACGAGTTGGCTGATTATGAATTGATCAAAATAGATTGAGTTATTAATAATATTAATAGATTAGTCACTAACCTATCCAAATGTGAGGTTAAATGCGATAAACAATGAGTTGATAGCACAATTCACACAAATGCTATTAAATTCTAATTAATTTATTTGTTTTCCTATAATTAATATAATTACTTATCATGCTTAAGCACATACCAATCCAACTTTTTAGATAGTTAAATCAAGCTGATCATATTGAACAAAAATTAACAAATAGATGAAACATTAACTCGCTCAGATTTGAAGATAATTTACAAGAATGATGTTAAATTTTGATATTATTTGTCTCATAAGACTTCAAGTTTAGCAAGTTTTGAGTTTTGACCTTAAATATTTGATTATGAGACACATAAGGAGTAAAAAGTTCAAAATCACCTATTTTTAAGAAAATTGCGCATAAATTTTTTCAAATTTAAATAGATCAGACCGCTCATATCCTCTTAGGCTAATTTAACCACCCTAAAAACCCTAGTGCTTAGGATACAAAATTGTCCTTGACCCCTAGTCCGCTAGTAGATGTGATAATGCCACTTGACGTTCTGCTATAGGTAGAGTACACTGTACACCTATATGATCCTATGTAATAAATTTTGTTGACAGACCTACTATATAAACCAAATATGTGAATATAAATCTATCAACGTAAGAAATAATTTGTATAGTAACCTAGCTAGATTCCTGTTTTATTTATTTTTTTCCCTTTTTTTCAGTAAAAAGGACTGTCATCATCAAGGACTATAAAGAAAAAAAATGATCAAGCACATCTCAATTAGCAGTCTCCTTTTTTGAATCTTGGCACCTAATTCATAACTAGCACTACTTGGTCAAATAAAGGAAATTGAGAAGTTCCAATATTCATACTTTAATTTGACAGTTTGACTCCTTTAGAAGTTGAATTTTAAATTTAATTTACAAACTCAAACTTTTTTGGGGGAATTCCTCTAACATGTTTGGAAGAAACTAATTAAGAAATTAAATAAAATCCATTATTAATTTGTTTTGTTGTGACATAGCAATGGGAACATAGGAAAACGAGTTAATTAAAGAGTTGGAATGGATATGTGATAATAGAATATGGAGGCCAAAAGTTGGAATAGATCTAAAAATAATAAATGCCATCCAACATATTCATCAAACAAGAGTTGACAGTTTAACATACACACTACGACATCCAGTAATTGATTGATGCAGACTGGCTGCTATAACTTGTCTATTTTTTTTTATTCATTAATTAATTTTTTGTAGTAGTATGTCACTCACACACTTCAACGGTATGATATTACAATGTGGTTAGCGGATGGGTTGCTTTAGATGTTTCGGGTTCGAGCCTTGAGAAAAGAAAATTTTTAGAAGAGAGTGCTTCTCCTTGATGAACCATACGCGGCATGTATCTGAATATAATCGTCGAGTTCTAATATAGGCATTGAGTGGAAAAGAAAAAGAGAGCAAAATGAAGAGGATTTGATTTTGATACACTTAAAAAGGATATCAAGTTTCTATATAGGTTAGAATCTATAAGGAAAATAATTTTTCTTTTTAGTTTTTATTTCTTTAGTTCTATATAAAAAGTGATGTAATTTTCTGTTTTATTAATGCAAGTAATAGTAATACAATGAATAATACAATAAATTTTGTCTAGTCTATTGATTTTCTAACACTAAGTAGTAAGCACCACCCTGAGACACCATATATTAATGTACGTACACGTACTTTACGTTATTAATAGATAGGCTGATCAATCATTTTAATAACATATATTTATCAGATGCATGTTAATGTGGTTTAGCTGTTGCTAATTGGGAGCGTTAATTATTGACAAATATCAAAACTTCTCAGACTTCGATTTCTGTTCAATTTTAAGTTTCTTCAAATTAAAATCTCTAAAAATAAAGATTTTTTGGAGGTATAAAAAATCTTAGATATTAATCGAACTTTCTAGAATTTTATAGAATAATATCTTTGATATTTGTACTTAAGAAAAATGTAGATAGTCTAGAGTATTAGATATTTTAGCAAGATATTCGTGCTAAATTATCAAATAATTTAGATTTTTGTTTGATAGTTATAAGATAAAGTTACCTAGATATTTTTTATAGATATATCTAGAATGATTTCTAGTTAGAAGCATCCTTACACAAGTATAAATAGGGGTGACCATAGTCATTTGTAATTAACCCAAATTAAAAGCAATTAAAGAGCATTCTTCCATAACAAAGTTTTCTACCAAAATATTGCTTCTCCTTTCTAGCTTCTCATTCTTTAATTGAATCTTTCGATATTAATTAGTGATCTTGGACTAGTAGAACGTCCCCTTGTTTATACTTTTTTCTGCTATATTTCTCTGCAAAACTGGCTTATTTTATACAGTAAGGAAATTTTGACTAATTAAAATACAAGAAATTGATAACTAATGAGAAGTGTTAATTTATATATACTCCTTCTGTACTGATTTATATGATATTCTTTCTTTTCTTTTAATCATCTCTAAACATAATGATACCTTTTTATGTTTGCACTTTAACAATGTAACTTTAAACTTCCTATTTTATTTTTTATGAGCTAATTTGTAGCCACATAAATATCATATTATTTTTTATCATAAATTTCAAAAAAAAAATAATCTTTTATTCGATCTTTAATTTTGATTGAGTAAAAATACTTTCACATAAACTAAGACGGAAAGACGTTATAAGACATGGACATATGGTGCCATACCTCCTTTGCCTTATGCTGCGACATTATCATCTATATATTCTTTATAGACTCCTTTTAATTCACTTTCACTTCTCTCACGATGTATATATCAATTAGTAGTACTCTACAAAAGTAAGGTCGATTTTATTCTAACCTTATTGGTGGGGCAAAAATTGACTTGTAGAGAGGTGACCTGCTGGGAGAAAAAAGTAATGAAAAATATATAGTACGTACCAAATGTGTCAACAACGTACAGGCTGAACTTACTTCCTAATTAAAAAATTGTTTTACCTAGGAATTGTTAAACATTTTGAAAGTGCATCTCTCCATAGCTGCCAGTCTTGCACCCATGCTATTCCTCATCCTATAAAGTTTAAAAGTTATTTTCTTATATACTTTCTTTTTTCCTTGTAGAAGAATATAACGCATTTCATGTTTGTATAAATAATTGCTTATAATTGACTTTTAAATGATCTGAAATCTTTTTACATCTCCATCCCATATATACGTATACACCCAAATATGTATATATATATTCCATCGTCCCATTTTATATGCCACAGCTTGACTTGGCATCATATTTATGAAAAAGTGTAAGACTTTTAAAACTTTGTTCTAAAATAATTCTTAGATATTTGTGTGATTAAAGAAAAATTTTAAAGCTAAATTATTTTTAATTATAGTAAAGTGACATTTTTCTGAAGACGAACTAAAAAGAAAAAAGTTTCATGTAAAATGAAACAGAAGGAATAATATGCGAACTAGGGTGTCACGCACCCTGCTAATGCACTGGCAGCACACATATATATATATATATAACAGTATAACACTAAAACGATCGTCCTTCAGCTACAATTCATAAAACTGCCATAACGCTAATTAAGCTTGTTATAACTTGCTTAACCATACATAAAATACAACGTGGTACTAAACGATGAAGAATGAAAAAGTTCTCATTTAATGCTTAGAGCCTATTAATTTGGACTTATTGCTTATGACTTTTAACTTAAGAGAAGTATTTATAAAAATACTCTTTTATCTTATTGAAATAATACAAAAATATTTAAAATAAGTCAATCGAAGCAGACTCTTAATCATCATTGTCGTCATGCAAGATAAGAACCTCAAAAAGAAAAGTAGGACGTCATGATTCAGCGACGGGAAAAAGATCAGCAATGGTATAGATACGTCAATATAAAGGGATGTAGCATTTGATAAAGGGGAGTAATTGCACATATTATTTTTCACTTAAAACATATTCTTCTATTAAACTTAATTACTAAATTAATTAATTAGTGCAAAAGGAAGGCATTCAATTAATTTCATTATAGGTTGTGGTGCGGTGCTAACTACTCGTCCTTCCTTTCAAAATGGAACCTCCTAGGCAAATCCGAACTAGTTGAGGGACAGCATTCTATATATTTCCTTAAATTCCCTTTTAGGAATCCCCTCAAAATCCCCAACTTTAAATAGTACTCCATCCTTGTTAATTTATGTGATGCATCTGCATTTAGTTTTAAAAAAGTTATTTTTATAAAGTTTATAGTTTAGAATGAATTATAAAAATTTGTATGATTATAAATTATTTTTCTCAGAATAAAAAATTTCAACAAAATTAAATACAATTTTTTAAAAAATTAAAAATATATTTCATAAATTGAAATAGAACACCACAAAGTATACTGTAGGGGGTGAGGCTAGTAGAGAGAGTAGGGAGACAATGAAAATTAAAAGCTTGAGTCCGTTGCTAGCATAGGATTAGGTCCAAAGAGTAATAGGCTTAGATGAAAGAGCTAGGAGGGAAAATAATTACTGGGAGGGATCCCAAACAAAGGCAAAGAGCCAAAGTCCAATGGAAATGATTACATGAATGAAGAAAATGGACCACTCCACACTCACCTTTCATTGATCAAATCTCCCCACACTATGAATAAATCTAATTAGTTGTTAATTTAATTGATTAAATTAAAAATATTCAATAAATATATAAATTTAATTTAAATATGTATGTATGTATAATTTATGTATATTGGATTGAATAAATAACAGCAAATTTGTTCGACGATTTATGTGAATATTTAATAAAATAAATTGACTCTTGGGATTGACCCCGCCTGTGGCCACCATTGTCTTTATGGATTGAATGATATAAAGAGCAGCTCACGTGGAGTCTGAGCCAAAGGCTCTGTACAAACACAATTAAAAGTATTTTCTCAAATAATCAAACTAAAATTCATCAGTATGTTTTTTTTTTTTTTTTGCTCCATGCATATTTGTCAAAAAGGCAAATTATAAAAGGAGGCTCCAAGAAAAGCAAATTAATAATTTCGTTTTTCTCCTTTTGTTCAATGTTTAAAGCTTATAATTCCCACTCATTATCGTTGATGCTTAAAGCTTTTCTCTCCCTCTTTCACCTCTTATCCGAACTAACACATGTTACACGTCAAATGCCTAAAGAAAATCCCATACAACTAGCTAGACTTGAAAGAGACATACTCATTCCCAGCTAATACAAAGAGGAATTCATTTTATTTAATATATTAAGAAAAAGGAAAAGAAAAGATAAAAGGGAACACTTTGTTTCATTTCATTCATTCTAAGAGAGAGAAAGAAGCATAAACAGACCCACAAAGAATTAAATATAGTGTCTGTCACTATTCTCTCATAAAAAGATGTTGGCCTAGAGAGGGAAAAAAAGGAAAAAGAAGTGATTTTTTTAAAGCAAATTTTGAGTCATTACTACTTTGTGATCATGGATGGAGGAGGTGATGATCATCTCCACCAACACCACCAACACCATCACCAACACCGCCCTATCACCACTTTCCCATTTCAATTACTCGGGAAAAAAGAAGATGAAGCTTGTTCCAGCTCATCCAACGCCGCTGCTGCTTATACTACTTCTCTTGCCATTTCAAACACAGATAATACTCATACGAACCCTAGTAATACAGCTCGATCAACAACTTCATCAGCTTCTTCTCTCCAAATCTCAGCTTCTGGTACTGATACATCTAAAAAGCCGCCTCCGAAACGAACCTCCACCAAAGACCGCCATACTAAGGTTTGTTGAATTTTTATCTCATCTAAAAGTTTGAGCTATCAGAAGTCTTTTCGATCCAATTTTAATTAACTATATTTCATGTCGATAGGTTGATGGTCGTGGAAGACGTATCCGCATGCCTGCGCTTTGTGCGGCTAGGGTTTTCCAGCTCACACGGGAGCTCGGCCACAAGTCCGATGGCGAAACTATAGAGTGGCTACTTCAACAAGCCGAACCAGCAGTAATCGCCGCTACAGGAACTGGTACAATTCCAGCAAACTTCACGTCGCTTAATATTTCACTACGTAGCTCGGGTTCTAGCATGTCCGTACCTTCACAGCTACGATCTTCGTATTTCAATCCCAATTTTTCACTCTCACAACGACGAGGGCTATTTCCGGGAATTGGACTGTCGACTGATACTTCAGCTACTACGTTGTTGAGTTTTCAATCGGCGAACTTAAGCCCTAATATGCAGTTACAAACAAAGCCTGAATTGCGTGACAATTCAATCGATTTAACGCAGTCGGCTGCCGCGGAGGAAAATTTAAGTAGAAAACGGAGGTCAGATTTAGATTTGGAGCAGCAGCAGCAAGAACAGCAGCAAATGGGAAGTTATTTGCTACAGTCGAGTACTGGTACGATGCCAACAAGCCACTCTTCAATTCCGGCTAATTTTTGGATGGTAACGAATCCGATCCCTAGTAACCAAGTCATGGGAGGCGATCCGATTTGGCCGTTTCCATCAGTAAGCAATTCTGGTGCAGCTGCTGCTTTGTATAGAGGCACAATGCCAAGTGGACTGCAATTTATGAATTTCCCCACTCCTGTTGCGCTTTTGCCTAGTCAGCAACTCGGCAGCAGCAGCGGCGGTGGCAGCGGTAATAATGGATTGGGAGAAGGCCAACTAGGCATGTTCGCCGGACTAAATCCGTATAGAGGAGGTGGCGGTGTATCGGAATCTCAGGCGAGTGGGTCCCATTCGCATCACGGTGGCGATGATCGGCACGATACAGCCAGCCATCATTCATAGCTGTTGACTGCTGATTGATTCATTATCAGACTCATCCATTCTTTCCCAACTTGTGTTTGTAAGTTTGGATGTTTAAAGAGGTTTGATCATTTGCCTTAAAATTCCTTATAGAGTATTTTTCTTCTTCTTCTTCTTTTTTTTTTTGGTCATTAAATTTGTTCTGAACATTCTTTTCCTTTTTTACACCCTTTTTTTTCGTGTGATTAATTTGGTTTACGAGTTTGAAGAGCACAACAGTTTTAACAAAGGGGGAATATTTGATTAGTGATTTTGTCCAAAAAATTCTCGAAAGTTATAGAATGGTTTGTTATCTTTCTTATCCAATTATAGAATGGTTTGTCATTTATCATCATTGATTGTTCCTTTTTTATCTTTCTTCTAAAGTTACATGTACAAACATTATTACAGTATGTTCTGGATATGGATTATGTCATGTCATTAGAATTTTTAAACCCTTTGCTTACTTGCAAATAATTAGCAACTACAGTTGTAAAGATTTTTCACCTGCCGCAATTAACCCCTAAAACTCTGCCATGTTCTTCTCATATAATGCAGTGTTTAATTCTATATATTGACAGTGCAAAATATTTTTATATTGTGAGTATAAATATAAATTTAAACCCCTAACATATCGATCACGGCTCACCCTTAAATTCTCGATAAGACCTCTGACTTGAGGCCTACAATAATAAACGTAGATATAGAATAGTCTTGCTAGCCCTTTAATGTTGGAGAAGATGTGGCAAGAAATTTTGGTATTGCCATTAATCACTCTGTTCTGATAACAAGCAACAAAAGTACGATTAAAGATATTTCCTTTTCTAGTTTTTAGATTAAGAAAAATATAAAAACAAAATAAAAGTAGTTTTGACAGAGATGGGCTGTGATTGGTGGGGGCCCATACCTTATCAGGTCCAGATGTTGGCTCAGGTGGTGAGGTCCACATGTTGGTAATCTCCTAAACCAATGTACGATTGGTATCAGTGACAAACAGGTGGATCATTCTTTCTCCTCCTCATATTTCTTCGTCTCAATTTATATGATTTAATTTGATTTAATATAAAGTTTAAAAATTATTTTATTTATAATAAAATAGATATTCAAAAATTAAATTAATAGTACTAAATATTGACAAGTATTTAAAGTAATAAATGATAGTACTAATGGTGAACATTACTGGCCTGGCACCATAAAGATCGGTGGTGGGTTTAAATGACCCTACTGGACTTGACCCACTCTTTCCATGATCTGGACCGTTCATGCTTTAGTGGGCCCGCCGTTAACGGGCTCAGCTGAATGATTAGTTCTCATATCCAAGTTTGGAGAAAGAATATCGGGGAGTATCTAACATGAGCTTGCATCACCATGTTGTATCAATGTTTCCCATCATAACTTACGACTATTGCCGATAAAATGAATTTATATTTTGAAAATTCGTTCAACTATTATATTTGAGTAGATGAGTAAGAATTTCTTTTAACTGAATAAAATATAGATTAAAATTCATATTCAATTATAGAAATATGAGTTCATGATTAGAATAAGAATAAATCAACAACAACAACATACCCCAGTGCCTCAAAAGGCTCCCGCTCATTGCGGGGTGAGGGGGGGTCGGATGTACGCA
>JAABOM020000075.1:27182840-27239252 GCA_011800125.2 Solanum clarkiae
ATTTGAAAACTTGTTAAAATAAAATAGAACTCGGTAATTATTTTGACACCGTGGAGGGTAAAAATTGGGTGTCAACACCTAGTATCTTTGTGGTTTTTGAAATACTCTTCTAAAAATATAATTTTATTTATTTATCTATTTTATTTTTGTCATTCCTTTTTTCTTTTTTATGCAAATCTACTTGTTTTTTAGATAGCTTTAAGGATATTTTAATCACTTTAATAGAAAACTATTCGTTATAGTAATATTTTTTTTATCAAATATATTAACTGCTTCTTTAGCTTCAACAAGAGTTTGACTCAAACATATAATTACTTGTTACTAAAATCAGCTTCAATATCTCCAAATTATTTTTAGCCCTAGAATATACTTATTAACATACTCTTAATCAGCTAACTCGAACAAGTTCTATATATATTCCTTGTTTTAATTATTCTATATTTGCTCTTTAGAACTTACGAATCTGATTAATTTAAATTTGAGTTTTGATAGGACATGGGTAGAATATATCATTTAAGTAGGATGCGATAGGTATACCCTACTGATCCAAGAGTGTAAGAATGGAAGCTGCATGTCCATGATTTTAAAAAGGTACAAGACAGTAGAAGATGTCATATCATATATAACATTAAACATTTAGGATGTGTTAGGTTGGAGAAAAGAAAGATGTTTTCTCAAACAATAAGTAATTAATTTTTAATGTTTGATAAATAAGTAAAAAGAATTATTCTAAAATATTTTTATATAATTTGATCAAATAACATGGAAGGTGGATATAGAACAAGTGGAGTGAGATATGGGAGCTATAAGGGTGAGAAAAAGAAAGTGTGACGGAGAATGGGAAGAATGCAATTAATATAAAATATTGCTATTTATTTTCATAAAGAAGTTATTTTTTTATTTTTAAAAAGAATTATTTGTTGACTTTTCCCCAAAACTTACACTCAATTAATGTTTCTTTCAATTATTATATCGTTTAGAACTCTTGTCAATAATATATATTGTTCAGAACCAATAAACTTATCAACCAAAACGGACAGAGTGTTAAGTTATTTATGATTTTGTCGCGCTTAGTCATTGATCAATATAATATATACTCTCTTCATCCAATTTTAATAGTTTATATATTTTTTTCGTATCATTTTAATTGTCATATATATTAAAAGTAGTTGCCAATTTAAATAATCAAGACTCAAGAGAGAATTAATTATCTTTTTCTAAGTTTACCTTTATTAGTATTAATTATTTTAGAATTAAGAGGCTCATATATAGATAAAAGTTTAATTATTTATAAGGGATATATTAGTCAAATAACACTTCTAATTAATTTTTTTTATAAGAATTATGCCAAACTTTATCATCACAACTAAAATGGAACCCGGAGGGGGGGGGGTTACTAAAAATAGATATTAATTTTACTTGTTCAACTTAGAAAAAAAATTATTAATTATTATAATTTATCTTTATTAGTAATTATAGTCATTTTTCAATATAGTTTCCTAAATTTATCATATTTAAAAAATAATATAATAAAAATATTATTTTATTTATTGCTCCTCAAGGATAGTGTCAAATTAAATTTTGGCTAGTGTCGTATCTCAATGGACAAAATTATAATGTTGGAGCTGCTACCTATATAGGTGGAACTATATAATTAATTAATTAAGATTAAAGTAGTTTTTCCATGTTGAGAAAGAAGAATTTAATGATTAGTTGTGGCTTTGGGCCTGTTCTTCTAAAATGCGTAGACAAGCTGATAGTCACCAAATGTCGAATTCCCATTCCTTATAGTATAAATCTGCTACTGTCTTCCTATAATTTATTTACCTTTTCATCGTTCGTACTCTATGGAAACTCTAGCTATATCTCTTATAATTAGTCTACAATTAGCTTAGATAGTGACGTACAAGTAGAATTATATATATATATATATGTATATGTAGTTGATATTGGCATATTCTTACAATTCACTTTGTAAATGAGTTTTGGTCGAAAACTTGGGTGAAGTACAAGAAAAAGATTGTGTTGGGTACGAAGGAATATCTTTTTTTAAAAAATAATTGAGTTTTTATTTTTATTTTTAAATGTGTGTGTTCAATTGGTAAGCAAAAAATATTTTTATAAAAGTGTTTGGATATAATTTAGACGACTATCATGGGAGGTAGGGAGGTGGTATGGTGGGAATTAATGAGGATTATGAGGGTGGCGATGAAGATGGAAGTGTGTTGGAAACAATAGGGAAGGACACGATCAATGTGTGATCTCACTAATAAAACTTATTTTTTCTACAGTAGAGTCATTTTTTTTTCATTTTAATTGATTTATTTTTCTGATAAAAATATTTTTGAAATATTTAACTATTTATATATATAAAAATTTTAAAAATATTTTCCCACGTACCGAACAACACTCTATGTGATCACTATCTTTGGACCTTCAAGTTGTTCTGTTGGATCGTCGTGGGCTAACGATTGGGCTCTTACTAAGTTGTTGGAGGTTTTTGCCAGCCCTAACCTGTTTAGGATAGTTTTTCGGAAAAATTATCTAATTAAACATAGGACTATATCATATCTACTAACTCAATTTATATATTTTCAATATTTATCTATTATATTACTATTTAATAATTATAAATTAATTTTAAAGTCATATATATCATTCCTTAAAATCAACTTACAGTAATTTTTATTTATCTATCCACTTAATTCTCTCGATCTCTAATTTACGCTTTCGCTCCAAATCAGCTAACTCTCTCTCCTCATTCTCCATTCACACACTCAATTCTCTCTCATACTTCCACCACAGAATTTCTTCTTCAAATAATTTATCTAAAATTGAATGTAAAATGGCACAAAGAGTGGTTTGTCACTATGTATTACACTCACACGAGCATGTATGTACATGAGAGTGGGTTGTCATAGTTAATTGCGGGCTGTTCATTCTGCTGATTTTGCTATAAACCTGACATGTATCTGAACATGTATTTAAATTATATGTGTGGTATATTTGTGATGTATTTATCATGTATCTTCACATATTTGTTGTGTATGTGCTGTGTAGCTGAGTATGTATCTCTCCGATATCTATTTGGACCGATATGTATATGTTGATTCTTTCATGTATGTGCTAATTCGGAACTTAATTTGAAAGCCATATTTCGACCCGGACGTTTTCGGGATGCCGCTAATAACCAACGAATGGCAAGTGCTTTTCCTTGTGTGGATCCTATTTCAATGGGAACTTGATGAGTTGATCCACCCTCTAAATAAAAGGCAAAGCCAAAAGCAAGAGTTGCAAGGGAAGTATCAGAATTAGGGAATTCGTTTCCAATTTTATCTTTGATTTTTATCATGCTATTCTAGTATATGCATACAAAATGTATTGGGGTTATGAAAAGAATCCTGGATCCCTATCTTTATCTCTATCCACGGAGATACCTATCTATATGGAGAGAGATCTATCTATGAATCGGCCTAGACTATCCTCTATCCGGATAGATATGTCCCTATGAGCGACGCAATCGGCCCTGTGAAAGTCACATCTTTGACTAATATACACGGGCTTCTGAGAGGATTTTTGTTTCAAGCCAAGAGTTTGACTGCTTGAAAGTTTGAACCAAGTCTTGGATTCGAATGTATCTTGCAAATGTATATGGGCTCATGTATCAACTTGCATCCAGTTTTAATAATATCTAACCGATAATATTTGATGTTTTCAGCATATAATTGTTATCATATATTCCATAAAATTCAAAATTCGAATCAATATAAATGGCAATTGGAGAAGAAATTTAGAAAAGAGAAGAGGTGAAAAGATTTCAATTCTCAAAAAAATGGGAACAACTTTAACTTTTTTTTTTAACCAGTGGTACAACAGATGCTCTGGAATAGTTATATATATATATATATATAATTTTCTTTTGTTAAATTGTTAATACGCACATAATTAGATTTATCTATATTGATCATGTATCCGATATATATACACATACGAATGTACTAAATGTATGTATCTGATGTTCAAAACATGACAGTAATTGTAATATTAAAAACTATTGGAATGAACGGTAATTAGCTGAAAAACTAAACAGATTTGTGTTGTTTGCCATAATTTTTAATTGTTCCCCGTTATACTATTTGTCCCTATAGTTCACTTAATAAGGATTTGTGGACCAAAGCATCCTTATTCATGGCTTAAATTTGCACGCATGAGTTTGTTTTTTTTGTCTTGTAGCATAAAATCTCCAGGAATTAATTATGCGACGTAAATTGTTATTTCTGCAATCTAAATTTGCTGGACATAAATATAGAGAGTATTGTTTTGTTCGACTTAAGTTTTATAAAAGTTAAGTTATGCCTTTTAAAGTTTGCCTCTGTTAGCATAAGTTCGGTAGAAATTACATTGCATCTTTTACTATATAATTTGTGGATTATGAAGTATGAGTCGAACTTTTTTATATCGGCATAAATTTGGTAGTAATTAAGCAATATAATTTGTGTTATGTTATGCTATGAATATATAAACTTACATTAATAAATTATTTTTATTATTTCAGTGTCAAGATTATTTTTGACCACTTATTTTATGCTTAAAATGATAAAAGATAAAAATTAAAGGCTACTAAATTTGAGGTAAAAATAGTTAAAGTTTGATAATTACAATT
Source organism: Solanum clarkiae (assembly GCA_011800125.2). Lineage (NCBI taxonomy): Eukaryota > Viridiplantae > Streptophyta > Magnoliopsida > Solanales > Solanaceae > Solanum > Solanum clarkiae. Next base: position 27,187,504 of record JAABOM020000075.1, read on the forward strand.
TTTACCTACATAATTGTATGTATAACTAATATGTATATGTATTAATATTTGTATTTGTATAGGTGCTGGATAGCAGTATATATGTAATTAATGCATCAACGAATATAATGGTAATCATGAATATAATTTGTATCTGAGTGTACTTTGTATCAATAAATAAATTGAATTAACAAATATAATTTGTATTTTCTATCACTTAAGAAGATCTATATAATTGACATTTATATGTATTTGTATAATTAATTATTATAATTTATATTTGTATTAAGAGAGAGAGGAGCCAGAAAGAGGCGCGCGACAAAGATGGAGCAGAGAGAAGAGAGCAAGATTGTAGGGAAAGAGGAGAGAGAAGTGAAACAATAGAGAAAAAATAATAACAAAATACTTACTAACTATAACTATAAATTATAATTATTTCAAACTATAAATTATATTATTATTAATATATATCACATATTTGTAATTTGCCCTACTTAGTATGCTAAGTTCCTGATGAAAGTTTACTCCTGGGCTTTGGCCCAGTTTTGTTACAGACAGGACACGCCCTAAATTGTACCGGTTCGAGGTTTATGAGAACATGAAGAGGAAGTCCTAGATAAAGACGATGACAACAACAACATATCCAATATAATTCCATAAGATCCTAGATAAAGACAAAAACCAATTAATAGCCCTAACTTTGTTTTATTAGCAGTCTAATAAAGACGATCTTCCTCATCAAACTAAAAACTCCTACCTACAATTAGCTATCAATTATCTCAGATAAATATTTCCTTTTTTTGTATAAATATTATGATTCCACGTAGACTAAAAACTTCTTATTATGATGTTTTATAATTATTTAGCCTCGAATATTGAAGAAGTCCAAAATTTCACTAATAATAATATTGTATATGAATATAATTTTTTTTTAATTTACAAAAGAAATTTGTAGATTTATACTTCTTGATTCAACTCTCTTTTTTACTCTACGGGCTTCAAAGTATGAATACAATATTTTTTTTTCATTTACAAATATACCGTAAATAATATTTTTCATTCATTTCTCATTTTCGCAACACCAACAAATTTTCTTTATACAATGTAAATAGATACCAAGATAATGAATATTCATTTGAGATGTAATATGTCACTTAGTATAACCACATATAATGAATGAATTGAAATTTAATTATTTCAAATTCACTCTGAAATAAATACTTTATTTTTTTAGCGATCAAAATTTGAATAGGAAATATTTAATGAAAATAGGATCAATTAAGTGCTCCATATTGTTTGGTGGTGGTTACAACCAGAACTATACTTAATAACTACTTTTTTTTTAATATTAAAATGCTTTTATTGCCACAACAGTTGCAAATTATGGTAAATTGACATGTGTTTGGCTTTTGTTTCTAGTCTAGACTATGGTGAAATGAATGAATGAACAGTGAAGAGCGAGTAAAGTTACATAAGCTATGGCGAAGTGCTGAAAGTAGAAAGCTAATCAACTGATCTGTGGAAAATGAAGAGAAATTGAGGAAATAATGAATGAACATAATTTCTGGACTGAAATTTGAAGTATTAATGGCTAGGGTTAGGAACTATTGTTCCACTTCGAAACCGGCGATTTGGATCTGGTTAATCTCTGCACTTACCTTTTATGTTCTCTTCCTTATGGCTAATCGCAATTCCACAGGTAATAATAGCGCAGATTTATATATATATATTCATTCATCAAGTTGTTTCCTTTTTTTTAATACATATTTTACTTTGGTTGTTGTGAAATCAGATTTCCTCAGGCTTATATTGTTAATTAATAAAGTAAGTAATTAATTCTATAGATAATTTAAAATTAATCCTTAAGTTTGTAATTTGATGGATTCGCCCTCGGAAACAAGAAGTGGGCTGGGCTTTTTTAATCCTCACCCTAAAAAAGTCTATATTACTATACTTCGCCGATAATTTAGCTTCTTGTTATCCTTGATTAATTAGCTCAGATTCACTTTCCATATTTTTGTGTATAAATGCACAAGGTCCTAGTCCGGAATTTATATATAGTATGTTATGATAGTTGACTGAGACATACGCTGTACTCGAAAAACAGGCAGAGATATTGATACATAGATCTCAAATGGAGGATTTTGGTGATTCTCTCTGTGTAAAGCCTGAAAGTTTTTTTATTCTGGATTTTTTTAAATTTTTTTTTAATAAAATGGTAGATTCTGACTTGTAATTGGGTGGTTTTTTGCTTGCTTTTGGTTTCTTTCTGTTGCAAAGAAATCGGAGTCACTTGCGATAGTTTATCTCTCTGCTAGTTATGTTTAAACTGTTAATGTATGTGAAAGTTGAGGTTTTAGTCTTGGTAAAACTGTTAATCTAGATGAAAGTTGAGCCGGTGATGTTCCTGTAAATTGCTCGTTCTGAGTATTTTTCTATATATTTGTCGTGGAGGAGTGTATTTATTTATATAGTTTTGATAAGTGGTTCTCATGGAGGAGCATTCCTTTCCATTTATCAATGATGCTACATTTTAATGTTATGTTATTTGGAGTCTCCTCCGCAGAATAAAGACTCCAGAGGATGTGTCACCCGTTTTGAAAAAGGATGATGTTTGCAGTGTTTTTCTTTACATTTAATTCAGAAGATAATAAAACATTTTGGAAACTAATTTGTGGAGAGACCATTTTGAACATCTTGGATTGCTATGTGTTAGGCACGCTCCAAAAAACCCAATTCTGTTACTTGAATTGACAAGTAGTTAAATGGTTGGAACAGAATGGTCTATCTCAAATGCCGAGCAGAGGTCGAGATTGTATGACAAAATGGAGAAAGACTTGGAGGATCACGGAGCTGCTTTCCTCAAACAGGGAGAAACTACTCAATCACTTTCCCTGTCAGATCTGTTTTATCTCAAAGATGGAGTAGTCACTCCAGTACTCAAGGTTAATTTCATTGTTAATCAACATTCATCCATTTACTTATTTGTGTGTCTAAACTGAAGGTGGTTAATTTCCTTCTGCATATAGGCTGCAAATCCCCCTGTGCGAGCAAATGTTTTGTATCTCAATCCAGAGTATTCTGTCCCCATTGCGTAAGTTTTGCTTTATGATTTCTGTGTACAAAATCAGCCACAAAATTTCCTGTCTATCACTGAAGAAGCGGTTACGTTTAGTTAACCTTAAGAAAGCAAAATTTGTCTATTTTGAAGGACAATATTGACAGCTGTTACAATTTTGTTCAATTATGTGAATTCTACTTTTCATATTGAACTTCTAATCCCTATATTCACACTTGTTCTCACCTGTTTTTGTAAAGGGAGGCTGTGAGATCTATATTCTCGCCACATTTTGATAAAGGTATGCTGTCTTTTTATTGATTAATATTTAGTGGAATGTGTTAACCTTTTTTTAAGCATTTCTCCTTATATTAATTTGGATGCTTAATACACGTTTTGCTTAGCAATTTGGTTTCAGAACTCTAGTTTATATCACTTTAGCATGTTCCACGGTTCCCATCACATTACTGCTGTCCCTGCTTCTGAATCAGAGGTAGAAAAATGCTTTTGGATGAAACCATATCTTAATTTACGTCCTTTTTTCCTCATTGAATTGTCATGTTGATGATTCTCAGAGTGTTCAGTATTTCCTCAGATTGAAGCTGAAGCAAATGCTGTTAGAGCTGTTTCTGAGTCAATCTGCCCACTAAAAATTGCCCTGGATAGAGTGGTTCTGACATCAACTGGGGTTTTAGTGGGTTGTTGGCAGGTATTTTAATAAACTTCTATCTCTCCCCCCTCTTTCTCTTAATCTCTCTCTGGTGCCTTGCAGTAAGTCTCTAAAAAGTAAGTATGAATACTGCCAGGGCTCAACGCTGCAGTTTTTGTTTTTTCCTCTATTGTAAATGCAGGCCATTCTGAAATATCATTTCAAGAACATTGATTTTTCACGCTTTCTTAGGTAGTTGTAGGAAGCTCTTCTTTGCTTTTGGATATAATCTTGCGCTCTATATAATATTACTAATGCTTGCGAATAGATTATTAGGAACCTACATTTACATTGATTGTTCATTTGCATAGATCTGTCTTGGTATGCCCTAGCTATGTCTGTCTTGTATTTTTCAATATAAGCTGAAAGCTAGTATGAAGATTGCACTGTTCCATCCTGGATAACACCCACATCCTTATTGGTACACCATCTATGCGTCCATGTAACATAATTAGGGACTTAAGAATATTAATGTTTAAGCTGAACTTCAGGTCTACTTTCCAACTGGTAGTTCAGTCTTTTATGTAAAAGCAGTGTTCTACCTATAATTTCATTATCAATAGATACATTGTTTTGACGACGTTCAATATAGAGGATGTGAATTTCTGAGTCTATCTAGTGACATAAATGAGGCAAAGACTTCTTCCTTGTTCATGAATCATGAACATTTTATCTCAATGACCATAGCAATGAGTTATCTATTTATTTATTTATGTTGTTCCTCCTCTTCTGAATGGCTTATGATTGACTCAAATTGCCACTCTACAAGTGATGCACCACTTTGCAATGGTCATCACATGTTGCAATCATTAAGTTAAAAAAATATCATGGAGATATAAGTTGGTGAAATTGATTTTTCTTCCTTTTTACACTTACATTTATGTTTTTATTTGTAGGTAGAATCTGGCAGTGATCCAGCAACTATCAGACAAAAATTGAGAAATGCACTCCCACATGCACCTGTGAAGCAACTTGTGAGAGCTCAACAAACTATTTCTGTGTTACATCTCGGTGAAGATGCTAATATCTTTGCACTTCAACCACTTAGTGCTAATTAAATCACATATATTCTCAAGGCTGTAAATGTAGTGTTGGCAGTAAAACCATCATAAATGTTAATGATAAATCAACTGTTGCTGTTGCGTGATTCTTCCCCTCATGGTTCATCCCCTCTAGATTTTAGGACTATTTTCTTTGATTTAAACTATTGTGTTCTCAAGATAGTACTGTTAAAATTATACATCAAGATTTCAAACATTTGCTGACTACACTTCCTTGGTGCTGCAGTATGATGCTGTAATGCTTCATACATCACTTGCCAGGCTTCTTGGACACCCTAGCAGTTGGCATGAGGTAGTTTACTACTAGCATCTTTGATCTTTTTCCTGCATTTTAAATCGTCCATTGTTTTATTGATGTTTAATCTGGAAATCACTGCTTAGTCCCCTGTAATACGTTTTTTTGGTACTAAAAGGAAATAACACTAATTAACTATTAGCAGTTACAAAAAGTTGGGAGGTTTGACTCCCCCTCGTAGTTCAAGAAAGAGTTAAAACATAAGGGGATGGGGGGCAACAATAAAATCTTGATGGATACCAGTCTCACACTTCCAGAATTCCAGTTTACTACATAGTGTTGGGCATCTTCCTATTGAGAGAGAAGAACAGTTTTCTTTAATGTGAGGTGATGAAGGAAAACCGAAACTATTAACTTGTACTTGCAAATAAGGTAAAGATAAATAATGCTTGTTTGAAGGAAGTTCATTTGGAATCTTACAGGCTCGTCACAAACATGACTGAGGGTGATTCCATTAAAGAGACTGTAATAATTTGTTGGGAAATTGCCCTCACAGTCCGAGCTTCAAATAAACTACAATAAGACTAGACATCGTTTCAACAAGAGCTCTTTTTTCCCTTGAAAAGTTTTATCACGAGTTTTCACTTGGTTAATTTTCATCCAAACAAATAGTCACTCTGGTTAATTGAATGTTTTTCTTCTTCTTTCAACTTTGTTTTTACAGGAAGCAAATAAGTTTTCAGAACTCCAATTTCTCCATGAGCTCGTGAATAGATTAAACAGGAAAATCCGTGGCACTAAGGTAATTTCAGTTTTATCTAAATTAACCCTTATTGCCTAATAGTGAATGCATTGCCCCTCTCGCCCGTGTGATGTGGCCAAGTCTGGAGCTCATGATTCTGCTTTTTTAAGGATTATGAGGTGCTTTCCATACACTTCAGCATGTGTTCTAAGAGAAGAAACCAATCTGAAGCTTGAATCTCAAAATAGGACGACATTTTGCAAGATTTGATGTAATTTTGAGTATGTGTGGTCTTGTTGTCTCCCCACTTACGTAAAGAAGCGAATTTTGCTCTCCGTTATTTTACCTAAAAAATCCCCTAACAGAGAGAACACAGCTCCTTAAAGCATTTTCGGGGAAGTGATGGAGGTAAATAGTTCGGGTGTAAAAGATGTTGGAACATTCTTTGTAACCTTGATGAAGTGTTGGCTTGGGATTATATGACCTTGTAACATGGATTTAGCTGATTGCAAGTAAATGTGAAAAGTATGATCTGAATATCCTGCAAATAGGATTTACTCTGATCAAATTGTGTGCATATAGTGCTTTTCTAGCCTTCTAGAGCATAAGAATTGGTTGGTGGTCATCCGTACCATAGAACTGTTCCCAAGAATCTTTGTCTCTCATCGGAAGATATGACATGTCATTTTAAAGTGCCTAGTTAGACCCTAATGTGTTGCTCAAATTTAGAAAAAGCAATCCTGCTTTTGTTAATGTCTTTAAGCTTTAGAATTTGATGGCTGATCTTCATTACATTTTACTTCCAACTGTTGTAGGCAACTGTCAGTGAGCTTTGGTATGTTGAGGAATATGACATATTAGCGCTTGCATTGGATGGGAGAATGAAAGTCCGCAAGTTCCGGCTTGGCTGTTCGAAAGTGTGAACCAATCTCTGAGAATAGACGATTGAACCTCTCAACGGTCCCTGCATGGCAAAGATGTTCACCTATCGATGGGATCATACAAATTCTGATGTACAGCTATATTCACTTCCACTATATATAAAAAGGAACTAGAAATTGGATATTACAATGAATTGTTTGCTATTTGAACAGTTCTGCATGATACTTGAAATTTATAAACGTAGGCTTGTTCAAATTCGGACAAAACCGTTTTCCTCGATCAATATCATAGCATACCTTGATTGGCATAATATTGTTAGATGTTGTAAATGATTTAGAAGTTAAATATTACGTACATGTGTGTATTTATCATTATAAGGTTCACGTGGAGCTCTGACATAACTATTGTTGATATAAGAAAGATTGCATAGAATGCGTCGACTAATTTTTTAATGGATACGGGAATTCAACTAGGTAATGTAATTGATTTTTGTTTTGAACACTATTTGGACTGACCTCACGCGTTGAGGGTAATTACTTTGAGGTTGGGGATTAGAAACCTAGTTTTGAATGTCGAAGAAAAAGATAGTTGAATTTTTTTTTCAAAATTTAAGAGAAAGTCTTAATTATCTTTCAAAGTTTTACGGCAAATGATTTTCTTCCTTAAAAATGATTGATACGTTGAAAAGTCTATATCCTTAATCAATAAGGACAAATCCATAAATGAAAAAGAATAGATCTTACTCTTAACTATTAAAAACAAATAAATCACATTGTAAAGTTCATGGTTAGAATTTGGAGCTCTTGTCCTAAATAAAATGAAGGGGAATTTTTTTTTTTAAAAAAAGAGAGAATAAACAAGCGGATAAAGACAGTTTGGTTTAATAATTGGAGAGGGAGTGAAGCAAGGAAGAGGAGAGGCGTGTGTGAAAATACAGATGACATGACATGAGGCGAAAGGCCAGGCGAGTGGAAATTGCAAGCATAAACGTGTAGAGCTTTTCTTTTTGACCAAAAAACAAAGCTCGCGTGGCACGCATCTCATGCGTTCCCCACTTGATTCTTCCCACTACCACCTGCTCGCCACACGTCCCAAGCCCACCGATAACTTGTTAAAAAGCATCTATCCTTATTCCTTCTTCCCCTAATTTCAGTTTGCGACTCTGCCTCTTTCGTCAATTCCATCTAGGTATATTTCTTTCTACCTTCTTCACTCTTTGATTAACTTTATTGTTCTTTTAATCGATCCTTGTAAACTTTCTTATCTTTAAGCCTAATCTGTGGTGTTTAGTTATGAATCTCCTTGTTTTTTCAGTTAATTTCATGAAATTTTCATGCTCATTCTTCGAGGGTTTCGCTTTTACGAAGTTCTATTAGGTTTTTGTTAGACTATTAGTGCACGATATATTTCACGGGGCTTCTTTTACAAAATTCTGCTCTTGCTTTCGTGAAGAATTGGGGACTGAATGCTCTTATTGATAGAGTTGATTATATAAAAATGGGATTAAATGCTGTATTCCAACTAAAGCTTTTGAAACAAAGAGCGTTTTTTCAAGCCGCCTTCTTAGCATGAGGTATATTGTTTTCCGCTGTTTATAGCAAAGAAATAGATGGCTGAGTAGTGATCAGCAATGAGCAATCTACTGAATAAGTGAAGTATTAGCGCTCAAAATTGTAACTTCAAATGAATTTTGCTTGATTGTCACACCTTGATCACGTTGTTTGTTCATCATTTGACCAACTGGTATTCAATTTTAAACAAAAGTACCTTATTGTTTGTTCCTTTTTCTTCTTTTCTCAGGACAGCCAGTAGAGTTTCTCACCAAAGCCAACAAGGTGGACTCTAGTTAGAGATGGATAGAGAAAATCCTGCTCCATTAGTTGAAAAGGATATCACAGATGTGGAGACATCGTTAGATAGGTCAGTTCTTCTAGATGCTTGAATGTCATATCGTTTATTTTCTTTTGAAGTATGGAAATTGGCAATAAGCCTGTAGCCTCTTTTTAAAAAAAAAAACTTGTAATGTGATTTTTTGTAATAGATATCACTTGAGCTCACAAAACATCTCTAGCTGACTATACGAACTATCTAAGCCAGAAGTAACGAGTCCAGGAGGTCCTGAAGTTGTTCTGTATTAACAATAGGATACAAATTGGTAAACACACTTTGCCCTCAAAATACCTAAACAAGTTGATTCCCCAGCAAAACATCTCCTGTGCCTCTATAGCCGAATACAACAAAAATACAAGTAGGTATCATGATCCAGATCTTCTTGATGGCTTCGTCAACTCTCCATAGGCACCAGTTCTTATAAGCATTCTTAACTGAGTGGAGTGTGGCCAATTAAGGCCAAAGAGACCCCCCCCCCCAAAAAAAAAAAAAAAAAAAAAAAAACAAGTGCTATATTTTTGGAGCCACCTCACAATGAAGATTTCTGTTGGTTTCAGCCTCTTTTTTGCACATATAGAATCTGTTTGGGAGCTGTATTTTCTTTCTTTATATTGCCTCGGGTAAGACATGCCTCATTTAGAGCTTTCCAGGGAAAATAAACAACCTTAGTTTGGCAGCTTGGTCCTCCAATGAGTTTCCAAGGCCAGTTGTCTATCTTGGGGTTGCTGGAGCATAACTGTTGGTACCCTTCTTTGACTGTACAAATTGAATCTTATTCAAAGCTTAGCTTCTTATTTTGTTATATTTTCGAGGGCATAGACTCCTAATATAGATGGAGAACCGATTTATATCATTCTCTCCTTTCTAAAGCTGCGCAAGGCGACCAGTTCGGGTCAGATAAAAGTCAAAGTTCGAAATCAAACACCCTTGACACGTATGCTCCGCCGGAGTTCCCTCTCCTTTCAGTCGAGTGACTTCGTATATCCATATATTCTGGATTTGGTGGGGATCCTTTTCTCTTTGGTACTATAGATATCTGGCGTACTTGTCAGTTCAGTAGGGATCTTTTTCTGGTTGATGATACCAGCAAGTCCGCATCCATTTTTTCCCATGATAAACACATAATGCTGAATAATTTTTGTTTGTAGACATCGTGTTGCCATAAGTTGGATGGTACTATACTACTATATGCTACTTGGCAGTTTAAATAGTAGATTTAGATGCTTAATTTATGATGCCAAGGAATTGTTGCTTCTTATTTCCAATATCTGTGATTTTCAGCAAGAATTTTAGTCCTTTTTGCAAGTCTTAGCAACAGGATCAGTTCCTCACTGACTAACTTGCAAAAGTTCCTCACAAAATTTAGAGTGTATTTCTGCCTCTTCATAAAGTTATTTTTTTGAATCGTCATAAAAATTGCCAAATCTCAGGATAAATATAATAATAATAATTTGTGTACTCAGCTTATGTAAGTCTTTTTGGCGTTGTTTTGACTGCTCTCTGCATCATTATCAGTGATATATCTACGACGAGTCCTGATTGTAAAGCTCTCTTGTTACAGCTCTCATCTCGGCAAGAAGATTCAGAAGAGAGTTCCAAAAAGAATTCACAAAGCTGAGAGAGAGAAACTGAAGAGAGAGCATCTGAATGAACTTTTTCTTGGTTTGGCTGATGCTCTGGGTAATTTCTTGATTGCTAATATCTTACCTATGTTCATTTCTGACAAATCCGGGAAGTGACTCCTCTAGCGCACATTTTCAGTAAAGAGTTCGCTAATTTATTAGACATGGGTGCCTTATTGTTGCAGAACTATCTGAGCAGGTGAATGGAAAAGCCTCTGTATTGCGTGAAGCTGCACAATTTGTGAAGGACATGCTTTCTCAGATCAATCATCTGAGGACAGAAAATACAACTTTGCTTTCTGAATCTCAATATGTAAGTGTCTTAATTTTTGGGGATCTTGCCAGCTTGGAGATGTTGCCATTTTTTCTCTTTTTTGAACCTGGATACACACAGAACATTGTGCTACCATACGGATATGGTATGTACGCTATGTTGGATAAATATGAGGCCAAAACTGAGAAGAATTGCACCCCCTTGAAATGAGTTGGCCTTCTAATTATCTAATGTGAGCTCTTCAGTCGGGCAATCAATCTCTGCTTTATTGTCCATGACTGCATTGTCTAACTTGAGGAAGATTACCAAAAAATGATGTTATAATAAGACAGTGGGATTCATTTCTCATGATTATTGATTTTTCCTTCATTCTTCATCTAGGATGTTGGATCCAGTCAGTTGCTGTCTATGGATAACAGATTCTCATTTATTCTGCTGTTCTTTTCTAGTTCTGCAGTCACTAAACCTGTCTTCTTGACAGCTGAGTGTGGAGAAAAAGGAGCTTGAGGATGAAAATTCAGCTCTGGAGACTGAAATTAGCAAACTGCAGAGCGAGATCAAAGCAAGGGAAGCTGAGACTAATCTTGACCTAAATCTTGCTCCTCCTGAAATTCAGCACACAGAGTTTGCCTCACAAACTAACTATATGGGATTGCCTTCTACAGAGCGTGCATTTCAGCAGTCACAGATCATGAACCCTGTATACGTCTTTCCCTTGAGTTCTAATCCCCAGGCTTATCCAGTACCCGATGCTGCAGATTCCAGGGCTATGCCCTCATCAACTGTGAAGAAACCACAGCCCAGATATCCCACTCCATCTGATATATGGCCATCCCAAATCTTTGAAAAGCGGCCTCAGTTGTTGCAACAGGAGGTTCCAGATGGTGCATAATAAGAATAGTCTAGAAGAAATGAGACATTCATAGGGAATGACATGTATAATTAGTTAGGCAATGTAGATTTATTTAGAGGATAAGCAGTAGCAGATTTGGCAACACTTTGGATTTGCAGCTCTCCATCGTATATAGCCGTTTTGTTGTAATTTGATCAACAGTTACCTAGTCTATCCGTAGAGTGTTGGGATATTATCAGTTGGGACCGACCATACCATAGTAGTGATCGATACAGAAATGTGTTGGTAAGCAAAACCTGTAAGTAGGTGCTTGATGGTGATGTCTACGGATTTTGACGTTGAATCGTTACAATGATCTTGCTGTTGGAAGTCATTTTCAAGCTCTGGTTCCTGAGGTCGCAAAATTGGTCCTAGTCCATTTTATTTTAACAGGAGACAACTATTGCAGAATGACAAACGAATTTTGTGTTTGGGAGTAGGTTTAAAATAGTTGCTTGGATGTATTGTTGCATAAATTTTCGTCAAATATTTTACATTGGTAATTGATAGAAATTGAGGTAAAAACAGTTGTTTCACATAGATAGAACTTGTCAAATATTTGGTAAAGATAAAAGATGCTCACTTTTGATAACTTAAACTAATAAAATTGAATTTAAATAACTACTTTAAACATATTCAAAATTGAGGTCCAAAATTCGTAAATAGAGATATTATACCTATCAAATTATTTAAAATAAATATAAAAATTATTTTAAACCTATCCAAATATAAGAAGTCATTCTTCTCATTTGAGATGCACTCACTTTTTAACGTTGAGATTTCACTAGAACATACCAGAAGATGACCTTTTGTGTGAAAAGAAGAATAGGTAAGGACAAATATACAGGTCCCCGAAAGTTTGGTTGAGTTGTTGGACGGTCTCACATATCCTTGCAAATACATTATCAATTTTTTATTCAGCCAACACATGTTTTAACGTCCAGGTGTGTACTTCAAAAAATTTACTATCAATTTTGTCTCACTTTTTGACAGAATTATATTTTAATCAGACGATAAGAAATACTTCTCTTTTTGTTTTGAAAAATAATTCTTGTGAAATTGAAAATTTAAAAAAATAATCAAACATAGACAACCTAATAAGTTCTAACGAACTTTGATATTTTGTGTGACCATATTCCCACCATACAGTGAATTTACCTCTTCTTTTCCTTTTTATAATTCGACTTCTTTTTTTTTTTTCCTGATGGAAAGCTTTTAATTTACTTATAATACCAGATTAAATGTGAAAAAAAGGAAACGTGGGAAGCAAGCACAATGCTAAATAATTGCGACAGAGATAGAGCCAAAGTTATCCTGAGACACTTTAAGCTTTTTGTGCCTTCATATATTCAACTTTATGCTACTTGTGGAGATGGTTTTCCCCTCTTTTTCTTACTTTTTCCTAGTGGAAAGAAATTTTCTCCGGACATGGACATAATATAATGGTTTTGAATTTTAACTGAAAATGATAATCGTAATTAGTAAAGCAGATGCACTATAATGAATTCTTAGTGGTCGATGTTTTTGAGGGACAATTTTCGAGTTCCACTTACTTTTTAGTCCCGTAAAAAAAAAAATCAAATCTCTTTATATTTAAAAATAATTTTTAAATTTTAAAATTCATCTTTTATTATTAATATATATATTATCATACAAATATCTAAAACTTATTTGATAATAAGTTCTAAAAAGTTCTTTTTCTGAGAATCTTTAAAAATATTATTTAATCTATCTATCTACTTATATCTATTTTATTATATTAAAAGTGTCGAGACTTTTAGAAATATTGTTTGAAATTTTTGCCCTTCGTTAAAAGACTTCTGTTGATAAAATCATTTTTATTCCAAATTACTATTATTTAACTTTATTTTAATATTTAAAATTAAAGAGTCTTATATATGATAAGTAAAACTAGGAAAAATAATAATTAAAAAATATTAAAATATATGATAACAATAAAATATCTCTAAATAGACTCTACTTTTTTCTTATTTGAATCAAGAAAATACCTTCAGAAAAATTCTAATTTATGATAGAATCTTCATATATAAAATATTTTAAATAAATAATTCATCAAAATTAGCAAATTATTTTTTTATAAGTTCATAAAACAAGCGTTTTTGCCTACGACAAGACCAGTTCGTATGAAAAATGTCAATTTGATAAACAAAGTAAAAATTAAAACGAAATAATTAATGCAAAATTTATCTGGAAATTCGTCGGTTTGGCACAGACTTTATAATAGAAAAAAAAAAAAAAAACTAGGTGCATTATTTTGTTTGTTTTCGAATAGAAACGGCAGGAGACAAGTGTCTGCAACTTTACTCTTCTCTGAACACACAAAGTAACAACTCACCCAAATCCAGACCCATTTTCTTCTTCTTCTTCTGCACTGCTACAACAACTGTCAAATCTCACACTCACAACTCATAATTTTAGTAATTTTGTATTTTTAGCAAAATGGGAGGATCTGGAGGTGGTATAGGAAGCTTACTCAAGGTCATAATCAGCAACTTTGATGTTCTTGCAGGGTATCTCTTCTCTACCTACTGCTTTTTCTTAGTATTTGTGTTTTTTCCCCTAGTTAATTCATAGATAATGGAGATCAATTTAGGATTTTGATTTTTTTTTTTTAAAAAAAATTATCTTACTATAACTAAAAATAATAGTTGTGAAGCTAATTTTTGTTTTCTCTTTTGCGTCTGAAATTGCAGGCCGGTGGTTAGTTTGGTGTATCCTTTGTAAGTGGGTTCTCACTTGGTGATTTTTTATTTTATTTTTTTACCCTTACGGCCTCATATAGATACTGGGTTTTGAGTTATATGACAGGTATGCCTCAATTAGGGCTATTGAGACCAAATCTCCTGTGGATGATCAGCAATGGCTTACATATTGGATTTTGTATTCTATGATTACACTCTTTGAGCTGACCTTTGCCAAGCTTATTGAATGGTAATTTCCTCAGGTCTAGATTTATGTATTCTTTTCACTTGTAGATGGGGAGCACTATGATAGTTGTCCTTTTAGAGATATATGTTCTCCTTGGTTTTTTCAACGGGATGGAATGGAAGTAATAAACAGATGATGGCTGTGATTAACCTTTTTTTAAAACTTTTTTAATCATGAAGTCCTTGAGCATTGGATTTCATCTGCCAAATCTAATTCTGTTCCATCTTAGTCTGTAAATAGTTGTTATAAATGAATGCAGAGGCTTTGAATTACTATATACTTTTATGTGATAATGTGACAAATATTTTATGTTCTACTAACTTGGTACATGTAGAGGCTTAACACTAGGTGATTTGTTCCTGTTTGTCCAATCCTTGGTGGACATAGTTGGTCGGTATAGGTGTTGATGAAAGGGAATGGGTACCTGTGGAATTAGTTAGGGGTGCGCAAGCTGGTCCCGACACAATGGTTATTAAAAACAAAGAAAAAAGAAGTTTGGTATTGTAGATTATCAAACAAGTGATGAGTGATGATGCATTACCTAAGAAAGAGAAAGATCATCTGCTGGTTGCTATAAGAAGGAATAGGAATTATTAAGTCAACAGTTGTTTAATAAACCATACTCAGAGAGAAAATGGGGACTCGAAATAATGATGCTTGAAACATAGTTAGGACAGGTGAAAAATTATTCTGATGGTTAAGTAAATGTTCATCTGAAATCATATACAATGACATCTTGGAGTAACAGTCATGATTGACAATAGTTTTGAATCATTACCAAGTGGATCAGCACTAATATAGTGGAGTCTTCTTGGGTATAATTGAAACAAGAGCAGTGATCTAAATAATATCTGTTTAACAATTTATGGTTTTATAAGAAACTGGGTTGCCATGATAAATGCAAAAATGAGCTGGTGGTAGTGTAGTTGATCTTACCTTGGTTGAAAACATATGTTTGGGCACAAGGTACTTTCATGTGGAGATAAGGTTGGGAACACTCCCTCCCCTCGCCCCTTCTTCCTCTGAAATATAAGTCATGTTTCTAGTCATATTTGTCCCCCTTTTTCGAAGGTGTCATATTTTTTGATTTAGCACATTTAACATTGAAAGGAAAAGTAGAGAGCATAACGGATTGTTAGAAACACAATTGTCTGACATAGTATGTGAATCACTTTTATATCAGTTTGCTTCTAATGAGTTTAGATGATCACTAAGAGGGTGTGTGGATTAGTTTTTTTGAAGAGGCTTATAAGTTAAAAGCTAAAAGCCATAAGTTTGGAACACCCTATTTTTGACCTTTGACTTTTTTTGGGTACTTTTTCAGCCTAAAGAAGTGCTTTTAAGCACTTTTTGAGTTACCCAAATACTTCCAAAACTTAAAAAAGAGCTTAAAAGGAAATCCAAATGTCCACTATATCTTTTCCAAATGTCAGATGTGCATTTTTTTCATTATATGTTTTATTCATTTTTTATGTCAGGCTTCCTTTCTGGTCATATGCAAAACTGATAGCAACCTGCTGGTTGGTCATACCTTACTTCAATGGTGCTGCGTTTGTATATGAGCACTATATTAGGCCTTACATTGTCCAACGAAAAGCAGTTAACATCTGGTATGTGCCACGAAAGAAGGATTTCTTTAGTAAGCCAGATGACATCCTAACTGCTGCAGAGAAATATATACAAGAACATGGAACCCAAGAATTTGAGGAGATGATCCACAAGGTATGATAATCAGTTCGACGTGTTGGTTTATATTTTGAGTAATTTCAGAGGCCAAGTCACTTGAAGTGTTCTGAAATCACAAAATTCATGTGTTCAAGGACTGGCTCATTTCAGTTTATTTTCCTGCAGGCCGAACGAGAACGAAAGACCCATGCCAGCAATTACGTGTTTTATGATGACGATTACAGATACTGAGCCTTGTACACTGCAGTTCTTTTTGTTTGGTTTCACTGCTCCAGCGCTTTAGGAAGGGCAGAGATCTATCTGCTGTTGTAAAGAGGTGGCCTGAAGCTGATGTTTGGTCTTTCTCCATGTGGAATACTGTCTTTTGTTTTATAGAGTTTTTCGCAATCCTCTTAACCTATGTTATAAACTAATACTGCTCAACCTTGTCCAGTCTTTTCTGCTGTTATAAACTAATACTGTTCAACTAATATCTGCTGTTGTAAAGAGCTGCCCGAGTCTTTCTATTATTTTGATCACTAGCACGGCCTGAGTGGACTCACAGTGATTGTTTGCGTGACTTATTTGATATGCGGCATGCGATTGCTGCGTTGTCCTCCCCCTTGACACAGGAAACTGGAAGTGCTGCTGAAAGTGTATTAGCACTTAAAACTTACTAAATAATAGTCTTCAGGTAGTCAAATCTGTAGAGGTGTTGGGACCTTTGACGTTGCTAACTTCAGCAATGCTTTGGATACTTGTTTCTGTGTACGCTCTCAAAATGTGCTTTCGTCGAAGAACTTTTGACGTAAAAAAAGAGGAAATAAAACACACTTTTGGTTTCAAATCTGAAACTTCTTGTGGATCATAAACTTACGTCCCATATCAGAGACAAGTTGCGTCAAGTGATTTGGAAAATGAAATAACTATACCAAACGATAGGTGAACAACTTGATAAACTTCTTGGTACTTTCCTTTAGTATTTCATTTGAGAAAGGACGTGTAAAATGGGGAAAAGAAAGGTAAATTCAGACATTATTTTGTCAAAGTGTGACATTGAAGTTGGTTACGCAGAATACAGATGGAGAAGAAACCCCCCCAAAAAAATAGAGAGACAAGGGGGCATTCCGAGAATTGAACTCAGGACCTCTCGCACCCTAAGCGAGAATCATACCACTAGACCAAATGCCCATCTTGTTAATATGATGTCGCCAAAAAATAAATAACAGATTAACTTTTAGTATGAAGAAAAATATTTTTTTGGAAAACAAGTTGGTTTCTAATTTATTTCTCACGTTTGGTCAGTGAGTGAAAAATATTTTCTATTATTTGATTAGTAAATGAAAATATTTTGATGTGTCATGTTCAAAATGACATATAGGTAGGGATGAGGTAAAAAAATATTTTATTTGAGATTAGATGAAAGTTTTGGAAAATGGTTTCCTTAGTTTCTGGAATGAAGTCATTTTCGTTAAATTTAGAAAAATAAGTTGATTTGGAAAAATATTTTCTAAAATATTTAGGTCAATCAAATATGAGAAAATTGAAAAATATTTTCGAATGTACCAAACATACCCTAAATCCCAACTGATTTGATATTGAAGTTCAGTTTACAAGAATGATTTTTGGGGGGTCTTTTCGATCATTGCTTAGTTTGTATCTAATTCCATTATCATTACTATATTATACTTGTTAAATTTGACTCTATGTTTGGCTAAATCCGGTCATACATCATTATGGAATGAAGGGAGTAGTTGTTATATAACGTGTTTTTACAAATTCTTTATCTAATTATTCCAACCTTGGAATTTTGTATGGAATATGTCACTATTACACTGGAATTATTGCAGAAAGAAGGAGCTAAAGGCCGTCCTCCATAAGCTAAAGATGGGAGAAAAATCTATTTCTTTTTTCACAGAGATCCTCTAGCCTGATAAATTGTTAAAGAGGTAAAGAATCTTTTAGCCTAATAAATGCTATGCTAAGAGAAGAGGGGTTTGGTGTAATTAGAGCAATGTGGGCATATATGATATGTATCTTTTGGAGTTAAAGACATTGTTTTCAAAAGATTTTTGACTCAAATGAAGAAAATTAAAATAATAATGGAACAAAAAAATGACAATGAAAAAGACATGACAAATAATAAAAAAATAATATGAAGCATATTAAAAAATTGTAACATCAACAACAAGGTGTGACCACCTAAACTAAGTAAACAACAAATAACAAATATTAAAAGCCAAAGACTACATACGTAGAAATAATACTATGACAAACACAATGCTCTCTGGACTACCACCAAGCTAAAGACTACAAGAATAGATTGGCAGTAAGACAATGTTTGACTACCTTCTTGTTCATGACCTTCACATATTTTTATTTAAATCATATCTTGGATAAAATTTTTATAATATAAATTTTATTAAAAATTTTGTTATTTTAAACATATCATAATATTTGTGTCGTAAATAATTTTTTAAAGATATTAATCTCTTCTTTCACTTATACTTGTTACATTTTGACTTGACACGCTCATTAAGAAAATAATAATTTATATTGTTATTTTAAGACACTACCCTTATTAATTGATGTTTAATATTATGTCTTGAAAAATAATTTAAAAAATAAATAATTAATGTTGAATGTAAAAAATGAAAGAAAAATTATTTTTCTAAATATAATGTGACAAAGAAAATGGCGGGAAGTTAGTTGATTGGAGGCAAGACTGGGGAGTAACAGAAAAGGTGCCTGGTAATAGTAGAGTCCCCGCTTCCTTGCCGCAACAGAATCAAATTTCGTTGACTACGTGGCATCAACAAAGAATAATCTCACCATTCAACAATCAAAAAGAAAAGAATTCCCCGCTACGTATATATTTCGTTTCGATCACACGCAATTACTTACGTACTGCTCACAGGTAAAAGGAGAGAGGAAAAACAACACTAAATTCTCATTTCCTTTCCAGACGATTCGATCCGATAAATTTTGATTATACAGAAATCAACTGAGGCTTCGCTTCAGCTGTTGATTCGAAAATCGTTCGTGTTTCCTCTGTTCGTTCGATTGCGGAGAGCCTGATTCACCTCGACTGACAGTGAGTGCTATGTATTGATCTTAGTGGAAGCACAAACTGTGAGTTGTTTCCATTTTTCTTGAATTTCATTTGCTAAATTAGCGTTGTGTTCTCTGTTGAATACACTGTTCAAAGGTGTGTAAATTATTAGCATTGATCTAAACCCTAGCTCCTTGTTGGTTCTGATGTTGTTTTTCTGCTGAATTTTGAATGGAAAATATAGGTGTATGTTTTTACGTGATATTGATATGTATTCGTGATTATAGTTAGGGAGTTCTGTTGTGGAGTATTAAATAGGACGTGGATGTTGTCATGAACAGTAGTTCTGGATATTCAAAGAGGTTTTGCTGAGATTTTAGGTGTAATTGCTAAATGCTAGGATAGTTTGTTATAATGTAGTTGATGCAACTAATTTGTTTGATAAGGTGACACTAGTAGTGTAATAATCTTAAAAACATTTTTGGTTATTCGGCACAATGATAAGAGAGGCCTGCATGTCATCTACTGCATTTGTTTTTTTTTTGGTAGGAAAATTACCATTTCCTAACAGTTCGTGTAGAGATTCTTCCAAAATCTATTTTCCTTATTTTATGTTTATTGGTTCTTCTGAAGTATTCTATATGATATTAATATCCTTACTCTCTTGTACGTAGAAGTCTTCTTATGGAGGAACCATGGGAGCTCGTTTGCCAGCTACCAGACATTTGGTATTGTCATGATCAAGGTGCTAGAGTTCATATAACTGCTTAATGAACAGCCTACAGAGGAACAGTCTTGGAGAGAGGAATGTGGAACAGGTGACATTTATTGCTAAACTTTTCTGTTCTTTGCTGCTTAAGAACAGAGCAGATATTGAAGAAGGGCAAACAATTAGTTTCACTGTAACAGCTCCACATTGTGCTTGGTAAATTTCCTTTATCTCCAGGAATAGGCCTTTTGTGAGAACAGAAAAAATCTCACCACCATTATGAGAAAGTTGGCTTCTTATTCCGAAATAACACTATAAATGTTTGTATTCATTTAGTCAATATAGGAAAAGAATACACTATATATCCTTCTGTTTCACCTAATCATGCAATGAATAGATTCATGACAATAATTATATCGACACCTATGTTTTTGTTCTCGCACGTTTACATTATGTTTGCTTATCAAGACGGATGATGCAAAAGGAGAGGAAGTTCCTTATGAATTCATATATTAACAACTGCTCCTAATATCTGCATTAAGCCGCAATACATCCATGATGACAATAATTTTAAAATTAGAAGTCAAACTTAAGATAACATAAAGGATGCTTAGTTATTTCTTTTTCTGGTTGCTCCACCACAGACAATTATTTACTGTACTGCCTGTTATTAATTGGTTTCACTTGTAAAACAACCAATTTGCTTCTTCTTTTTCTGGGAGAACATGTAACCTGATTATCTTCTGTAGAAATCTAAAAATGTTATTCTCAGTTAAAAGGAGATAAAAGCATTGCTGTCACAAATTAGATCCAGTTGATTGAAGTTCAGGTCCATCTATAAAAGTTAGCATTCTGTATCATGAGTTGACAAAGGAAGGTTAATGAATGATTGGCAGGGAGGGAGATGATAATGGAAGTAGAATTGTGCACCGCAAAGATGTGGGATAGGGAACACAAAACATACCCATATTGAAGTCAACTGTTTAAAGAGGAAAAGGTCTATAGTGTACTTGAGCTCATTTGGACATTATGCGTCCTCATGTTCTTATCAATCATAACATGGACATTGTAGTTCTTCCTATTGCCAATTTTAGTGGCAGAATTCCAAAATGTATAAAGCCTAGTGGTTCTTCAGTAAATGTCCAAGTATATCTGTAAGTATTTTGTCCAAAATGTATAAAACCTAGTTATTCTTCAGTATATGTCCAAGTATTTTGTTGAAAATTTGATGACGGTTAACTTGAAAACATGTAATTTGTCAATGTGGAAAAGCGACTCGTGCCAGGTAGACAAGACCATCCTGTATTGCAAAAGTTACTTTGAAATTTAAACTTCAAAAATTATATGGAAAGTAAGTTCTTGAATACTCTTATTAAATCGACAGATATGCTGCCCTTAATGAAAAGGCCATTTTGAGAGCCATATTTTAGCATATATGTTGGTTTGAAATATCAGATAAAAGGAGCTTATGAATTAGCACTAAATTTTAGTTGTAGTCTGTCTTCCCACTCCAGCATTAGCAAAATGCATAATCCCTTTGTTCAATGCTCTTTGTAGACCTTTCCTTTTCAGTTCGAACCCAAAAATGATTCTAGCAGAAAATTTTCAGTTATATTATACTCCGCAAACAGTTACATGGATCCCATATTCGCTCTTTTGACAGACCTCTTTCCCTCTTCTACTTTAGAACTCCAGAAACTAAGATTTGGACCTTTAAGTTTCCCTTGTTAAATAGTGGAAAATTCATATATTCTCTTAATAACTGCACACATCAAGAACAAGGAAATGTCTGTTGCTGACACGCTTTCTATTAATGAGTTGTTTGTAATTGTCAACCTACGGATCCTTGTTTTTGCAACTTGCAGGCCATTACAGCCTTAAAAAGAGGATCATACCTGCTGAAGTATGGACGCAGAGGAAAGCCAAAGTTCTGCCCTTTTCGTCTTTCTACTGTATGGGCTTTGTATTAGATTGTTCATTATTTCTCAATCTTTTTGCTTATTTTTTCATCAATTTATATTAAACTGATGGTGAAATAAATGTGGTTGGGTTTTCAATCCTTGAGCGTACGTTACGTAAAGCTCTACAGTTTCAGTTTTATATTTCTTTTGTTCAAGCTACATGGTTGCCCGGTGTAATTGCTTGACCTGTACTGTGATATCTTTCTCATGCCACGAGGGGATTGAGTTGAAGTTTTAAGTGTTGGAACTTGGTAAGAAGGATGTTTAGAGCATCCCAGGCAGCCAGGCCAGCTCTATGCTTCTTTCTTTGTTCTGCTGCTTCTCCCTTCCCCCCCTCTCTCTCTCTCACGCGCGCGCACACACCCAACACCCTTACACAAATTCTTTTTACACATACCTATTTCGCTGCTTCAAATAAGGGGTATTCCTCTGAAGTTTTGTAACCCATTCTGAAATTATCATCCATCAACTGCTTCTGATAGACTAATTTCAGGACGAAACAAGGCTAATATGGTATGTCGAAAAGGAGGAGAAGCAGCTTGAATTGAGTCAGGTTTCAAGGATTATCCCCGGTCAACGAACTGTAAGATCTTAAGCTATCAACATCACGCACATCAAACTTCATACAAAGCGGTATTGTGCAACTGATTGCATTTTCTTTAATCTAAAATGACATTGTAGGCAAATTTTCAGCGGTTTCCTAGACCTGAGAAAGAATATCAGTCATTTTCACTTCTATATGGGAAAAGTTCCTTGGATTTGGTAAGTAATACTTACAGTCTTAGAGCAGGCCACATTCCCTTCTAAGTTTCATCACTTCCATAAAATGGAATATATATTTCTTTTTGAGTAGAAAATAGTCATCAAACAGTTAGATATGACTACTTTTCTGTGTACAGGGAAGTGTGACATTTAGATAACCCCCAATCTAACAGAAATTTTTTGATTATTGAGCCACTATTAATTAATTGATTAACAGTTAGCTTTTGAATGCCTTCCACAGTTAATAGGTCGGCTCTCTTTTGAGGTTAGAAATTCTGGCTATGCATTTTTATTTCATACCTTAGTTGCCTTTCTGTTTTTTCGTAAATGTAAATCTATGAAATAACTTATGCAAGTAGTATGGAGATGGTGTAGAACATTGGAAATTGTATCTTCATGCGTAATTGCCGAAAGGAGACACTTTCTATATTGGTCAACAACCAGCCAATCTTCATCTGTATTTTAATGACATATGCACCTTGAGTCACGTGCTTGGTTCAGGAATAATATATTGTAGATTTGTAGTAACTGCCCATTTCATTGGTTAAAATACAGCATTTAAGAAAGTGGATGTCTTTATACTTGCATATCATTTCACTGATATTGTAGAGATGCAGATGCTTGTGTCCTTTCTATTGAGTGAGGATTTCAATTCTTTAAATTCCAGAGATTGAATGGGTTAACGAAGCAGGATAATACGAATCTCTGTCCTTGCAAAAAGTTAATGTTCATTACTGGTTAGGTATGGTTACCATAAAGATCATCATTATAGCATGTGTTATTTACTTCCAAAGTATATGGACTAGAATTCTCAGAGTTAAGAAAATAGGATGATCCAGAATACGGTGATAGTAGTGGACCATTGCTATTGATACAAAAATGGAGAATTCTTGAAGAATTTTATATCTTTAGATGATAGAATCAAGTCAACAAACTGAACCTTTTGGCAGATCTGCAAAGATAAGGAAGAGACAGAAGTCTGGTTTGTTGCTCTCAGGGCCTTGATATCTCGGAGTAACTGTCCAAAGTGGACGAGCGATATAAGACATGATGCAGCATATTCTGATGGTTCGTCTTCTGTGACACAACGATGTTCTCACTCTGCTTTGTCAAGTAGTAGTGGAAGTAGCAGTACACCCTATGAGGTACTTACTATGACGCTTTTATCAGTAAGTTAATTGATTTACTGTCTTGACTCCCTTTTATTTCTCATGACAGGACCGAACGAAAAATTCATTGGGTTCAGTTCCATCTCAGAGTCCTCCAAAAAAGAGATTAGAAAGAGCGTTTTCTGACTATTTACTTTATAATTCAGCCGCAAAATGTTCTTCCAACAGAGAGTTTGTCACTAGTTCCTTCAACTCAAGATCATATGGAAACTTAGATGATGAAATTGGGCAGAGCTCTGCAGATACTCTCCGGATTAGTTTTTCCAGTGCCATTAGTTCATCTAGCCAGGGATCTTTAGCAAATGCTGATACACTTTGTGACATTTTAATATGGGGAGAAGGAATTGGTGATGGCCTGCTAGGTGGTGGGATGTGTGGACTGGGAAAATCTGAAGGTGCAAGAAGGGATGCACCTTTGCCAAGGACCTTGGAATCAGCATTACTACTTGATGCTCAATATGTTGCTTGTGGGAGCAGACATGCCGTACTAATCACAAAGCAAGGAGAGATTTTTAGTTGGGGAGAGGGGTTAAGTGGCAGACTAGGGCATGGAGTGGAATCTGATATTTCTAGCCCAAAGCTTATTGACACTCTCTGTGGGTTGAATGTTACGTCAGCAGCATGCGGAGATTATCATACTTGTGCCACAACAATCAGTGGAGATCTCTATACATGGGGTGAGGGTACCTTTAACCTCCTTGGGCATGATACTGGAATCAGTCACTGGATCCCCAAAAAAGTAAGGGGTCCTTTGGTTGGTAAGCATGTCTCATATGTCTCTTGCGGTCCTTGGCATTCAGCAGTTATAACATCAGTTGGCCAACTTTTTACTTTTGGTGAGGGAACATTTGGTGCTCTAGGTCATGGGGATCGTAGTAGCATTGGCAGTCCTAGGGAAGTTGAAGCTCTACAAGGACGAAGAACAGTTAGAGTGGCATGTGGGCATTGGCACACTGCAGCTGTGGTAGAGCTCTCTTTTGACGATGCCGGTTCTAGTAATTCCCCACCTTGGAAGCTTTTCACCTGGGGAAATGGGGATGATGGACAACTTGGACACGAAGATAATGCTTCTAGACTCACTCCATGCAACATTGTACAGTTGGATGGCATTAACTTCAGTAGAGTAGCCTGTGGCCATAGTATTACAGTTGCTTTGACAACATTAGGACAAGTATATACAATGGGGAAAGCTGATTATGGGCAACTAGGAATTCCTGGAAGTACCGGAAAGTTTCCTTCTCGTGTTCAAGGAAAACTTACAAATTGTTTCATTGAAGAAATAGCTTGTGGCTCTTTCCATGTTGTGTCCTTGAGCTCAGACTCTGAGATTTACACGTGGGGAAAGGGAGTAAATGGACAGCTAGGACATGGAGACAATCATGATAGGAACACTCCTACACTGGTTGAAGCACTGAAAGGAAAAAAAGTAAAGTTTGTGGTCTGTGGAAATAATTTTACTGCTGCCATTTGTCTACACAGAGAAGTGTCAATTGCTGATAATTCCATTTGTGCTGGATGCCAGAGTCCATTTAATCTCAGACGAAAACGTCATAACTGCTACAACTGTGGGCTTGTCTTTTGCAAAGTGTGCACCAGTAAAAGATCTTTAAGAGCTTCTTTGGCTCCAAAAATGAATAAACCTTATCGTGTGTGTGAAGATTGTTTTACTAAATTGAACAAGGGCTTGGATATTGGATTGACTTGTCTACCACTGGAGGCCACTTTTGGAAGCTTACAGAAGAATACTGGAGAGAGGAAGAAAGAGACCTCGCCTTCTAAACAAAAAGGCCTTCTCTCTAGGCTGTCCTCCTTCCATTCATTCCGACGGTCTGACAATCAACATTTCAGAAAGAACCAGAATCAAGATTCAAACTCTGACAATGTCCCTCCAATTCCTAATGGCAATACTCAGAGTGAAGTATCTCACACATCAAGCCCATTGATATCTTTTTCTGATTGCCCCGAGAAATTGTCTGTTTCTTTTGTTGGATCGACAAGTCATTTTCAAGATGATTCTTCTGCTTCTTTTGAATCAAGTTCAGCTTATTCTGTGTCTCTGAGATCTGCTTTTGCTGGACAAGCAAATCACGAAGTGGATCTTGATGATTCGAAGCAAACAAATGAAAGTCTGACAAAGGAAATTTCAATATTGAAGGAGCAGGTAAAAATGGCCAATATTTTTTACCAAGCTTCTTTGTGCTGCATTCCTTTTTTCCCTGATAAAGTAAGGGTAATTTTATTAAAGCTATTACCAAGAAGGTAATGCAAGAAAGTACAAAGAAGTATGACAGACTTCATTACAAAGTTAGCTTCAGAGTCCAAAAAATTGACAAAAGGATCAATATCTTCTAATTGTTATTCCTTGCACCAGACATGTAAGCTCTGAATGCATTTGTATCTTACAAAAGATAGATGCTGTATAACCTCCTCAAAGCATCTCTTATCTATTTCTAGGCGTATAGTCCGTATGATGCCCAGTGGGATAGTTTCCCAAATCTGTTTCACTTTGCTGCTAATCCTGTGTCCCTGTCAGCGCGACATTAAAGCTTTTCAAATTCTTTGGCATCACTTACCCCTCAAAGCACACCAGAATAGTGCCCAAATCTTCCAGGACCACTGTTGCTGCATTTTGTCATACCTAGAAGAATCACTGAAGTAGAAGACACATGTTTGTTAAAATATCAGAATTACTCATCACTTTTGTTTTTTTCTATATGTGAGAATTACAATCACGTTAGGGAACATGTGGGATGCCTTTGAACTTGTTGGGGAAATTGGTGGAACCATCACCCACTAGCCAATGAAGGAAAAAAGAATAAAAGAAGTATATATTATGGATAGGCTGCATGTGATTAATTGTACGTTTTCTTACCTAGGGTGTCCTGGTTTGGCTCACAAAGTTGCTGTTTAACTAATTGTATGTCATTCAAAAGTCTTGATTGTAGTTACATTTGGACTATTTTTATGAAGTACTAGTTAACTTATATATCAACTTCCCCAGAAGACTAACTTCTGGACGATACAGTTCCCTTTTTAGATCATATCTCCTTGCGGATATGATTACGACTTCCGAATACTATGCTGCTGGACAGTTCAATTTCTCAGTAACACTTGGTTTCAGTTTATATTGATGTTCTAATTTTGTTGCTCTCCTTCACTAGACTTAATATATTCTTAGTATAACCAAAAGACTTGAGATTTTAGAACATTTATCCTGCACCAACTTTTCCTGTCTCTTTTATATAGCATCTATTAAAGAGACCTGCCCTTCTGTTAACAGTCTTTCTGTACAGTTCCAATTTACTGCTCTGCTATTCCCATTTTATTTTAGTATGTCTTTTGTATTAGAGATTTTTCTTTAGCTAATACTATTTTCACCCATAATTTCATAATTTGAGCTGTTCTTAAATTGTTTCAAAAGAGTCATTCTGGATAGAAGTCGCTAATTGGATCAGCAACTTAATCCTTTATTCTAATTTGATTGAAATTATTTTTGAATTCCACTACTTGAAATCAAATAGTTACTCTTCAGAGTTCTACACCACTTAACTAATAATCCAGCTCTTCTTGAACTACAATTCTCACAGTGCAGGTATATATGAACTCCTAAGAGAATATCAATAGCTATTTAGATAGATGACGTCTTTTTCAAGCAGTCCTATTTGTGGAAACATGTTTAGAATGGTTGGAACAACAGGATAACGGTTGGCAACAATATCAAGAGAAAACTTTGTTTAGTAATCTTGACTGGTCCAAAATAGTTTTTCGTGCACAATATCCAACTGTCCATTGAGAAAGATTGTGTTACTGTGGTTTTCTAATATTTGCACTAGATACTGGTACTTGTCTTGCAAAGGCTTTTCTTGAAATAGTCCAAGGACCAACTGACTAGAAATAGCAGCCAGCTTAAAAGTTATAGTAACCTAATTTATTTTATGCAGTATTACTTATCCTTTCAAACAAAGAAATTTGTAATATAGGTTGATTTGTATGTGCTCGATTGCACCTGAGATATACCCCATGCAGGTAGAGATTCTTACGCAGAGATCTCTATTCTTAGAGGCTGAGCTTGAGAAACAATCAAGGCAACTACAAGAGAAAACTGAAGAAGCTAGAATGGAAATAGACAAAAATAATGCAGCGAAGGAAGTCATCAAATCTCTAATTACGCAGGTAGACTTTTTTGTTTAATATTATTCATTACATCCTTAAATATATTCCGTAGTTAATTGAAACATTTATATACTAATCATCAATTAGATTTGGAAATTCAAAATTTCCTGTGGAAATTCTGTGTACAAAGAAATCATAATTCAATTGTTAATTGTTTATTGATACATCCAGCTGCTTCTTTTACTTGTCCAAAGTCTAGCCCAAGAACATCGATAGAAACTAAGTCAAATTAAGTACCTGATAAATAGTTTTAGCATTTAAGTTAGCAGGGAGAAAGGAGAAAGGAGAATGTGGAACCAATAAATGTGAAAAAGAAAAGCGCCTAAAAAAAATAATAATCACAGCTATTAGAACTGGTAACAAAGGTGCTAGATTATATCCAGTTCAGTTACTCTAGCGAAGCTATATTTT
Source organism: Solanum clarkiae (assembly GCA_011800125.2). NCBI lineage: Eukaryota > Viridiplantae > Streptophyta > Magnoliopsida > Solanales > Solanaceae > Solanum > Solanum clarkiae. The sequence goes on from JAABOM020000075.1 coordinate 27,215,699, forward strand.
TCCTTTTTTTATTATATTTTTGTCTTCAAATGGAAAATGGAAATACATTGGTTGCAGCTTAGCCCATAAATTTTTATCTCAAGATACTTGAACAAAATATGTTGTGATTACAAACTGCAGATAATTAGAGATATGTTAGAGGAACATAAGATATACTAGCGTGTATATGTTACATGCCTGACTGCTCGTTGAGTTAGGGAAACACCCTCTTAAGCCCTGCATCTGGAATCATTCTTTCCAAATTCAATAGCAGTTCTGGATAGCTTTTCATCATCCTTATAGGACTCTATCCTTATTTTGGGCTGTAACTACTATTCATTCAATTGTTCTTATTCTTGTGTTCTATTTCTGGATCCTCTGCTAGGTAAAGGGCAATACTGCAAGAGCACCTCAGGATGGTTCTGCAGAACATCTGATCCATTCGACGATGACACCTACAGTGACTTGAACCTTCTTTCAGGAAGGAGTAAACCAACCAGCTGGATTTCATCATACTCCTAATCCTTTTTCACTTTTCTGCAGATCGCTGAAGATTTATGGTAGGTTTCACGATTATTTATTTATTCCATTTAACTTTTGTGTCAGTGAGTGGTTAATTATGCTTTGGGGAAAAAATGGTCAGTTACAATCTGGATAGAGTTTGCTTAGAGTAAGCATTGATGCCTTTCATGCTCCTACTGACTTTTGATTGACACAGAGAATTAATCATCAAATAAATAAATGGCATGCTTTAAGAAGATAAAGTAATACATTTTGTACTTAACTGCTTCTTCAGGGCAGATTCTTCTGGCTGACAACTTACCTCTATATCCTTCCATGATCTTTTAAGAAAGTTACTAAATGTAGTAATCTGGAAACATATTACTCAAGTCACTCTTTATCAAACTGTGTCTGCATGTATGTGGTGGTGGTGAAGGGGCTGTTTGTTCAGATTGATAATCTAGTATAAGTGGCAACTTCTTTGATCTTTAGAAATTCTATGCAATTTGATTTCTGGGATATAGCTTTACATGTTATTTTTTTTCCAATACTTTTGTACAAGGGAAGGTGGGTTGACCCGAACATAGATTTATGATTGTCCTATTTCTGGCCAAAACGAACTTCCATCTGATTCTAGTGAGTATTGATCTATAGGGTATACCCCGCTCAAATCGCCCAGATTAGAGAGAATTGAATTCTTCCTTCTTTATGAAAATGAAAGAAAATTAACTTGTACCATCTTCTCTATCAAGAATGAGAAGTCTGTTAAAGATAAACCCCTCCCAGTGCATGAAGTTTACGAGAGAAGCTATTTATGATAAATTTCTTGTTAGAACTATATACCAAAGTGACATAGTATTCCTATGATAGGTTGATACATGTCCATGCTTCCATGTGTGGTTTACACTCACTAATGATATTGGACCATAATCTGACTAAATATTCTTAACTCAGTATATTTACTTCAATTGCATCATGTGAAACCAGAAATAGTGGATAACTATTGATGAAAAATTTGCAACTCCAACTACATTTTAATGGAAGTTATCTGCATCTCTGTGCATGTGCAGTTGGAAATGTCATCAATGTCTAAAAGTTCATCTGAGAACAGGAAATGCACGCCAATTAATTCAAGGGAAAGAGTCTTATTTACCTGTATAACCGTTTGATACTAATGAAGCTCTCTCTCTCTATTTGAAGTGTTGGAACATATTTGGATGAACGGAAGGGTGCTGTTTCTATGATGATAGGTGAAAGAATAATGATAATAAGTATGGAGGAATTCATTGAGCTGTTGAAGTACTATGCTTACCCACTTCATGTCGTTCTCTTTCTCCCAATTCTGTAAAGAAGTATGGAGGAATTTTTTTTTGTCGTTTGTCTCGCTCCTAGAATGTAGATCTTGTCAATTTAGATGATGTTACAAAAGAATAAAAGTCAATTTAGATGATGGTACAAAAAATAAAAGTTTTAGCAATATCAATGTTCTGATCAAATACATAATACCAAATTATTCCAGGAGAATTCGCAGTTTCTCAAGTTTATCCGAGCGCTTCATTTTGGCCGGCATCTTTTGAGACTAATTCCCAACCTAGGTGTGTTTGCTGTTTAGGAAAATATTTTCTTTTAAGGAAGTCATTTCCTTATTTTTAAACTCGTGCGAGTACTTGTGCACCCTTAGAATGATTATATTTTCACACCTTCCTAAACATGAAGTGCGGTGTCCTGAAGAGAAAATAAAAATAATTAAGTGTCAACTGCAAATATTTTTTCATGTATGATAAGTTCTTACCAAATAAATAAGTTGGCGTTCTCACTGATGCAATTTAGATGGCTAGCAGTTAATGATGTAACTGTTATATCAGTAATGCCAAAATTTAAATAGAAAAAAGAACCCCGTACAATTGAGTTTTTTCAATCTTACAGCTACATTTCTTGTGGGGCAAAAAGAATTCTGAGAGCAGCCTGGGTGTATTCTTTTGAGTACTTAGGTGTACTTGAATAAGTAGACGGCATCTTAAATTTTGCTATGCGCAGAAGAAGTGAATTCGATTTGCAATAGACTTTTTTCTATTTTGTTATCTGCGGAAGCGTAGCATATTCATTCTTTTTCTCGACTGTTTATCCTTATGCCCATTTTCCAAACGCGTCCCCTCATTTATTTATATCAAATCATTACATTCACCTTTAAAACTTGTTCCTTAACCAGCATGGCCATGGACGGCGAATAACAAAATACATAATGCATTGCTCTTTGGTACATCAGGCAAAGATGCTTGTACCCTTGTGCCTTTCTACTGGAGCATAATGGTAAGGAGAGTCTTATACAATTAGTCATATTTTGTTAAGCTTTGCTAATGTATGTCTACTTTCCCTTTTTGTCGTAGGATGTCAGAGTTTCATGTGGAATCACATGACAACAAGCTCACTGTAATGGCAATGAGTGCCTTTTGTTTTCAGCTTTACGCTCATTCCCAAGTTTTTAACTCTGGAAATTCTTTTTCCTGCTGAAGAACATATAACAATTCAAGTATTCAACTAACAATACTTGATAGTTTTGGTTTAAAGGTCAGAAGGTGGTGAGCTTGAAATTTGAAAACTAAGAAAAAGGGAAGAGAATTAGATATATAAGACGAAAGATAGAAGAAACTTTTGATTTGTGGAAGGTGTACCTTCATGGTACACTCTTTCAATTAAAGTTGACTAATATTGTACTCTCAACGTTGAATACAAATCCTGCTTCATTGGAGGTATCTCCATCAAGTACACATAGAGAACGACTTTTTTCAAAGCCAAAAAAAGAAAACATGATTGTACACACCAGAAGCTTAGCAACATTTCATCAAAGATGAACCAATAACCTCTACATTTAAGAAACTACTGCACACAAATCTTACTTTCCGGTTCAGTATTTACTTCCATCCACAGAGTGACTTAGAACTTCTTGAGCTTCGGCCAAAGCTGATTCTCTTGCATCAGCAGCATATAATATCTTTTTAATTGCCATAGCCATCTGTGAAATGCAATAATACCAACCCCACATGATTAGATAACTCGTAGTACACGTTAATGACAGAATGAAGAAACTGTTCTCTAACTGTGAGATACAAAAGGAGCAGTGTATTCAGCATTATGCTTAAACATAATTGCCATCCAATGCACTATCACTTAAATCTCTAAATAATGGGAAAAGAGCAGAAAGAGGGTCAAATAATTTCTCTGCAACACTTTCCATAGCCAGCATAATTCAAAAGAAAGCAAAGTAAAACAAACTACTCCTTTCCATGTTATACATATAAAAAACATTAACGAAGAAAATCCATGACACAAGCAACTGGTGTAGTTTTGTAAGCTAGAGAGGGACTGAGTTTAGGGGTTCAAAACTATCAGTGGTTATGAAATAGAAAGAACAAAGTTCCTATCAGTGGTTATGAAATAGAAAGAACAAAGTTCCTTTAGCCCAATAACCACACATAGTACAATTACATATGTACTGATCCTTCTCAGGGATGTTTGCTTGTTATCAGTTAGAACTTAAACATGCACAAGAAAGTCACGCTATAGAGGAACTTTGGTAGCTAGTCAACTACATCACAATCGTTCTGCTTTGGTTGAGATAATAGAGAAGCGCTTACCGGGACATCTTCTAAGTCTGGAGTCTGACAGAGAATCTCAATATCTCGCAACTTTGCAAAATAAAAATCTCTTTCTTTCTCCAAGTGGTCAACAGAGAGCTTGAGATCTGTAACCTGGATGATTAAGATACTAGTGTCAATAAGCATTCGAAGTACTACCAGGCAACAAAAACAGTGAGTTTACAGCAGGAAAAGTAGCAATTAAGAGTTATATAATCAAGTGGATACTAATTAGAGAAAGCAAAGAAAAACAATAACACTCCGTAATAACTGTACCGCGATCGCGGTCTAGTTGGGATCTGTTATGAGAATACAGAATATCCATTCCCCTCCATTTCGGCATTTTCTTTCCACTACTAAATAAGTCATCTCTCAGGATAAGTTAAGGATTCTCTAAAGCTGAGAATTAGTTAAATCTTGGCATAGCCTTATGGTGTCATAACATCTATAACCACACTTAAAGGTTTCTGTCAAAAACCGAACCTAATGTCGAAAAGAAAGGAAAAAAAAAAAAAGAGCCAACAGCAGCAGATGTGATCCCTTAAATACGTAACCGAACCATCTTAAGCTTCGAATGTTCTAGATTTTGGTGTGGTTTGGCAGTCCATAAAGTTCAGCAAGATTCCGTTAGAATAGGAGTATCTTTTGACCATACAGAAACAAGTACTGTGATTGACTAAGCCAGCTTAAATTGAGCTTGAAAATTAGAAGAGAACTTCACACAAATAAAAGATTATTACCTCCTTTGACAAAGCCTGAATCTCCATTGAAGAGTTAACCCCACCCCTTACTGGACTTGACCTTCCTTGTTTTATTCCTAGTCAAAAACATAGTTTAGGAAAAGCAATAATAACCGAGAATAGATAAGGAAAATATCATTGTCGCTCACCTGAAATCTTAGCGATGCCTTCTCCTAATCCAGGGTTATGGCAGTTGTTAGTTTGCAATGACTTTGCATTTCTCTGAGAACCCTTCACATTTCGTTCCCTCCCAACCTTACTTCTGCGTTCCAGAGGATTATAGTTCCTGCACAACCAGAAAAGGAAAGACAACTAATGAGAATCTGGCATCTAAGTTTTAGAAGTAACAAAACACTCTAGTATGTGAGAAGAGCACATACTCATTCATAATACCACCATTTACAGACTCACAATAGCGCTTCAGCCACTGCAGAAACTCCAAATTATCCAAAGGACGACCCTTAACAAGCCTGTTAACTTCAATATGCTGCAAGCAGAATGGAAACCAACTGTAAATTTTACCAAAAAGAATCATCTAGTTCCTCTCCACAGGTTATTTGGTTTCACCGAGGCTAATCCTTGAATACGGTATTGTGCAGGTAATACAGCATGGAAACTCTAAAAGGAATCGTTCCTCGAACTCAGCATTGAATTAGTATGTCTGAATGTTTTCTAAAATATTCTCTATTTTTTTTGTAAACATGGTGTCCAGACAACTTCCTCATAGCTCAACTATTCCACCAGGTACCTGCTATCTCTCAATTTCTTTATTTTATTTTATTGTTATTATTATACATTATTATTATTGTTATAATCTGAAACATAAGATGAGCACAATCACAGATCCAAAGTGCTAAATACAGAAAAGTAAACACTAGGTGAGACAAGTATGTTGAAAGATTTAACCCGCACTTCATATGACAAAGAAAAAAAGCCAAAAAGAAATGACCCTGAGAGGTTCACATTTGGAAGAAAGAAGGGAGCCAAACTTTCTCAGTAAAGGGATCAACATAAAACTTGAAATGTGTTTAGTAAGAAATTACCTTGTCAATTTTTAGCTTGGTAAAAACATCTTGCAGCACTTTGTAGTTTTGGATCATGTCATATTCAGTCCTTGCGTCAAAGTTGACCTGTAATCAAATATGATCGATAAAAGATGCCACAACAAATCAAACATGTTATGATAGGACCACCAGAACATCACATGAGCAATCACCTTGTGCATTGGAACAGCTCCAGGATGGGTCATGTCCATCATCTGACACTGCACAGCCCCTGATGCAGCCTAAAATAATAAATATGTAATAAAACATAATCATCAACATTTGAAAAGGAAATTATCATTTATGCTTATTCTAATGTATAACCTGTAATATTTACTAAGTTAAATAACTCAACATTTGAAGGTTGCTGAAAATGTAGGCTAATCTTTTCGACTCACTACAAAAGATGCAACTAGAACCTTCAAAGCAAACTGTGATACTAGCTCAAACCCACTTCATAGATAAATCACAGAGGCATTTGCTCGTCTAGTAACATAAATTTGAAAGGAGAATAAGAACACCAAATTTAATCTGTTTTAAGGATCAATGTCTTCCTACTAGAAAAATTTGATCTATCTTTTGTATGACTAGACCTCTTCGGTCATACATTCCTCAATGTCCAGAGCTTCTTAGTGATATTTTCTTGTCCATCTCATTTTGATTGGACACTCCATGATTTAATATGAACATACCAAAAGCTAATTTCTTCCCCAATAATTGATTTACATGATTAAACAGCAGCAAGATAATATGGTCCATTCATGTCTGTATTAAACTGTTTATTAATCATACTGTAAGTAATATAATTCTACCCCCTTCTTTTGCATGTTATTCATGTGCCTTTCCTCAAAAAGTGGATGTTTACAAAAATTAAGCAGATCATTAACACCAATATAGGTTGAACATAAATGTGATACTTGAGAGATCATGTTCATTGCATCACCTTGGTGTCCAGGATTATAATTCAAAAGACTTCCATTGCACTTTACCCTACTACTCCTCTTAACTGTTATACCAGTAATATTAACAGGCATTTATCTTGAAATATGCTACCTTGAGGACTAAGATAACTAGGTAATGTAAAATCAGTTAAATAACCACAGAGGCTTCACAATTTAGTATCATTGTCATAGACCAGCAGGAAATGAAGATTTATAGAAACAACTTCCTCGAGTAAATATTGAACTATCAAAATCAACCACGTCCACTATAAATGGATTCTACAGCCGTGTCCAATTCGGTGAATGTCGGTGAACTCACAGCTATACAAAAAGTACATGATGCGAACTCTAAAACACAATTGAGTAAAATTTCACAAAAAAGCAGCCAAAGAAAAAACAACAATAACAATGTCTCAATCAAACTAGCTAAAATCGTCATATGAATATCAATATCCAATCCCCTCATTTACACCGAAACATCCTACTTTTACAGGCTTGTATAACACAATGACGGCAAAAACAGAAGGAAAATTCGAGGAAATGCACAATTCCTCGAGAAAATTGAAGCATCTATCTCATTACCCAGAAACCGACAGAAAAAATATTTGGAAAAATCAAACAACTCACAAATCAAATTCCACACCAAAAACCTTGGAATTCACCCCAAAAAAACTCGAGATATAGAAAGACAAAACCATTCAAACGAAATAAAATCACGAAATGGGGGCATGATGCATACCTCTTCAATGCGGGTGAGATTGAGCTGCAACCTGTCATTGATCCATGTCAATAGCTCATTCCTTCCAACAAAATAGGCACTGTCCATTATCCCTATATTCGCCATCCCTCTTCGTCTTTCAATCCTAAGAAAGCAGATGGAATGACTTCTTATAGAAAAAACCGAAAAAAGCAACTCACATATATGGAATGAGAAGAAAGAGATATTACTATTTATATACTAGTACATTGAAGAGAGAGAGAGAGAGAGAGCGTGAAGCAAGGGATTTTGTATTTCAAATTACGCAGATTTTAATATATAGCCGTTCCGTTTTAGTAGTATTTATTTGGATTTTGTTAGCCTAACCTATTGTACTTAATTACTTGATTCCATTAAATCGTCATGAAATCATGATGCAAACGGGTCAATTCAGCTCTGCTCTCATTTAATGTTACTTTTGGTGTGAGTTACCTATGTGTGAAATTTTATACAAATAATTTTTTCCTTTTTATTTTAGTTAGAATGATATTTGTTTATTTAGCAATAATTTAATTTTAAAATTTTTATTTAACTGTGCAAATATCAGATCCCACTTGTGAGATATCACTGGGTATGTTGTTGTTGTTGTGCAAATACCTATGACTCATTTTAGGCTATAAGTTTGAAATCACTATTCCTTTTTTTAAATGTCATGTCAAGTTAGACTAACCTATACAAATTAGAGCGGAGGGAGTACTATGTTTGATATGACTAGTTAAAGGATAAATTATTCATGTATAAAATTAACACTATGATATTTGATTTGCAATTTAGAAACTCACATAACTGGTACGTGTATGAGTTATATAAGAATCTTTGTATTATTTTATTCAAATAGAATATGGAATAATTAATTTATGTATAACTAATATACGAGTGATTAATTTCTATGTAAAGTATTGAATAGATTCATTCATAACTAATCAATACATTATGAATACCTACATAATTCTAACCAGCTACCGAACAATCCTTCATTGTGATTGTGTTGTTTACTTATTTATTTTTTAACTTCACCTTATACCCTTCTTTTCTTGTAGGTTTATTTTTAAAATTATTGACGTAAACATAAAATTTATTTTAACATAATATTTATCAAATCAATATTAGGTAATAGTAAGTAAGAACCATCCAAAGGTGTAAAAGAAAAGGAGGGTTCTTGCTTGTATACTGGTTTTGGAGAAAAGAATCATTTGCTTTTTTGATATAAAATAGGAAGAGCGTGAGAGCGGACTGCAAGAAGTAAGCTTTTGTCACTTTCGTGTTTGGTTTTGGGCAGTTGCCACTTGTCCATTTTCTTAAGTTTGGGGTCCCAATTGACTTTGTCACCGTCATCTTCTATTATCGGGAACAACACTAACTAGTACCTTCTGCTTGCTTACTACAATGTTAAAGATTACATTTTCTACTGAAAAAATAAATGTACAGCTCAAGGACCTTGTCTACCTGACAAAGCAAAATAATTTTTAGTTAGGTGAGAATTAATATGAAATATATGCCTTGTCTAGTTTTGTCTCTCAGAAATTAAACAAAACAGAAGTGGTTGTTCGTACAATGAATATGAGAGCTCAGTTCAAAAAGTTAATCTCCAAATTCATGTGTATAATACATGTAGATCAGTTAGATAAACATTTTTGATCGAGTGATCAAATATGCTACTTTTCTTTCTCTTTTTATTCAATAAGGGACAATTGACATGCATCTAATATTTGCCCTGCTTGAAGATCGACAACCTTGTTGGTCATGAAGCCTAACACTATTTCTTCGATCTTAGCCACCATTTGGAGTCTTCCATCCTTTTGGTCGAGATTGAATTTGATCAATCAAAAAGGCTAATTTGTTAGGCGAGAGAGCTCATACTGTAAAACCATTAATATCTTTTTAATCGAGATAAAAATAACTAAAACACAAATAAGAATTTTTGCATATAGCCACTCAAAAGTACTTTAAATAGCTATAATTTGGGTAATTATATTCCATAACTATAGTTATAACAGTATTTGTATATTACGTTATATAATTCGCGAAGCGTTTGTATAATTCGCTGTACAATTCATAATGTTTGTATATTTTGCTATATAATTAGTGAATCATTTGTATAATTAGTTATACAATTCGTAATTTTGTATAGCATTTGTATATTTAACTATACAATTGGCATACGATGTTCGTATAATTTGCTATAGAACTCGCAGATTTGTATATTTTAATATACAATTCGCATGACGTTTGTATAATTCTTATTGATTGTATATTTGATACAATTCGCTGTACAAAGTCAAATTGCTATTATATAAAGATGTTAGTCACGAGCCGTAATTATTTCAGATTATAGTTATATTAACTAATTAATAGAATATGTTTACTTATCCACGTAATTTTCTCTATTTGCAATGTAGATATACATGAATTGCTTAATCTACTCTTGATGTTAGGGGTTTGTGACGATGTAATGGTTAGTTAACGATCAAATTGTTGTTTTTATGTTTTTAACTCATGCATTAATGTTATAATCGAGATTTTTTCGTGGTGCTCGTCCTTCTTAGGTGTGTTAATCATATGAACACAAGTACCAAATCACAGTTTTGAGATTTTGTGCACCTTTAATTTAATAAAAAGGTATTTGGCCAAGTTAGAAAAGTGTAGATGTTGTGAAAAGAGCACCAAGTAGCCACTTTAAAGATTGTCATTTCAATCTTAGTCAATATTTGAAGAATTATTTAACTGTTAGACAAAATTTAAATTAATAATGCAGATTTTGCTTTTTCTTCTCCAATTTTTCATGTTTCGATTTAAAATTTCAAAGCATTGAGTCCTTAAAGTTCAATTTTTTCATTAAAAACCTTTAGAACATTATATCCTTGAGTTTAATTTTCAATTCAGATTTCAACATTTTCAATTTTAGTGTTTTGAAGTTATGATTTTTTTCATTTAAATTTCATGAACGTCATATTTCGAATGTAGCCTAAACTTCAGTCTTGTGTCATGAGGTTCAATTGTTATGGTTTTAGCTTCAAGCCATTAGAGCGGAAGAAATAATAACGAGTACACTAAAGAAAGAATATTAGTACTGATCAATTTTAATGTAGTTTTCTTGTGCTTTAGTCAATAAAATGATACACATGTTAATGAAATTTCCACCATTCAAACTTCAATTGGACTCTTATGATAATTTATGGAGTTTAAACGATTTGAGAAAATTTCTTGATTGCTAGATAAAATTCTACCTTTTTAAAGTGCATGATAAGCTTTAAATAATTTGGCAACACAATTAGCACTAAAAACAATTCAAAAAGTAGGTAAAATTTATCCTAGTTGTCCCCCTTTTGATACAATTAGTTCGTAAGCGGCTCTTTAATTTGTTTTCTATAATATAACAATTAAATTATTTTCTAAAGATTTCTTCTGAATAAATTCAACACCACATGAGAATATGCTAGATCGTATTATAAAAACTTATAAATCATTATAAATTTTAGATATATTCTAACTTTGTCTAAAAGTTGAACAATATAAAATATTAGACATAATTCTACCATTATTCTAAAGGTACTTTTTTTTTTTAAAACTATATTTTAGAAATTACGATAAGATTTTAATAATGATCGAAAAAAATGGAGATTTGCGTCCATTAGCGAAAAGAGGGCTATCCTTGCGCGTCGCGGGTCCAAGCCCAAATTCGGTATAACGGCCCAAATATGAAACCCAAACACGAATCACTTTTTATTGCGTTAAATCTTGCCAAAACCCTCTTTCCCTTTCTGCAGGCAAAATCAAATTGTTTGGCGTGATTCTTCTCTCTCCGTGCTCTGCCTCCAACTTCGTTCCACCCACACTCAGTTTCTGTTGGTACCATTGTGCGGCTATTCATGGCGAGGCAGAAGCTAAAATCGCTGGTTACGTCATTCACTGTCGGCGGTGAATATCTCGCTGTTTTGTCTCCCGATGGAACTGTTAGAGTAAGCTCTCTTACTTTAACGAGCCAGTTGAGTTTGTTCTACTTGGGGGAATTATCGTACCAATGATGTTTACTTCACTTTCGTTTTCCATTTTTAGTTACGATGTTTTTTTTTTTTTTTTCATTTTGGTATTTTTGGGATTCTACCTTGCCGCGGCCTTCAAACTGTTTTTGGGAAGGAGTGCGAAATTCGAAAATTTTACATTTCCCTAAATCCAATTTTGTATAGAGTTTTCAATGAAAGGCTATGCCTATTAGCGATTAATATGCTGATCTTTATGTTTTTAGAATATTGGGTGGGAGAGGTGTGGTTTCATTAAGAAGCTGATTGTTTTAACATTTTAGAGTATATATATGTATCAATAGCACTGCATTATGGAGGGGTTCCCTCTAGACACCCATGTGACTGTATTTTAAAAAATGATTTCGCTATATAGTCTTTGGTGCTCCATAACGTGTTCATACTTATTTAGATCATTTGATGACATTATATCAATTCTGTTGTATTGTTGCTTGCAACAGTGCCTAGTATAAGTCCTACTTTTGCAAAAACTTAGATGTCTTCACAGTCTATTTATCACCAAAAATATTATAATATCTGGTTGTACCCGACCTCAGTTGGCATACTATCTGAAGAGGTTTTTGACAGAAGAAGAGTATTTGCTTTCTTAGCTGGAAACAGTAGTCTGAATGACTTTCTTATGATCGGTTAACTAAGTTGTGTGGAAAGCAATAAGCAGAAATTTTTCATGACTTGAGCATACATATTTGAACATTTCATATCGTCAAACATTTGAACAATGTCAAAGGATGGAAAGAGTTGGTGGCTCACTCAAACAAGATTTTACTGGCTACATCTAGCATGTTTAGCCTACCCGTTCTTTTTCTGATGCAAAAAGTACTATATTCAGCAGTATGTATTAAGAAGCCAGGTAACAAGAAAGATTATTAACAGTGAAGAAAAGGTAGAATGAACAACTTATTGCTAATGAAGGAAGAGAAAACAACCATTTTCCAAATTGCAAGCCAGTGCTCCAAAATCTTTATGTTGGTTATTATGCAAGTACACAAAAAGATATTACAATTCTTCCTAGACATTTAAACCCTCAGGGGTTGGCCTGGTGGTAATAGACTGGGTAAAACCTGAATTAACCGTGGTGCACTTGCGGAAAACTCCTTACCGAGGGCCTGTGCACCCCCGGTATTAGTCGGGGCTCTAAGAGACTCAGACACCCCATGCAAATAAAAAAAAAAAAAAAATTCTCCCTAGACATTTAAGCAACTGAAGTGATTCAGTCTTCATGGAACCTTATAAAAAAAGGTGTTTTAGTCTTCATCTAAATAGTTATATCTCAGAACACCAGTTCAGTAAGACATTGCATGCCCTTTTTTAGAACATAGGTAGACAAGAATATGAAGTAGGAAAATCTCTACAAATATAATATGTTTTGTAAAGCGGGGGGGGGGGGGGGGGGGTTCATTCGTCGACACACATTATATATGTAAGGTTAAATTCCAGATGTATGTAAATAAACACTTCAATGAACCCCCTTGATATAGTTGAGAAGCTTGGATCAATGGTTAAGGGGGTTCATTTTCTCCTTGTGGTTTCTGGTTCGAATCCCAGTAACTAAAATTTTCCCCCTTTTTAAGCTTTAGCTCAGAAGCTCACTTTATGGATAGGTAAAAGCTCTATTAAGGCCCATTATTCCCTCTTTCTCATTGTTAAAAGTAAGGCCCAGTATATACACTTGCTTAATTTGACATTTGCACCAAAACATATTTATGTTAATATTATAATGTTTGGAAAATTTTCGTAATAGTAGATTTTTATAATTAATGTAGCATATTTGAATAAAATACTATCATTTATGTATATATATTGTCTATCCTTTACCAAAAAAATGAAAACTACATTTAGATTATTATTATTTTGTCTCTCTTTCTCTTTTATTCATGATTCATAAATTATATTAGTCTCTTTATCGTATAAGAATTTTGACGATTTTCAAAGATAATACATTATTAAAGGGGCCTTAATTTGGAACGAAAAAAATTAAATGCTCAAAAAAATTAAGTAGAATATTGTAAACCGGAAAGAAAACGTACATACAAAAAAAAAAATAAAATAAGAAAGGGTTTGGGAAAAAGTAGAAAAAAATGTTAAAGAAGGGAGAGAAGGCGAGCTAAATTGTTGTGGGTTATGATTAATCTTGTCCGTTGTGTCCCGCCCCGCCTTGTTTATCTTTTTGCAATTTTTATGACTTTTGAGTGCTACTTCTTTATATTTTGTACCTCCTTGCAGAAATTCTTGCTTCCGCCACTGTTGTAAATTATTCAATGTACTTTGCCCCTTATTATTTATGTGAACATATTTGATTGGGATCAAAGCTTAAGAAAGAAAGAAAGAAATATTTTTAAAATTTGTGATGCTAAACATGTCATTAATCTGTGGGCTATAAGATTTCGAACCTTGTGGTCTTAAACATGTCATAATATTTGTGTGCTATAAAGACTTGTCATTAGAGGTAAATGGAATGTTTTGGTTAAATTATTTCCAAAGTTAGAAAGGAGGTCCTTCTTCTGCGACAGACTGAAAGGATATAGGGTCACATAATCTGGAACACAGAGAGTATCAGATATCGTGTCAGCGGTCAAAATGAGCTTCTTCTGCCACACCAACACTTTTTTCTCCTATTATATGTAAAGAAAAGGAATTTGGAAGAACGCTATTTCCATTTCAAAAAGAAATACTGTATCCTATCATTGGAGTTCTCAAAACCTATTTTATATTGAAAGCTACTATGTAGTGCAAGTTATTCTTGAAGTGGAGTAGTCCTAAATTGTAAATTAGCTTTGAAAAGTATGAAGTAAAAAAGTTCAACCATTATCAAGATTAAGTCAGGAGCATGTGTGATTCCATTATTCAATTCTCTGCATGCTTTTTGTTTCCATTTGTGTTATGTTCCCATTTAAGAGTTACAGAGTTGAGTTAGTGAGAAGAATTACTGGTCAGTTACTCATTGATATGCCAACAATTGTGTTTTTCAATAATCGTTACCACTGTGTGTTGCTATTACCTTGTGTTTATATTCTTTTTATCAGTGACCTTGTGTTTGTTTTCTTTGTTTTACTTATTACATACCTTTTGATTAATTGTTGCATGTTCTTCAGGTTTGGAACACAAGTAATGGAAGCCTATTTGGTCAGTGGAGACCGGAGAATTCCGGAGACAGTTTTTCTTACATGGCGTGCTGTATTATTGGAAAGAAGGTATCACATAGAACATTGAAAAAAGTGTTTGATTATTGTAATAATGTAGTGGTAAAAAAAATCAGCCAAAGTTTTTTGAACAAGATCTGATCTCTCCACCTCTATGGGTGAATTTGAATATTAGGCCAATGCACTCATTGTTTCACTGTAACACTTTGATAATAGTGTCAACTTTGTTAGGCTATTTATAATCTCACAACTATGTGGTATCTTTTTGTTTTGAACTTGTAGCGCAGGAAAGAACAATGTCTTTTAGTAGCTCTTGGTTCAGGTGATGGAAGTGTTTTAGCAGTTGACATTTCAACTAAGTTGATAAGGTGGAGAAAAGATGGAGCCCTTCCTAGGTATGTTAATTTTTGTTTTTTGACAGAACATACTTTTTGCTCTTGTGTTGAATGAAAAAGTACTTGTCGAGAAAACATGTAGACAGTTATGAATGCCCTTACTTGAATGATGGATGCGTTTGTTATCACAAAAATGGTAAATAACTTTAAATAAGAAATATCTTGCTTTCGAATGCAGCGGAGCTAGTGGTCTGTTTTTTGTGGGCAAAGGTCGTAGGATTAATGCTGTTGCTGTGAATGGTTTAGTACTTGAGATGAACTCCGAAACTGGAGAAGTCATCAAAGAGTTCAAAGTGTCAAAGAAGCCCATTTCCTCAGTTGCTCATTCAACTGGTTTGTATCCAACTTATGTCTTATATTTTTTTTTTTACTTTTTCTTATATTTGACTTCTTTATTCTCACTGTGAAGATGAGAAAATTATAGCTGTTGCCAGTGATAAGTTGCGATTTCTAAGTCCAGAAAGTGGGAAAGAGTTGCTGAAGTTTTCTCCTGATTCAGTAAGCTGTCTTAAATTTTGCCTTCATTATGTGATCTTATTCAAAGTCTACAAAGATCCATAAAATATGAAAAGCTGCTGTAACAGGCCGCTGCACAACATGTTTGGTTATCTAATGATGCCCAATTTGCTGTTACTGCGGGGTATGGCGAGAAACAACTTCAAGTGTGGAAACTTGATTTTGGAAAAAGGGCTGCAGATTATGGGCATGTTGTTTCCATGAAACATCCTCCTGTAATGGTTGAATGCAGGAATGATTGCAAGGGAGGAGATGGGATGGTTGTCCTTGCAACATCAGAGAAGGGTGTTTGTTATGTTTGGAACTTTGAGTCCGTCACTGATGAAGCTGCAAAGCCAATTAAGATCACAGTAAAACCCAGCAAAGGGGAAACGGATGAGAGAGCTGGAAGAGCTAAAAAGAATCTTGTACCCATAATTGCTGCCAGATTGCATGCTTTAGATAGAGATTCACATTTGAGCGCTGTGATTGCTTATGGCTCTGTTGAATCCCCAGAGTTTACATCAGTAGACGTTTCAAGTCCGGGGGAGGATATCGTCATAACAGCAGGAGAGCAGACCGAGAAAGAGGTTGCTGCAGCTCAAGCAAATGGCCATGCCAAAAAAGGTGTTGTTAATATCACTTTATGTTTTCCTGTTTTCTTGTGGGAAACTCAACCCTCCCTTACAGAAGTCTGTGTCAACCCTCCCTTACAGAAGTCTGTGTCACCCCCTTCCCCTCTTCCATTTGTACACCTGACTGGCCAAACAGTGCTGAGCTACATTTTCTTAAACTCGAATTATGGTCAAAGAGTCACTGTGAGAGATAAAAACATTTGTCAAGTTGCCAGCCTTTTTTGCAAATGAGACCGTCACTCTATTAGATTTAACAAGGATTTTTGATAATTTCATGTATCACGTGCACCAACATTTTTTATTCATGATGTGAACAGTTTCAAGAATAGAGTTATCCTTATAATCTTTCTAATGGCTCCTCCCTCTGTTTTCAGGTGGAGATATGGAAGTGGAAGGTGCTAACTTAATCCAGAGAAGCAAAGTGACAAACAAACGACCAGCATCTGATCTGGATGTCACTGGTGAAGCGAGTATCACAGATAATGGTATGATATGTTGCATGATTTTTTGCATTGCTCAATTTGGGTTTCAACGTATGTATTTTAGGTGACTCCCGGACCCATTGATCTTCAAATCATTCGCTTATTGGTGATCTCCATTACAGATTACTGATCTTTATATCTAAAAAAGTAAAATTCAGTATATAATGAATCTGTACTGGTCCATTTACTTGATATTGCTTCACAACTTCAAACTTAATCGTCTGGTCTAGTGTTAACTAGCAAAAGGGAGAGTTTTAAGTCTTGGAATAACATCCTCCTGTTGTTCACTTTAGACTTTGCAAGCCCCCGAAACAATGATTAATATGAATATTTTAGCACAATACTCATAATAATTGATTTGGAGAATAAATAATTAACGATGTGGGTAAAATAGGAAAAAAATAATTGAGTTCTTTTGATACGTTAAAAAGTGACAAGTAAAAGTGAATGTGTTTCGACTTTGAACACATTAATTTCTTTTCTTTTTTTAAAAATTGACAACATTGTCCTCCTTCAGTCCAACACTACTTATCTACTATTGATTTGACAGAGGGATTAAGAAGCAGTAAATGATTGGGGGGTAAATTTACCAAATCACCCTTTGAATATAATAAATACAATGTCTTGACAAATGTAATAGGGAAATGACTTTAATTAATGATAAGGGTAAATTATGAACTGAGTGTAAAATTATCTCTTGATTTCAGAAAATGGATAAGTGTTGTTGGATGTCTATTTTTAGTATAGTAGACAAGTAAAGATGGATGGTGAGCATTAATCTCTGGTCTTCCAACTTGCATTGGATATAATTATTATTTTGGGTGTCTTGACATTTTAGGGCTTTGCCTTTGTGTTTTGGACTATTATTTACATGTAGACTGCTTCCAGTAGAATAAACCTCAGGAGTTGTTTGGTACCTCATCAGTGTCTTCGTGTTCAGTAGAGAACCTGTTCATTCCCTTTGAAAGGGGTCATATATTTTGTTCTTTAGTGGGTGTGCCTTTGTGTCGTCGTTATGATGTTTCTGTGTATTGAGTATCACGACAAGGGGTCATTTCATCTTAGAGACTTGAAAAGCATTCACTACCTTCTAGAGAATAACCTTTTTGTCTGATGATATGTAGGTAATGGTGAACCTATTGATGGAGTTCAGATTGATGATCTTAGCGAGCCAACCATGGGCGAGAAACTCGCAATGCTCCATTTGGAAGACAACAGTGAAGATAAAAGCAACAAGAATCTAGAATCTGCTCCTCAAACGAAGCCTCCAAGTGCTGATTCAGTTCATGTTCTGCTGAAGCAAGCACTTCATGCTGATGATCGAGCACTTTTGATAGATTGTTTATACAGACAAGATGAGAAGGTTATATTTCAACTGAATTATTTTCAGGGTTCTAGCATCTGATTGATGGTTTATTTCCTAATTTGTGGGATGTATCTTGACTATGCAGGTCATTGCAAATTCAGTCTCTCTTTTAAATCCTTCAGATGTTCTCAAGCTTTTACAGTCACTCTTGTCTATTATCCAGTCAAGGTAAGGAGATAGTGAATTTCATAAATCTGGATGTTCCTTTATATGGGTAATTTTGTCTAAGTTTTGCATTTTGACCACCTTGAGAATATCAAGTTTGATGGCACCAAAGGGATGAATGCTAATTACGAGACTCATCTCGTGGCTTAAATTGTCATTTGCTGTTAACATATTGTCCTGACCACCTTGAGAATATCAAGTTTGATGGCACCAAAGGGATGAATGCTAAGTACGAGACTCATCGTGGCTTAAATTGTCATTTGCTGTTAACATATTGTCCAATGCTATCAATATAATAAAAACCTTTCTCTACTTCTGCAATGTGCAGTTGCCTTCTTGCAAGTCCCCATGTCATAGATTGGTCAAGTAAATGTTGATTATGGTACTTTTTCTTGACAGGGGTGCTGTATTGGCTTGTGCCCTTCCTTGGCTGCGAAGCTTGCTTCTACAACACGCTAGTGGAATAATGTCTCAAGAATCCTCTTTGCTTGCACTCAACTCTTTGTATCAGGTTAGGGGAGTAACTCTTCAGTATGTTGATAAGAGTACCTATAGCAACTGGTAGAATGTATCCGAAAGTACTTTTGTGGACTTTGTGCAGCTTATCGATGCCAGACTTTCAACACTTCACCAAGCTCTTCAGCTATCAAGCTCCTTGGAATTGCTTTACGCAGGGGTAAGGATAATGTGGAATGTGAATCCCTCAATTACATCCTCCCTCTCAACCTCTTCCACACAGAATCTTGACAAATTTATTTATGTTTTCACAGACTATTGATGATGGTGATGATGAAGAAGGTGCCATACAGCCCGTCATCTATGAAGATTATGAAAGTGACGAAGAGGGCTCTGAAGTTACCGTGGAAACCGAAAGCATCCCAGATGTTGAGGAACCCGAGGCTTTTAGTGATATTAGTGATCATGAAGGAAGTGACGGCATGAGCGAGTGAGTTCTAACCAAAAAATTCATTCAGTTTCATGAAGAATGCAACACATATTTTGGACAAGTGCACATCATGGAAAATGGGCAACGGATCCACATTGACGTGATGATACAGATATCAACACATACCGACTCAAAAGAATATACAAACGAGAGAAAAGCTGTGACGTGGTGACTGTTTTAGGAAAGGAGTATAAAAAATTATCATCTGATTTTTGAGGCACCAAAGGGCTATAATTATTTATCTGCCTACGAGTGTTTCTGGAAGATAAAATTTGCAACCCTTCTGTTTGTATTTTATTCTTTTAGAGATGGGTAATCGCAATGAAACTTGGTATTTCGAGTTGAGTCGAAGTTCGATTAAAGCTTGCAATATCAGAAAATGAAGAGCTTTGAGATTTTTTACTAATTGAGAAGCTGCTATAATATTTAACTTGAGATGGTCTAATTAAATTTTGTGAGGGGTGATTTGATAGATGGGGGTGTACAAAAATAATGTATATTAATGCTGTCATTAGTTATATGTGCATTAACTAAGTAAAAATTATTTTTTCTCTAATAAGACACTACCAAACTAATATACACTACCAAGCCATTGCTTCTAATGAGACAATACCAAACTAGTACGCACCTACTAAAGTTATTCCGACTTATCACTTTCGTGAGAGCAAAATAGCTTTTGCAACAAACATATTTTGATTTGGGCTAATTTTGAGACTCAACACAGTAGAATTTTCATTGTTTAATAGTATTCAAAACTCAATGTTTAATGGTCGGAAACTCATTGTTTAATGTTAAGTATATAAATATCAGTATGTTCCTATTGTTCTGATGATGGTCCATAAACTGTACCCACAACAGCATAAAAGAGAGAAGTCCAACGTTTCAAGACAAGTTTTTCAAGCATATTTTACATTGAATATTCTCTAATTGAAAAAGCTTCTCTTTAGCTTCTTGTGCAAGATTACAACAAATCCAAATGTGGGACCTGATAAATCAGATTTGTAATTCTCGTGTCTTGTGTGTGTTATATTGTGTTAAAAAGTGTAAGATTAGTTCTCAATTAAGAAGGCAAATAATTAATTTCATTTCCAGTTAATTTGTGTGTGGAACCATACCTTGCAGACAGGGTTGTAGTCTCAAGGTGTGTGTTGTTTCAGTCTAACTACTCAAGTGGTGTAGGTTAGATTGAACCAGGCTTAATGGTTGCTCATCACTTGTGCTAGTTGCACGAGTTGTCTATGTTGTAAGAAAAAGTAGAGAAATAACATATGTGTTGTATTTCTCTACTTTGCTCTCAGTGAATTTGGTAGGTAAATCCTATGTGACAAGTCCCTTGAGCAAGGAATTTTTTCACGTAAAAATCCTTATATTTTCTTCGGTCGATTTCTTCTCTCTGTTTTGTGTTCTTGACTGTTATCTAGTAAGGGACCTGATAACTCAACATTTAAGTAGTTACTGACTACATGCTTCCGACTACTGTAGTCGGAAACTTTAGTGAGATCAAAATAGCTTTGCAGCAAATATATTTTGATTCAGGCTAATTTTGAGACTTAAAGACAGTAGAATTTCCAAACATTTGTTTAGTAATATTCAAAACTCAAATGTTTAATGGTTGGAAACTCAATGTTTTAGTTACCGACTACATTTTGAGACTTAAGACGGTAGAATTTTCAAACATTTGTTTAGTAGTACTCAAAACTCAAATGTTTAATGGTTGGAAACTCAATGTTTTAGTTACCGACTACATTTTGAGACTTAAGACGGTAGAATTTTCAAACATTTGTTTAGTAGTATTCAAAACTCAAATGTTTAATGGTTGGAAACTCGATGTTTAAAGTAGTTACCGACTACAGCACATATACTTTGATTCAGGCTAGTTTCCGCTGTAGTCGGAAACAGATTTCCAACTACTGTAGTTGGAAACTTATGCGAGATCAAAATAGCTTTGCAGCAATATATTTTGATTCTAGACTTAACAACAGTAGAATTTTCAAACATTGTTTAGCAGTATTCAAAACTCAATGTTTAATTGTCGGAAACTCAATGTTTAAGTAGTTGCCAACTACAGGTTTCCGACTAAACTAGTGAGCTTGTCGAGCTTGAACCTTGGTAGACCTCAATTCAATGGCGTGTCGTCACATTTTATCGAATTCGCACGTTAAATTTTAGATCAATACTTGGTCACTCACTAATTGTTGCTTCACCAATTTTTGCAGGTCGGCATTGAAGGATTTTTGCAGGTCGGCATTGAAGGATTCAAAGATCAGACTACGTACCAAGTAGAAATCTTTTATTATATCCCCTTAAAAAGGGGAGAAACTTCAGAGTAACAAACAAAGCAGCTGCTAAACACAGAGATACGCTAACACTTGAATCCATCCAAGAAACAAATTAAAAAGAGATCCAAGTATGATAGTAGACAAGCCTACTGGTGATCTACAGTTCCATGTTTTTTTGTGGCATCAGGATCTTCATCAGTGTCTGCCATGCCAAAAGTGTGCTTGACAGCTTCAGCAGCCCCGTGAGCCATGCTCTTCACTTGTTGTCCAGTCTGCTGGAGTATTCCCCCAGCTTTCTCTTCACCAGCTCGAGCCGTTTCTTTACCCGACTCCATCATTTCTGAAGCCTTCTCTTTTGTAGCCTGAGCTGCTCCCACCATCTTTTCCTTAGCTGCCTGAGCTGCTCCACCAGTCTTCTCCTTCGTTGCCTGGGCTGCTCCACTTGTCTTATCCTGCGCCGTTCCTTTCGCAGAATGCGCCGTCTCTGAGGCCCTGTCCTTTGCTGCTTGAGCCTTTTCTTTCACATTTTCCATTGTTTGACCAACCTTCGCCTGTATGTATCCAAAACCAAAGGAAATACCAAAATCGATTCAACAAAAACACTCCTTTCATTTATTTTACTTATATCACTTTTCAGGTAAAAAGGTAAAAAAAGTCAAAATTTTAATCTAATAGTTTAAGATATATTTTTTCATGAATGAAGAATGATAACTTCTCGTATTTTTTGTGTAATTTTCAAAATATTTGGTGGAAGTTTGGTTAAGTTACAAAAACGAAATAACAACTAGTAAAAATGAACAGATGGAGGCCAATTTTATGCTGCCCCAATTTAATCCGCCCCAACAATTAGAGAAGAGAACATAAATTTAGATAAGAGCAGAGTAGTGTTACTTTCTTTTTTTAATATTTTATATCAAATCAACTGATATTACAAGAAATATGATCGAAAGAAAAAATCTCTATTTGTTCAATATTGAAATAATTTCAGAGGTTTTTCCTGACTTTGTCCGTGTCAACAAACAATTCGAAATACCTCAACTTTTTTAGAACAACCGAGAAAGATAAAAAAGATGCAGGATCATTTGTCTGCTTGGCTAGTCAAGCATGGGCTAATTCATAGATCTTTGAGCTTTGATTACCAATAAGAAAAAACAGGAGTAATTGTCCATACGTACCTGAGTTTGGCCCTTGGTTTCACCAGCTCTGTAGCTCTGCTCGTGGGACATGTTTGCAGTGTTGAAGTTACGAATTAAAACGTAAATAAAGGAGATGTGAACAAAAGCAGAAAGTATATAAGAGGAATATATATTTTGGGAAGATTATTAGAAGTCAGAATATAGTAGTGATGATATGTCTTGGGTTGTGCATGGTTTATAAAGACTTGGTAGTGTGATACAACGTTGACACGTATTATGTTATCTAACGCGTGTATAGGACACGTGCCATGCTACTGTTAGCTTCCGTTGTGTAGTCAAACTTATTTCATTCCGCGAGGATCAACCTAACTTCCTGCCTGCTACCGAATACTAATACTATACTAATTATTAGAGGTTATTGATTTCTCAAAATGTAGAATTGAGTTAAAACAATTTATGCAGTTAAATTAGAATTGATCATCTTATATTAATAACTTTAAAATATAGAAATGTAACATTGTTCGAGAATAAAAAAGTTACGTAAATGTAGGTTTGTTTCTTATTTCACTAGAATGAGAACCTTTTGGATACTGATTAGGAAGATGGGTTTGGTATACTCGTTCATTTTATCATTTAGAGCATATATATACTCGTATATATATTTTTATTTTATAAAAATAGCTCATATATAATTTATATATAGCCTTTTATTTAATAGAAGTGAAAAAATAATTTTTAATTTAAGAAAATTTCATGATTCTTTTTTACTTTTTTGATTATTATTATTTAAGTTTTTTATTTTTATTTTTTGGCTTTGGAGTATGATGGAATAAAGCAAAATGACTTTTTAAACTGTCTGCGCTTCTTTCATTTGTGAAG
>JAABOM020000075.1:27239352-27250447 GCA_011800125.2 Solanum clarkiae
TCGACGCTCCTCATGGATCATCTGGAAACAGTCGCTTTATGTTTTTAAACATAGGGGTTAGGCTGCGTACATCCGACTCCCCCTCTTCCCGCAATGAGCGGGAGCCTTTTGAGGCACTGGAGTATGATGTTGTTGTATTCTTTATATGAGAAACAAAAAAAAGTGAATGGAAAAAGAGGAGAAAATTTTATAATCACTTTTTTCTAGCTTTATTGTAATTTATTTTTGTATATATAAAAAAGTTGGAGGTATATATAATAAATTTTACAAGAAAGCGAGTGAGAAAAAATAAATTTGCCATCAACGCGTAATGACTTTAAATTAGATGTTTAATTTAAAAATCAAAAATAGTATGTGTAAAAAGAATTAAATATATTTATACATGAATTTTTTAACAAAAATAAATTTAAAACTATTTTTTCACACTTTCAAATCAGAGGAAAAAAGTATATGAACTATTTGTGTGATGATAAGGATAGACATTAGTTATTTTTAATTGACGAAATATATAAGCTCTGAATGATAAAATTGAGAAATATATCATGCCATTTTCCGTACACACGTGAATTTCTTTTTAACTTCTCATTTCAATTGCACTAAATTACCTTTGGTCAATGTGAACATGTATCTGTAAAGGAGTTATGTGTAATTTCCTTGGGGAGGTTGTGGTCCGATCAAAATCATCCGCCAGGCCAGGAATTATCAAGATGTTGCACTGTGCCATGTGTTAGAATATGCATGAATTGAGATCACAAATTCTGCTTATAAATTCACTAATCCAACAACTTCAAAATCCACGCCATATTTTGCCTTTTGATCTACAATAATAAACAAAACTAAGCAACAAAAACTAATCAACATGGCAAACCAAGGAAGCGACAACCTTCATAGCAGTATCAACGTCCCCAGCCAAGCTCAGGTCTCATTACACTTCTGTCTTCTTGATACTAATTTTAAGTTGTCGAGCTTAGGTTTCATTACACTCTTCTCTCTTTTTGATACCAATTTTGAAGTGCAGAATCAATCTATAAAATCATGATTTATCTATTTACTTATATAAAAGTTCGGTTAAACATGTAAGAAAATTGATCCGTAACTCATAAGAAATATAGTCAGAAAATATACTTTTCTAAATATTGTTTGAAATGCAACATATAAAAATAATTAAGAAAAGGAGATTATTAGCTTAATTAGTTTAATAATCAAACAAATATAAAAAAAATAATTTAAAAATGAAATTTGATAATAGGCGTTCCATATGAGGTAGATGATAAGGTCTGCGTACATTTTACCCTCCCCAAACCTATTTATAAAATTCCACTGAGTATGCTGCTTTTGTAATGGACATGTTAAACTATGCACTTTGTTTAATGCATCATGAACTAGGATTTCGATCTAAATAACCTTAGATGATTCTTTAATGAACGCTCCATTTGATAACTTGTCCTTTGTTGATTCATACAAAATTCACTCCATTTCGTCCGAATTCTCATTTTAAACTCCTAATACTGACTTTTTTTTTTCCTAACTAATTGTAGATGACAAGGGAAGACTGGTTGAACCAACCATCTGACATCCATAGCCAAAACCAAGGCCAAGGCCAAGCAACCAACTTGCTTCAAGAGGTAAAATTAACATTTCCATGAAGTGACTAATTAATAAATGGAATGAACAAAATGTGAATGCTGCGTTCCGTAATTATTTCAGACCGGGACACAAGTGAAGAACATGGCTCAAGGTGCAGCAGGTAGTGCAGTGAACATGGCTCGTGGAGCTGCAAGCAGTGCAGCACACATTGCACAAGGTGCAGCTGACGCAGTCAAAAATACTCTTGGAATGAATCCTTCACACAACCCCACTGACAATTCTAGTGGCAATTATTTAAACAACTCAGGCACCATCAATTTCGACGATGACTACCCAAACAGTACCACCACTATTCCAGGAGGTACAAATTATGCAAACAACCCACGCAATCCTAGCACCGGAATTTAAATTTACCCTTTTTTATTGCGCTTAGTAAGTTTTTAAAATTTGTAATTTGTTTCTGTTCTTTTTTGTCGGGGAGAATTAATAGAGGAGGTGTCATCTCCCTTCTTTCCCAGAATTAAAATAAGGTTCAATAGATGGACCGAGTTCATTTATAGTTTTATACATTGTCAAATTGAAAGATGTTGATTGATTTGTGAATTTTGTCTATTTAATTTATTTGTTTAAAGATGTACTTGGTAACTTGGATTTTGCATCAACAGTATTTTTGTTCTCATTATACATCCTTGATGGTGAAAATTGTCAAAAGGTTGTTTTTCTCGGACTTATTAAACAATTGGATCCTCTATCATAAATATAAGAGCAACTTTCATGAATCACAAATATATAAAGCTTGAAAATGTTTCATAGTTATAGTTTGGATCATTGCATTTTGTAATTATAGTTATAACAATGTTAGTATAATCCGCGCAACATTTGTATATAATGTTTGTATATTTTGCTATACAATTCGTGCACAACGTTTGTATAATTCTCTATACAATTCAGACTGTTTGTATATATTTCGTCATACAATTTGATTACCACACAACTTTTATATAATCTCGCACATCATTTATACAAACATTATACAAAGGTTGTGCGCGATTATACAAACGTTCTGTACAAAATTCAAATTGCAATTACAGCTAAATGTTTGTCACAAATCATAATTAATTTAAACTATAGTTATGCTAGCTAATTAGCTAGTATATATTTGCTTATTTGTATAAAAACAATTCTAAGGCTTAAGGTTATAACAATTGTTTAGAGTGGTCTACAAAATTTTATTACTCTCTCTTTTTTCATTATATGTTGTATTAACTTAAATAACTAATTATTCAAAAATAGGATTAAGGATATAAAATATTCCTCAACTTTGTTTTATTATTTGACCTTTCCCTTGCCGTTAAAAATAAATTGGAAATGCCCCTACCGTTATAAAACTACTCATCTGTGCCCTTTTTTAGATGAAAACCCTCAAATAGCATCAATTTGACTTGATTTTCATATTACCCAATCGCTCAACAACTCAAATCTGACCCAGCCTAAAAAATACTAAACTTAACTCAATCCAATTCCTAAAACTACTCATTTCTCAAAATCTAATATAACTAAGCATTATATTAACTAGTTACAAAAAAACCACAAAGTCGTATAAGGATTAACCAATAAATCTTAAAAAAAAAAATAAAAATCTTATGAATCATTACATGCAAATCAAGAACTAAGTCGTATATAATCAAAGGAAATCAGAAGCCCTAAAATGTATAACACAACAACCCTAACCCTAGCCCTAACCCTAACCATAACCCATAAATCAAAGAAAGCACACAAACCCTAACCCACAAATCAAAGAAAACCCAAAAATTAACCCTAAATCGTTCAACCAAATAAAAAATTCATAACTTGCAAAGTTATAAAAATAAGACCTGTAAAAAGAAAATTCATAAATCAGTAAGTCAAAAAGTAAACATACAAATACACAATCAAAACAATAAACCTAACTCATTAACAAAACTCGTAAATCCATAAACAAAATAGGCAAATTCTAACTCATAAAAACGTATAGAAAAACAAACAATCAAGTAAACTAGCTTAAATTTCATACCTTAATAGTTTCTACAAGAGATTCAGACCAACTCAAATGCTTAGGAATTCAAACACTTAGAAATTTCTTCAAACACTTAGAAATTTCTTCAGACGCTTAGGAAGAAAAGAGATTAGGTCGTAACTTTGGATTTTGAGAAATGATTAGTTTTAGGAATTGAATTGGGTTAAGTTATGTGTTTTTTTAGAATGAGTCGAGTTTGGATCATTGAGGGATTGGATAATATGAAAAATTGGTCAAAATTATTTTATACGGGGGTTTCCATCTAAATAAGGGCACGGACGAGTAGTTTTATAATTGCAGGGACATTTCTAACTTACATTTAACCCCGAAGGTAAAATCAAATAATAAAACAAAGTTATTGAATATTTTTGATACTTAACCCTTAAAAATATTAATGACATTGATATAATCTTTTTAAAAAAAACATATGAAATAGAATAAATATACTTTTGAGTATTTTATATAATTTTTTTTATTTAAAAATTCTAACAATTAAAAGCTAGCGGTAGGCAAATTAATTTCTAAATATAATAAGCAGTTAATTTGAGCAGCCTAGGATCGTTGTGTCTGCTTCAACTGTTTCAAGCAGGTAGCTGCCTATTGGCTTGATGGTTCAAGCCGGACATCTTAATTCCAACGTTCCGAGATTGAACCTCAACAACGCCAATATTTCTACATTAATTATTATTTAATTATTTCTTCAACAACTTCAACAATGAAATTACAATAACGTGTCTACTTAATTTTGCGGTGACTAATAAAATATCTACCTAAATTTACTATGTCATTTTTATTAATTATTATTTAAATTATTGTTTACTGCAAGCAGGCAGCTGAGCATTTCAACTGCTTGTTGCAACTGCTTGAAACAGGCAAGTGACCACAATGTGCCTGCTTAGTGTTGCAGTGGCTATAAAAGTGTCTGGTTAATTTTACTGTGTCATTTCTGTTAATTATTATTTAATTATTTCTTCATCTACTTCAACTACGAAATTACAATAACGTGACTACTTAGTTTTGTGGTGGCTATTAAACTGTCTAGCTAATTTTACTATGTCATATCTATTATGTGTATTATTTAAAGACTACTTAAAAATATTAAAAATTTAAATTGACTTTTCAAATTTTATCTGGATCATAAAAATTAAAAAAAAATTATTGAGCACGTGCAACGCACGATCTCAAAAAACTAATAAAAGTATAAAATATTATTGTGATTACTACTTGATTATTTAGTTATTCAGAATAATGAAATTCTGACAAAACAAAATTTACTATTCAGTGGTGATATGATAAAAATAATTTGATCAAATTATTGTTGTGAGTAATATCGTATCTATAGTTTGCCACTAACACTAACAATACTCTTTTTTATATAATTACATAGTTAGATATTGCTTTTATTATATTTTACATTTTACATTTTACAAATATAAAACAAAGATAATTACGCAATAAAGGTCAAGGTCAAAATAATTTGAATTCCCTTCATTTAATTTTTAAATAATTATTTTATAATAATGTATCTTATTAAAATAATCTAGACTCTCGTGCTATTTATATAAGGGCATAACAAATGTAACTTAGCCAAGAAGCAGTGAGCATCAATTCATATCTCTTGGCAAACCAGGTATGTGATGCGGGATTAATTCTTTTTATTATTGTTTTTCTATTTGAAGCTGAGATTTAGTTATGATATAGATTTACGAAGTATATTAAAATCTAGTTGAAAATTAAATTAGCAAAAAACGTGAGGCATTGAATAGGGTTTTTCTTTCTTAATCTGAACTTACGCATTCAAACTTCTTTCTCTTGGCAAAATCAGGTATGTGACGCGGAATTAATTAGTTTTATTATTATTTTTCCATTTGAAGCTGAGATTTAGTTATGATATAAACTTACGAAATAAATTAAAGATCTAGTTGAAAATTAAATCAGCAAAGAATGTGGGGCACTGAATAGGGTTTTTTTGTCTTAATCTGAACTAGGTGTGATAATTTCAATTCGTATAAGGTAAATTTATTCATTTTATCAATATTTATTTTAATAGATCACTCATATTTTTTAAATAGATAAATATGAGTTGATTTATTTTAAGAGTTCATACAAATATGGTCAAAATAAATAAAATATGGTATCTATATAGACTCATAGATCCCCCAACTCATAATAAAAAATTGTTAATTACTCAACAATTTTTTTATTTTTTATTGGGGTGAGCATAAGTACCAAAAATTTGAAAAATCGAATCAAATTAAACTAATTCGGTTTTTCAGTTCGGTGTCGAGGTGGGGGGCATAATTTTTTTTTCTAATTTTCTATTGGGATGGGCATAAATATCGAAAAATCGAATCGAACCAAACTAATTCAATTTTTCAGTTCAGTGTCGGAGTGGGGGGGATTTTTTTTTATTGGGATGTGCATAAATATCAAAAAATTTGAAATATTGAACCACCCCAAACTAATTCGATTTTTTGATTCGATGTCAGGGTGGAGTGGGGAAAAAAATTAGTTTTTTAAAAATATTTTTATTAGGGAGGGCATAAATACCGAAAAATTAAAAATCGAATCAAACCAAACTAATTCATTTTTTCAGTTCGGTGTCGGGGTGGGGGCAAAATTTTTTTTATTTTTTATTTGGGCGGGCATAAATACCAGAAAATCAAAAAATCGAATCAAACCAAACTAATTCGATTTTTCAGTACGGTGTTGAGGTGTGAGGGGGAGGGGCAAAAAAATATTTTTTTTTATTGGGGTGGGCATAAATATCAAAAAATTGAAAAATCAAACCAAACCAAACTAATTCAGTTTTTCGGTTGGTGTCAAGGGGGGTGGGGATTAATTTTTTTATTTTTTTATTAGCGCAGGCATAAATACCGAAAAATCAAAAAGTAAAATCAAACCAAACTAATTTTGTTTTTTGGTTTGGTGTCGGTGTTCGGTGGGGGGGGGATTAACTTTTTATATTTTTTATTGGGGCAGGTATTAATACCAAAAAATCGAACCGAACCAAACCAAACCAAACTAATTCTATTTTTTAATTCGGTGTCGGGTTTGGGGGAAATTTTTTTTTTAATTTTTTATTGGGGCCGATATAAATACCAAAAAATAAAAAAATTGAACCAAACCAAACTAATTCAATTTTTCGGTTCAGTGTCGATGGGGGGAGTGGGGGGCAAAAAAATTTAACTTTTTTTTAAATTTTTTATTGGGGTGAGCATAAATACCAAAAAATCAAAAAATCGAACCAAATCAAACTAATTTGATTTTTTGGTTCGGCGTAGGTGTTTTTTTTTTCAAAAGTTCAGTTATTCGATTCGGTGTAGGGGTCTCAAAACTTCGGTACACGGAAGAACCAAATTTTTATTAAAAAATTGAAAAAATATTTTTTTTTTCAAAAATAATTATTAAGGAGTAGGGTCGTGGTGATTAGGATTGAACATTAACAATCTAACTTTAATTTAATTTTTTTTTGCTTCAAGAGAATAAAGTGGATTGGAATCATTCTTAGCCAAATCATATTTGACCAAAGTCACGTTTACCCATATTTTACATGAATGAATTGTGATCAAATCCATTTTGATTCAATTCATCCTAATTCAATTCAATCTACCAATTTGCCACCTCTAATCTGAACTTACGCATTCGAGCTTCTTTGTGTTGCTTCTTTTATCATTCGATTTTTCATTTTTCCTTAATCATCTTTGTCATTATCATCATCGTATACACAAATTTTATTTTATCAAAATATCATTATTTTAGAAAATATTCAAAGATCTCAATTCAAGATATAGACTATGAGAAGCTAATAGCTTTTAGATCTACTCAATCCTTCTAAAATTAAATAGTTGGTAAAAATAAATGTACTTATCGATTCGAAATATTTGATCTTAGGTTCACTTTTCCTTGAAAGATTATTATTTGAGTAGGATCAAGCAATGCCCGATATCTATTAATACTAAAATATTAACGAATATAACATTTTATATTCTCATTTACCCCATCAACTAAGGGTGTTTATGAAAAATTGAAAAATCAAATCCAACCAAATCAAAGAAAAAAACAAACACTTCTTTTTATATTTGTTTTCAATTTTAAAAACCGATAAACTTTGATTTGGTTTTATTTTTAAAATTTAAAGTTGAAAATTTTTTATTTGATTTTGAGTTTAAAGGGGAAAAAACTATGTACATACACACAAATTATTTTTTTGCCTTTATTATTTAGTCTGATTTATAAGTTTTATTTTTAAAATTTCAAGAATTTATTTCATGTTCAAAATAATGTCTTTGAGTAGTCAATCATTCATTATTCTTTAATTTAATCATCACCAAAATATCTTGATAAATCATTACTAGATCTTAATTTTTTTACACTGAATTTTTTTTTTTTTTTGGAAAATGGATAGACTTTTTGACCATGCATATAATTTTATTGAGCAAATATACCTGTAATAAATCTACTCAATTAATGTAACTTTGTAAGTATTAGAGGAAAATTTACTCAAATCCAATCACGAACATTCTACCGTCAAACTTTAACTTTTGCTTGTTAATTTTTTTGAATAATTGTGTAAAAAATTACTCAGAATTAGATTTATTTTATTCTAATCCTCTTCGACGTAGTTTTAGCTAATCTAAAGAAAGACAAATTCCTCGTTTGTTCAGTCAGTGTGTTCACTGAGTTTCAGGCAAGGACTCCTCATTAGTACTTTCTTTTGATTTCTAAAACCGAATCGAATGTTTTAGTTAGTGATGTTCAACTTTTAATTTTTTTAATCTTTGAAAGCATGATCTGAACATTCTCCAAAAAAAAAAAAAATTTCGATAGAACTTAGAAGTAGAGTTGTTAACGCAGGATGATCATCTGGATTTTCTCTTCAATCGATTATAGACTTGTATAAATGCAGTTCTTTTAAATCTGATTTCTGCAAACGCTAGAAACCCTAAACAGTAAAAGAATGAGTAGACTTGCTAATAAACGTGAAGAGTGTAGTGACAAAAAATGTGTGTAGAATTTTAATGTTGAATGTGGCTGTTTGAAGGAACCCAGAGCGGAGAATTCAAGAATGGCTCAGGAAGGTAACAGGTCAAATGTTGGTAGGACCTTTGTTTATCCACCAATATGCCGACAATTCCGGAGGTGGGGTAACTGTCGTTTCGGTAAAAAGTGTCGTTACATTCATACTGCTGGTGGGTCTACTCAGAGAGGCAGGGAGACTGCTGCGATAACTATTGAGACTGCTGGGAATGAAGTGAAAAATGTGGAAC
Source organism: Solanum clarkiae (assembly GCA_011800125.2). NCBI lineage: Eukaryota > Viridiplantae > Streptophyta > Magnoliopsida > Solanales > Solanaceae > Solanum > Solanum clarkiae. Next base: position 27,248,266 of record JAABOM020000075.1, read on the forward strand.
CCAAGAGGCCTGTGGATTTTCGTTACCTGAAGACCAGGATTTGCAACCCTTGGAAAAGGGACGGTCGCTGTCCTTATGGTTCAACATGTCAATTTGCTCATGGGAAAGGAGGTATTTTCACCGCCATTAATTAGTTCAATATTGAATAGTCGTGTTATTCCCCTGTTATATTGTTCATTCCTTGCATAAAGCATATTTGTCTGAGTCCTGATATATGGAGGAATAGAATGACATGATTTTCGTCTTCACAAAGTGTAGAAAGAGGTTGTCTTTCCATTGAGCCAGGGAGACAATCCAAATCGTAGTCAATGTCCAAATATTTGATTGTTCTTGTGGCTTGTTGCATGCCTCCAACTCTTAAGAAGATTATTGTTCAAGACTTTGTTGAAAACAAGAAGCTTAGTGAACACGGTTAATGTGCAAGTTCCTGTTTTTAATTCTGACTTCTATTCTCTGATTTCTATCAGACCCTTTAGGCTGGTGGTTTGTCATTTTATCGACAAACAAGCTACTACCCAAGTATCTACCTGTTTATGTGTTGGTAGATGTGCTTTTCATTGTATGTCTACTGTAGGATGGACATGTTTTACGAATCTGTTGAAAACTAAACTTGATTTGGGCTTTGGTTTTTGATTTGGACTTGCAAGTGTTGGCCCAATAAATAGTCTATTATCTCGAAGTATCTTGTACTACTGGTCAAAGTGTCTAGAAATATCTTGTAAAATCTCTAGTCTAGAAATGTCCATGATAATATCTAGGGAATAACTATCTAGATACTAGTTAGTGGAGTTAGATCCAAGAACATTCCTTGTACTTGTATAAATAGGGGTGTTCTCCCCTCATTTGAAATCAAGCAAAAAAAAAAGGTTCAAGATCAATATAATATGAGTTTTCTCCACTCTTCTCAATATTCTTTCCACCTGTATAAGTAGTTCTTCTCTAATATATAGCCTTTTATTTACAACAAAGTGGCATCAGAGCTTGGTTCGACAAGATGATGGCCAACAATGTCATCACGTTTCCTCGCCTCACAAAGGATAACTATGATCGATGGAGCATCCAAATGAAGACCTTCCTAGGTGGACAAGACCTCTGAGAGATTGTGGAGCAAGTTTATGAGGAGCCTAAAGACAATGGCTCACTCACGAAGGAACAAAAGCAAGCCAAGACCAATGATAAAAAAGCTCTCTTGATTATTCAACAAAGAGTTGATAATGGAGCTTTTGAGAAGATTGCTTGTGCAACTACCGCCAAGAAAGCATGGGAGATCTTGGAGAATTCTCACAAAAGAGTTGACAAGGTGAAAAAGGTTCGGCTACAAACTCTTCGAGATGAGTTTGAATTATTGCGTAAAAATGATTCTGAATCAATTTTCGATTATTTTTCAAGAGTCTTGGCGGTTGTCAACCAATTGAAAAGAAATGGTGAAGCTATAAGTGATATTAGAGTCATTGAGAAAATTCGTAGATCATTAGATTCTAAATTTGATTACAATGTAGTAGCCATTGAAGAATCTAAGGATGTAGAATCAATGACTATTGATGAACTCATGGGTTCACTACAAGCCGATGAAGAGAGGTTTAACATGAGAAGTAAAGAGCCTTTAGAGCAAGCACTACAAGCTAAACTCTCTTTCAAAGAAGATAGTGGTGAAAGTGTACATCAAAGGAGTCAACAAGGTCGTGGACAAAGCCCATGATCGAGGCCGAGGAGGACAAGCAAGAAGAGGAGATTACAACTCATTCAATAATGAAGAAAGGCGTCAAAGTTTTCCCTCAACAAGAGGTCGTGGAAGAGGTTATGCAAGTGGTAAACAAATGTATGACAAATCTCAAACAAGATGCTACAATTGTCAAAATTTTGGTAATTATTCTTCAGAGTGTGGGAAGTCAAGCAATTATGTGCAAGAAAGAGCAAACCTTGCACAAGATGATAGCGATTCTGTGGAGACCACTTTGCTACTATTATGAAAAGGTGGAAATGATGGAAGATCGAATTTATGGTACCTTGACACCGATGCAAGTAACTATATGTGTGGAGATAGAAGCAAGTTCATGGAGCTAAACGAGGCGATAAGCGGTAACGTCACTTTTGGAGATTCTTCTAAAGTACCGGTGAAAGGAAAAGGTAAGATCCTAATCCGCTTGAACAATGGAGGGCATCAATTTATCTCTAATGTGTA
>JAABOM020000075.1:27250547-27261097 GCA_011800125.2 Solanum clarkiae
GGAGTTAGATCCTAGAACATTCCTTGTACTAGTATAAATAGGGGTGTTCTCCCCTCATTTGAAATCAAGCAAAAAAAGGTTCAAGATCAATATAATATAAGTTCTCTCCACCCTTCTTAATATCCTTTCCACATATATAAGTAGCTCTTCTCTAATATATAGCCTTTTATTTACAACAGAATCTATGTCCAAATAGGTCATGGACACTCCTCCCTATATTCCAAGTGACCACTTCACCTGCTATCTATTGATCTGAAAATTTTTTGTTCTCAGCTGGTAGTTTTCTGTTTCTTCCAGACCATTTTCCCCATCTCATTTCTGTTAGGCATGTTTGTACCAGGCATTAATTCTATTACCAAAGTACTTGCCTGTTTATATATAGGTATATATACTTTCAATCAGATTTCAACTATAAAGATGGAAATATACTACAAATATATTTCAATAAATGTCATGGATATTCCTGTCTTATATGGTTTCACCCGCACTCTATTGATCTGAAAAGATCATTAGCGCAAGCTGTCTTTGTTTTTGGCTTCAACAGTTGATGTACTGATGCTGTTACTGATTTCTTATAGAGGGTACTAAGGTTCAAGTATTGCATTTAGTGGATAGTGAAGCTTCTCTTACAGTAATTTCATGAGCGTAGTTATTAACACATGGTTGCAGTTCTTTCTTGAATGTTACTACAAGAAAATGACGACTTTTCCTGCCTGAATTTACTGGTAGCTGACATTGTAAATTGCTATGTGTGATTTAGAGGTGGGAGTCTTCAGTGTAAAGAATCAGAATGGTGTTTGTGATACTAGTTTTTATTTTAATTGATTATGCAAAACCCTATGTTCAGACCTTCGTAAGAAAACCTACACCTCCGATTTCTGGAAGATGTTATTTGGAAAAATTCAGCACTTCAACATAAGATGGTAGAACAATGCAACTTTAATTTTTTTCTATATATATGTGTTCCATTATCTTAGTTTTCTTGATTATATTCTTTGTTTTTCCTTATACAATTTCTAATTTGTGATACTTCTCAATATTGACAGAACTGCGGGCCGTTGGTGGCTCCAATCCAGCGGTATCATTGAGCAGTGCTGGCATTTCTGCTCCAGCCGAGAATGTTGCATCCAATGAAACGGGGTCCATTGCTGGCATTTCTGCTCCAGCTGAGAATAATGAAACGGGGTCCATTGCTGGCATTTCTGCTCCGGCTGAGGTTGCATCCAATGAAACAGGGTCCAGTCATCCATTTAAGCGTAGGTTCAAGTGGAATGACGTACACAAGATCAAGGGGATCTATGGTGACTGGATTGATGAACTGTAATCATCAGGTGCTGTGGAGAACTAGAGAGCCTGAACTTTGGGTGGCTTTTGACATATTCAGGGAGACTGTAGTTTAAGTTTAAAATGCTGCTTGCTGGGTTGTATCATATCGGTTTTAGTTTGACAAAAACTGCCTTGTCATGATCTTGTGAAGTGATTACATAGTTTCAGCATTTAAAAACATCTTATGGAAGACGACTTTTGTTAATGAGGGGTGTCTTGTTATTTAGCCATGTCCATGAAGCTCTCTTTTTGAAGTCCTGTTGCTCCTCCTTGGATTCTGAAAGCTAAAAATTTAGTAGGAATGCTCATAGGGTGTGTTTGGAACGAAGTAATCTGGCAAAGTAAGTTTGATTTTTTACTTATTTACTTGTGTTCGGTAGGTAATTTTTTTAAAAACCTTAAATATATTTGCATATAATTTAGATAAATATTATGGCCTATTGGTGGTGAGGATAGAGGTTTGGATTGGTGCCGGTTGGTAACTGCAGGATGAGGTAAAGATGAGGTGTGTTAGAAGTCAGAAAAAACAAACAATATGTAATGTCAATTGTAGAACTTGTTTTTTCTACATCCGCTCGATAACTCGTTTTCCTCCTCTTCAATACATTTAATTTTTTAAAGAAGATATATTTCAAAAATTTTGACTAATTGAATATAAAAAAAATTGAGAAATCTTTTTTCTAAAACAGGTTTTCCTGTGTACTGAACACACCCCTACATTTCTTTCTTTTTTTCCTTTGAAAAGAACTGTACGCAATCACAAGCTATTTGAATTGCATCTAGAAGAGTTTGATTATGATTCATTCCAAAAGAAACTAGCGTTGATCGTATTTCACCTTCAGGATTAATCAATTCTTTTTCGCTTAATATTGTATACCATTAAATTTCACAATTTTAGATACATAAATTCTTCAAACATATTTGATTTTTATAATGCTTGTTAGAGTCAATAATATATCAAAAATAACTTTTTATCTTCTCAAGCATGAATAAGGCCGTCTGTACATCAATATCTTAATATCATTGTAAATTAGGCTACACATGTATCCTATCTTTCAAAAAATAATCAACGACATATGACTCTAAATTTAAAACGAGCACAAATAGAGGTACACAGATTTTTGTCCCAATTCTATCCTAAAAATTAATATTGATTTCTCATCTCCATTTATATTTTTCTTTAAAAAAAATATTTATTCCGATCAATTAAAGATTTTCCTGAAGAAAAAAAAATTAGCACACAAAGACGACAAACAAATTAAAAACAATATTTTTTTAAAGTTGGATTCACATTCATGAATAAAAAATTGGGATCACATTTCAATTTGTCACATTATATTCCTAAACTAGTACATCAATTCACCTCATACCCCTAAAACCTAAACTACCTCTTACAAAAACCCCAAACCCTAAACCACCTATTACAAAACCATACAAATCCTAACATGCAAATCTAACATAAAACCCACGAAGTCGTATAAAGATTAACCAATAAATTGTAACAGAAATAAGAAACTTTACAGATCATAACATGCAAATCAAGAACAGATCATAACATGCAAATCAAGAACTAAGTCGTATATAATCAAAGGAAACCCAGAAATTCTAAAACGTATAACACGGCAACCCTAATCGTAACCATAACCCTAGCCGAACCTGTAAATCAAAGAAAATACACAAACCCTAACCCTGCAAATCAAAGGAAATCCAAAAACCCTAAATCTTTCAACTAAATAACAAATTCATAAATCACGAAGTTGTAAAAACAAAGCTCGTAAAAAGAAAATCCATAAATCAGTAAGTCAAAAGTAAATATACAAAACCCACAATTAAAATAACAAACCCTAACTCATAAACAAAATTCGTAAATCCACAAACAAAACCCACAAATTCTAACTCATAAAAACGTATAGAAAAACAAACAATCAAGTAAACTAACTTAAATTTCATACATTAATAGAGTTTACAAGAGATTCAGACCAACTCAAACGCTTAGGAATTTTTTCAAACGTTAAGGAAGAGAAAAGGTTAGGTCGTAACTTTGGATATTGAGAAATTGATAGTTTTAGGAACTGGATTGGGTTAAGTTTTGTGTTTTTTTAGGACGGTTGTATTTGAGTTATTGAGGGATTGGGTAATATGAAAAACGGGTCAAAATTATGTTATAAGGGGGGTTCCATCTAAATAAGGGCACGGATGAGTAGTTTTATAATGATAGGAGCATTTTTAATTTACTTTTAACAGCGAGAGTGAGATCAAATAATGGAACAAAGTTGAGGGGTATTTACCTTTAACCCTTAAAAGTAGTAACAACATTGATATAATTTTCTAAAAAACATACGAAATATTAATAGAATAAATATACTTTTGAGTAACATTTTATATGATTATTTTATTTAAAAATTCTAAACAATTAAAAGTTAACAATTGGCAAATTAATAGAAGTATAAAATATTATGGGGATTACTATTTTTTTATTTAGTTATTCAGAAGAATGAAACTCTGACTAAACAAAATCTACTATTCAATCCTGGTTGATATGATAAAGATGATTTGACTAAATTATTGTTGTGAGTAATATCGTATTTGTAATTTGCCACTGACACTAACAACACTTTTTTTATATAATTATTTAGATATTGCTTTTACAATGTTTTACAAATATAAAACAATGATAATCTATTTCTACTGTATCAAAAATGTGAAAGTCCTTTATAAATATTATTTGAATTTTTTGTCCTTTATTAAAATACTTTATTTTTTATAAAATCATCTTTTCTTTATTTTTCTTAATTTATTATTTTATATTTATATATTTAATTTCAAAATTCACTTTTGAATTAGAATTTTTTTATATATAAATTCTCTCTTGATTTAGGATTATCCTATCTAAGTAATTGTTTAGATGACGAAGGAAAAAGGAAAAAAAATTATGTTTCTAATATTTAATACTTTCAATTTAAACAAAACTTTGATTATTAAATATTATGTTAATAAATATATATAATATAGCAGATTTAAAAGAAAAAGAATAATTAAATTTACGTTACAAATATTAAATAACTCCTTTTATATTTAGGAGTCTTTTTAAAAAAAATTAAATCTTAATTAATTAATTATTTAACTCTTAACTATTCAACTCCAAATTATTACTTTATGTATTCATAAACTATTAAGATATCTCTATTATAAATAATTGAATTGATTTTCTTATTATCAAATTAATAATATTTATTTAATATAATTTTATCTATATGAATATTGTATATATTTTAATTGTAAGTACTATTTATATATAAAAAAATTTATTAACACAACACATACGTGCAAAACACGTACATTAAATTAATGACGCAATAAATGTCAAGTCAATATAATTTGAATTCCCTTCATTTAATTTTTAAATAATTATTTTACAATAATGTATATTACAATAATCTAGACTCTTGTGCTATTTATATAAAGGGCATAACAACTGTAACTTAGCCAAGAAGCAGTGAGCAACAATTCATATCTCTTGCCAAATTCAGGTATATGATGTGGGATTAATTCCTTTTATTATTATTTTTTCATTTGAAGCTGAGATTTAGTTATGATATAAATTTATGAAGTAGATTAAAGATATAATTGAAAATTAAATCAACAAAGAACATGGGGCACTGAATAGGGCTTTTTTTTCTTAATCTAGAGCTTATGCGTTCAAACTTCTTTGTCTTGCTTCTTTTATCGTTCTTTTTTCCATTTTTCCTTTATCATCTTTGTCAAATCATCATTGTGCACAAATTTTAACTTATCAAAATATTGTTATTTTAGAAAATATCCAAAGACCTCGATTCAAGATAGATAATGAGAAGCTAATAACTTTTAGATCTACTCAATCCTTTTGAAATTGAATAATTGGTGAAAATAGATGCACTTATCAATTCGAAATATTTGATTTTAGATGCATTATTCTCTAAAATATTAATATTTGAGCTGGATCAAGCAAACGATCGATATCTATTAATATTAAAATATTAACGAACATAACATTTTATATTCTCATTTACCTCATCAACTAAGAATGTTTATAAAAAATTGAAAAATCAAATCCAACCAAATCAAAGAAAAAATAAACAATTCTTTTTCTATTTGTTTTTAATTTTTTTAAAAACTGATAAACTTTGACTTGTTTTTATTTTTAAGATTAACAGTTGAAAATTTTTTATTTGATTTTGATTTTAAAGAAAAAAAAAACTTAAAAAGTTGAATGAAATCGACTATGTATATACCTATTTAAAGACTATAATTGTACATACACACAAATAAATTTTTTGCCTCCTTTTTTTAGTTTGATTTATAAGTTTTATTTTTAAAATTGCAAGAATTTATTTCATGCTTAAAATAATTTGTCTTTGAGTAATCAAACATTCATTATTTTTTAATCCAATCATCATCAAAATAGCTTGATAAACAATTACTAGATCTTAATTTTTTTTTTACACTGAAAAAATCAATTATAAAATAAATTTCACTGTTTCATTGAAAATAGATAAATTTTTGGACCATGCGTATAATTTTATTCAGCAAAAAATATGTAATAAATCTACTCAATTAATTTAACTTTATATTAGGAGAATCACAAGGATTGGTATGGTTGTTCAGCACTTTGGATGTTCGATCCCCACGTCTAGTGAATGGAAAAATTTTTTGTGGTCAATTCCCTATCACTTAGTGCGTTGACCGGCCAATTCCCTATTGCTTAGTGCGCTGACCATATCGATTGTGGAAATATCTTGAAAAAAAAAAAAGAACTTTATATTAGAAGAAAATTGACCCAAACTCAACCTTGAACATCCTACCGTCAAACATTAACTTGTGCTGGTTAAATTTTTTTGAATAATTGTGCAACACATTACTCAGAATTAGATTTATTTTATTTTTAAAAAAAATAGTGTTGATAATTGTTTTAAATAACGATTATCTTATCCCAATTCTCTTCGACGTCGTTCTGGTTATCTAAAGAAAGACAAATTCCTCATTTGTCCTCAATATGCTCACTGAGTTTCAGGCAAGGACTCCTCACTAGTACATTCTTTTGATTTCTAAAACTGAATCGTCTCAAAATCGAAAATTTTAATTAGTGATGTTAAACTTTTAATCTTTGAAAAGATAATCTGAACATTCTCCAAAAAAAAAATCGATAGAACTTAGAAGTACAGTTGTTAACGCAGGATGATCATCTGGGTTTTCTCTTCAATCGATTATAAACTTGTATAAATGCTGTTTGTTTTTCTGATTTTTACAAACCCTAGAAACCCTAAACAGTAAGAGAATGAGTAGGCTTGCTAAATATCTTGAAAATGCTAATAAACGTGAAGAGTATAGTGACAAAAAATGTGGGTATAATTTTAATGTTGAATGTGGCTCTTTGAAGAAACCCAGAGCGGAGAATTCAAGAGTGGCCCAGGAAGGTAACAGATTTAATGTTGGTAGGACCCTTGTTCATCAACCAATATGCTTACAATTCCAGAGGTGGGGGAACTGTCGCTTTGGTGAAAAGTGTCGTTATGTTCATACTACTGGTGGGTCTACATATGGGCCTCCGCAGGGAGTTGGGTGTGACCAAAGGTATCTTCAGGGAGGCAAAGGTAGGGAGACTGCTGCGATAACTATTGGGACTGCTGGGAATGAAGTGAAAAATAAGAGTTATTCTGATAATGTGGAACGCAAGATGTCTGTGGATTTTCGTAGAAACCTGAAGACCAGGCTTTGCATCCGTTGGGAAAGCGACGGTAGCTGTCCTTATGGTTCAAGATGTCAATTTGCTCATGGGAAAGGAGGTATTTTTGCCGCATAGTTCAATATTGAATGGTTGCGTTACTCCCCTGTTATATTGTTCATTCCTTGCTTAGTTTATTGAGTTGATTTTCATGTTGATTACTTGATAGTTTTCTTCTTCTTTCATAAGCTGATTGTGAAAATATTTATATTTATGCACAGCTTGTCACAGTTCTTTATCATGTCTACTCGTATTGGATTTTGTTGTTTGAACCTTTTGACACTGTCAAACATGCATAAAGCATATCTGTCTGAGTCTTGATATATGGAGGAATAGAATGACATGATTTTCGTCTACACAAAGTTTAGATTGGGGTTGTCTTTCCATTGAGCCAGGTAGACAATCCGAATCGTAGTCAATGTCCAAATATTTGATTGCCTTGTGGCTTGTTGCGTGCCTCCAACTCTTAAGAAGATTATTGTTCAAGACTGTTGAAAACAAGATGCTTAGTGAACATGGTTAATGTGCAAGTTCCTGTTTTCTAACTTCTATTATCTGATTTCTACCAGACCCTTTTTTCTGTTAGGCTGGTGCTTGTCATTTTATCGACAAACATTCTACTATTCAAGTGTTTCCCTGTTTATGTGTTAGTAGATGTACTTCTATTTGGATCTCTACAATAAGATGGGCATGTTTTACAAATCTATGTCCAAACAGGTCATGTACACTCCTCCCTAAATTCCAAGTGACCATCTCACCTGTTATCTATTGATCTGAAAAGATCATAAAAACTTGTCCATTCTTTCTGCTCTCAGCTGGTAGTTTTCTGTTTCTACCAGACCATTTTCCCCTTCTCATTTCTGTTAGGCATGTTTTTCTACCAGGCATCAACTCTATTACCAAAGTACCTGCCTGTCTATATGTAGGTAGATATACTTTCAATCGGATTTCAACTCTAAAGATGGAACTATACTACAAAAATATTTCACACCATTTTATGGATATTCCTGTCTTATATGGTTTCACCCGCACTCTATTGATCTGAAAAGATCATTAGCGCAAGTTGTCTTAGTTTTTGGCTTCAACCGCTAACATGCTACTGCTGTTACTGATTTCTTATAGAGGGCAAGGTTCAAGTTTTGCATTTAGTGGCTAGTGAAGCTTCTCTTACAGAAGTTTCATGAGCGTAGTTATTAACACATGGTTGCAGTTCTTTCTTGGATGTTACTACAAGAAAAAGGCGAGTTTTCCTGCCTGAATTTACAGGTATGACATTGTAAATTGCTATGTGTGATTTGGAGGTGAGAGTCTTCACAATTTTGGTCTTCAGTGTAGAGAATCAGAATGGTGTTTGTGATACTAGTTTTTATGTTGATTATGCGAGGCCCGATGTTTAGACCTTCGTGAAAAAATCTATACCTCAGATTTCTTGAATATGCTATTTTGTAAAATTCAGCACTTCAACATAAGATGGTAGAGCTATGCAACTTTAATTTTTTTCTTTATATATATATAAGTTCCATTTTCTTAGTTTTCTTGATTATATTCTTTGTTTTTCCTTATACCATTTCTAATTTGTGATACTTCTCAATGTTGATAGAACTGGAGGTTGTTGGTTACTCCAATCCACCGGTATCATTGAGCAGTGCTGGTATTCCTGCTCCAGCCGAGAATGTTGCATCCAATGAAACAGGGTCCAGTGCTCCGTCTAAGCTTAGGTTCAAGTGGAATGACGTACAAAGGATCAGCCGGATCTATGCTGACTGGATTGAATAGCCGCCTTCCCTGTAATCATCAGGTGCTGTGGAGAACTAGAGAGCATGAACTTTAGGTGGCTTTTGACATATTCAGGGAGACTGTAGTTTAAGTTTAAAATGATGCTTGTTGGATTATATCATTTCGGTTTTAGTTTGACAAAAATTGCCTTGTCATGATCTTGTGAAGTGATTACATAGTTTTACAAATCAGAGTAGGTTTATATCTGATGATGCAAGTAAAAATTAGTACAGTATTTACAACACCAGTTTCAGCATTTAAACACATCTTATGGAAGAAGACTTTTGTTAATGAGGGGTGTCTTGTTATTTTGCCATGTCCATGAAGCTCTATTTTTAATCCTACTATGTTTACCAATTTTTTGAAGTCCTGTTGCTCCTCCTTGGATTCGTAAAGCTACACGTTTAGTAGGAACGCTCATAGGGTGTGTTCGCCACGAGATAATCTGGGAAATTAAGTTTGATTCTCTACTTATTTACTTGCGTGTGTTAGGTAATTTTTTTTTTAATCTTTAATGCATTTGCATATAATTTAGACAAATATTATGGCCTGTAGGAGGTGAGGGTGGAGTTTTAGATACGCAGGTTGGTAATTGCTGGGTGAGGTGAAGATAAGGTGTGTTAGAGATCATAAAAAATGAACAATATATAATGTCACTTGTAGAACTTATTTTTTCTGCTTCCATTAGGAAACTCATTTTCCTCATTTTCAATACATTTATTTTTTTAGATTTTTTTTTTCAAAATCTTTGACTAATTGAGTATAAAAAAAAATGAGAAAAACATTTCCTAAAAAATGTTTTCCTGTGTACTGAACACAACCCTAGTTTTCTTTATTTTTCCTCTGGAAAGAACTGTACAAGATCGAAATCACAAGCTATTTGTATTGCATTCCGATGAGTTTGATCATGATTGATTCGGATATCTAATACTGTTGTTGAAATGCTCAATTCACTCTTTAACCTTTATATGAGATAACCTATGCAGGCATGAGCAGTGGCTGATCCAGGATTTTGACTCAGGGGTTCAACATATAAACCCTGAAAGTGAGAGTTCATTTAAAAGGAGAATCACCACTATGGCATATCTTTTGGAGATGGTCACGTCAGCGGCAGCAAGTGGATCATTCATGCGCAGACTTAACTGAAAAAGAAAGATTCCCTTTTGTTACTGACCTTCTTCCCTTGACTGGTGTTTTAGGTCTTCTTATCCAAGAGGACACTTTAATCTTGAGAGGCCCGAATGCTTATCGCTAGACCTTACTAATTATTTAGGAGGTTCAAATTTAATATATATACAAAAATATAAAAAAATATACTTTATATATACAATGTAATTTTTCGATGAACCCCCTTCCTACAGCCTAGGTCCGCCACTGGGCATGAGGGATAGAAAAGATTAATAAAAGACTCTAGCCTGAGTTGGACAAGTCCTTGATTTCGGTTTGGTTTTTAATTTTAAGAAAGATTGATAAAACTTGATTTGATTTTTTATTCTAAAAATGGATAAATTCTTGATTCTTCTTATTTTAATAAATCGATAAAATTTGATGTCCTCCTAATTTAAGAAAACGAAACAAAAACTAAAACCCACAACAAATATATAAATCAAAACAACAACAACAACATACCCCAGTGCCTCAAAAGGCTCCCGCTCATTGCGGGGTGAGGGGGGGTCGGATGTATGCA
>JAABOM020000075.1:27287568-27324069 GCA_011800125.2 Solanum clarkiae
AGCCTCTACTCTAACGCTACTTCTAACATAAAATATATTATGTGCAGGATGTTGTCCATCGTCTACAATTTCTAAATTTCTAGATATAGTTTCTATCATTCTACATACACCAACTTCTTTGTAAGACGGGTTAAATAAACATCCAGTTAAATAAATTTAAGGAATTGAAAAAAAAAATATTTTAAAAAATTTTCAATTATTTTTTTAATAGGTTGTTCAAATTTTGGATTATCTTTAAAGTTAGCAAATAAACAAGAAATAGCATAAATATTTGGTAAAACGGAACTAATAATAGGATAATAAAGGCCTAAAACTTTTTTAGTAGCTAAGTAAAAAACTTTTAAAAAAATCAACTAGTTTTTAATATTTTTCCAATCATTATCATCAATTCGAAGATACAAATTAGAATTTTGTCCATTCCAAACTATTTGAAGGGGTCTCCTATACTCATAAGCTACTTGAAGCATTTCATACAAACAATTCCACCTATAACTACCATTTTAGGAATTTTTCTAACAGACAAATTATATTCAATACACCTATTTTCAAATTCTTTTCGTCTAGCCTTAACCTGACATTTAAAAATAAAATGACATGCTGATTCAACTTTGATACAACAATTTATCAAATAAAAAAATATCATCTCTAACAATTAAATTATATGTATGTGCAGCACACCTTATATGAAAACCATCTTCATAAAGAGGAGTAAGAATAGATTGTAAATAATCAACAACATTTTTATTACTACAAGCATTATCTAAAGTTACACTACTTATTTTACTAGATAAGCCATAAAATTGTAAGATTTCAAGAATAGTTTGAGCAACATAACAACGGATTTTCTGTATTTCACAATATTTATAACTTATAATTTGTTTTTGCAAAAATCAATTATCATCAATCTAATGTGCATTAATTATAAAGTAATCATTACCATTTACATTGTGACTCATATCAGAAGTAATCACTACCCTACAAGTACTATAAGCAAATAAATAACGAAGATAATGTTAATGTCGTGCATGATAATCAAAAACAGTCTTTTTTATTGTATTTCGTGAAAAACCCTGAGACGATGGATGATTAACAACTTAAATATAATGAATAAAACTAACATTTTCTTCAAAACTAAAAGGCAAACCCATTACAACAATCATTTTTGCTAATTCGTCTAGGTCTCATTGTTTATTATAAGGGCGATGGGTACTAGGTTCGAAAACATTAGTCGGGTTTGACTGTGTCTGAACCATATTAGAAGCTCCGACTCCTATGAATTGTTCGGGGAGGGAAATATTATGTTTTTGCGCTTCCGCATTCAAAAATTCTAACTTATAACAAGTCATCAAATGATTTCTCAAATGACCTATCCCACCCGCCTTTTCTGACGTTTTATGGTTTAAAATATATTTACATTTATTATAAATAGCCTTTGTTTTACATTCACTTTGTGTCATAAATTGCCAAACAACTAATTTTTTTACACGTTGCGGTTTAAGCCTACTACATTCATCTGGATGTACGGGGGGAGCGCGAGCGGGAGGGGGGGGGGGGGGGAGTGGTAGCAATATATGGGAGTTGCGTTTCATCAATATCATTAAAAATATCTTCATCTTCATTAATTTCAAAATCATCTTTTGGTAAATTTCACTAAAATCAAATCTTTATTGTAGAAATTCATGATTTAATTGCGTATTAGAATCTTCATTAATTTCAAAAATCATCTTTCAATAAATTTCACTAAAATCAAATCTTTGTTGTAGAAATTCATGATTTAATTGCGTGTTAGAATCGATATCATAACAAGTATCATTAACATGTGTAAAATCATCCATGTTTAAAAGATTTGGTGGTTGTTTAGTTGATTTCAAAGAACTACCAACTGTTTTTTTAGCGGTCGAAGATTTTACAATTCCACCCAAAAAGATTTTTTTTCCTTTTTCTTTTCCATCGGAATTCATTTTTAATAAAATAATAATATAAATTTATGAATAATACAAAAATAATTCAAGTAGTAAACTACTAATAAATAACAACCAACAAGTAACAATTAAAGAATAAAAATTAATAAGTTCGTCTGTGTAAAAACAGACGTAAAAGTCAAAGTTGATGAAGCTTCAAGCTTGAAGCTTGAACTCCAAATATGCTCCACCAAAATATTCTCCAACTTCCAAATAGCCAAGCAAATTTTATACACTAATTCACTAATTGACAATAGAAATTTACTAATTAAAATTTGGGAAAGTAAATAATAAATATTTATATAATTATAAATTTATAATAATAAAGAGTAGAATTAGAGATGAAGAATATAATTGAGAATTGAGATTTGAGAGAAAGATTGAGAGATTTGTAATTGAATATTTGTATGAAAAAATAGTTTGATTAAGGGAGTATATATAGGAATTAGGAAGTAAGAAGTTAATAAAAATGAATTAATAATAAAAATGAATTAAAAAAACTTAAAAGAGCCATTTCAATTATGCAAATGTTGATTGTTGACCGTTGGGGTGGGCCACTCACCCAACGATCCAATCAGAAAATTTTTATTTTTTTTTAAATTTTGAATTGATAAACAGGATCGATCTCGGAATCGATTCTGATATACCGGGACTGGTATTGACCGAAAAAATCTCCCCCTCCCATTCCGGTCCCCCTTACCCCGGAAGCAATTGGTACCCTATGGAATGACATTGAACCAACTGGATCGAGACGAAATCGAACCGATACCAGTAGCTATCGGTTCCAATGCCAGCTATAGTCATGCTCGTGCTGTTGAAGTCCTAATTTGGTCCTCCTTATTTTCCATCTGTTTGGCATTTTGCAATTTCTGTTACGCATATTAGCCAGTTGGCAGTCACCGACCATTTACTACTCTGGAAAATTCCACTGCCGGCTACGTTACGTTCTCTGCAGATTTGACACAAGGATTAAGAAACAGTAAGTAATAGGGATAGTTTTATAAAAGATTATCCTTTGAATATAATAAATATAATATTTTGAAAAATGTAATAGGAAAATAATTATAATTAATTATAAGGATAAATTAGGATTAAATATAAAATTTTCTCTTGATTTCATAACATAAACATGTATTGTTGAGCATATAAAAAAGTACATTAGATGGAGGGAATATAATAAAATAAACAAGTAAAGATAAATGGAGGGAGAATATAACAATTTTCATGAAGTAATTATCTGTGGTAAATTAATTAGACCAAGAATTTGAACTTGATGAAAAGATGGATGGACCCGTAGCGCGTCATTTTGCGACAGGAGGAAAATCATGACATATACAATATGCATTCAACAAAACTACAAAAGTGTGCGTAAAAATATGAATTTCATATAATTTTTGTTAAGTAATGTCAACCACCTTAAGCAATAAGCCAATAAGCATCTTTTGTTCCATAGCCTCAGAGGTGTAAGAAAATTTTGGAGCTAAAAGACAATTATATTATGTTTGCTTTGCTTTTTTTTTCCCCTGTCAGAGTTTGTTATTTCAGTTTTATAAGGTTTCTTTAGGACCCTTGCTTTTCTTGGACGCTGGGTAATCCTTGTGTACGAACTGTATTTTTTTTTAAAAAATATCTTTCTTCTTCACATATATTTTTGAGCTGCTTTGAATCAATCTTTAATAAATCTGAAATTAAGAATATTTTTTTCTTTTATCTTTTGATATGTTTGATTTGTTTTTGTTAGGATTTATGCCAAAAGCTATAGCTAATAGCAAAAATGTAACTTTTTTTCATAACTAAGTCTACCACGCAAGCGTCATGTTCAATCATGACTCCGACTCAGATCATCCTAGCCCCCTCATGCGCCTTGCCATAGGCTGGATATTGGCATGACTCAACAATTTTCCCCCACCCAATACACACCCTTCTTTTCATGGCACATTATAGTTTGATTTCCATTTAGGTGACTTGTTGAAAATTGAACCAACGGTTTCTTTGTCCCGGAAATAAGCCCTTCTTTGATTTCTCTTTTTTATTTAAGTAAAGAGTCTATGGAAACATCTTTTACTTCCCACAAAAGTAGGACAAGGTCTGCATATATCCTACTGTCAGACTTCTCTTATGAGATTACACTAAATATGTTGTTAGTAGACTTGTAGTCAGTGCTCTAGTACTCTGAATTACCTCCAAAGGACACACGGGAGTGCGGGGTAAAATAAGTTACGAGTAACTTAAACGAGAGAATCTTATGGCCTAAACATTTGTTTGTAGAAGACGGCGGAGACCAAAGACTGCTGCAATTATGAAAGACAAAAGTCCTGTAACCAATCTGTGTAATCACATGCTACACAAACAAAATTGCAGCAGAAGCACGCAGCCCTCTCATTTCTACATATTTATTATGTATATTCTAAGAAGAGCCGCTGGGTGCTGAGAACATTTCATAGCAAGGAAACATCCTGTTTGTTAAGAAGAGAGCATGTTTCAAGCTCAAGCATGGGAGCTCGTACCTATTTTAATAAACTTTCTTTTAGTTGTCTACCTTCTAAAGAAAAACATATACCTCGTTCCAAAACATGGAATGGAACTCTTGTGACATCGACAATTTGTGAACATGAAAGTGCTCTGAATATATGTATCTCAACCTCACACATTCCTCCAGATCTAACATGTAGCGCTGATGGCTAGAGCGGCAAAGGCATTTCCAGATCATGATGCAGTATGTTCCCCCATTGAAGACCTTACCGGATCTCATTGATCCTCATTCACTGTCCTGCATTTCTTTGACAATCGAAATCTGGTATTGTTAGAATGTATGAGTCCATTACAGGGACTAGATCCCTCGACACAGAACACAAGATTTTACGTGAAAAAACTCCTTCGTCAAAGGAGAAACAACCACGACCTGTTTTATGGAATTTTCCAACCAAACTTCATCAGGATACAAAGAGCAAAATAATTTATTACAAACTCATATTATCTTCAAAAATCACGAAGAGCTACGACAAGTTAGAGCCAATTCTCTCTTTATTAAGTTCACCAGGACGGTGCCTCCTCATCTTGGACGAGCGAGTACGGGGTAATTATGTGATAGGCCCAATATAATAGACCAAATTTTTGAGTCCATTTGCCAATAATACGTAACGGCTCAATTGCAATAAGACAAAATGACGCAATTAACTAAATATTTATTAGTGAATTGCTTAACAAAACTATAATCTTACCAATTATAATTCATCATTATAGTTTAATAAAAATGACTATCAATATCTAGAATTTGTATATTGACATCGAATTATTTACTCTATTCGTATATTAATAACAAATATACAAATGAATTTGTAAATTACTAGCCAATTATATAAACAAAAGTATTCATAGCAAACGAAAGTATAAATATTAAACAAATTATAATAAAAAAAGTATAATTAAAATATTTATTAATAGCTATTTGTGAAAATTTCTCATTAATCAAAGGGATAATATACTTTTGATCTCTAGATTATGATACAAATGTTTTTTTGATCTTTATGACTTTTAACATATTTCACAATCAATGAATGAAAATATAAGTTTTTCTATCTCTTTATCTAAAAAAGTATATTATATTTAATTATTTATAGAATTATATTACACCAAACAAGAAGTAATAAAGCAAACTTAACACATGTCATAAATAATTAAACAGTCAAATAATTAATAATTCTGATAACTTTATGGATATTTTCTATGAGAGAGATCAAAAATGCAAAACTTGATTAATTAAGTTGTTGTTTGGTACCATTTTTACTTGTCT
Source organism: Solanum clarkiae (assembly GCA_011800125.2). Classification (NCBI taxonomy): domain Eukaryota; kingdom Viridiplantae; phylum Streptophyta; class Magnoliopsida; order Solanales; family Solanaceae; genus Solanum; species Solanum clarkiae. The sequence continues at coordinate 27,293,323 of JAABOM020000075.1, forward strand.
ACTATGCTATTTTGGGGTGTTGAATAATACTTGTCGAGTTTTTAAATTAATAAATAATTTTATACTTAGTTCTTAATTTATCCTTGTCATTAATTATAATCATTTTTATGTTATATTATTTAAGGCATTTATATTCAAAGGGTGATTTGGTAAAATTATCCATATCATTTACTACTTCTTAATCCGTATGTTATGTCAATAAGGGACAAGTAAAGATGGACGGATGGAGTAATTTGGAGGCAATCATATGGGTTTGAATCTAAAAAAAACTCAAGAGAATGTTTGTTATGCTAAATTTTTTTTGTCTTTTATAATTATTTATAGAATTATATTACACCAAACAAGAAGTAATAAAGCAAACTTAACACATGTCATAAATAATTAAACAGTCAAATAATTAATAATTCTGATAACTTTATGGATATTTTCTATGAGAGAGATCAAAAATGCAAAACTTGATTAATTAAGTTGTTGTTTGGTACCATTTTTACTTGTCTACTATGCTATTTTGGGGTGTTGAATAATACTTGTCGAGTTTTTAAATTAATAAATAATTTTATACTTAGTTCTTAATTTATCCTTGTCATTAATTATAATCATTTTTATGTTATATTATTTAAGGCATTTATATTCAAAGGGTGATTTGGTAAAATTATCCATATCATTTACTACTTCTTAATCCGTATGTTATGTCAATAAGGGACAAGTAAAGATGGACGGATGGAGTAATTTGGAGGCAATCATATGGGTTTGAATCTAAAAAAAACTCAAGAGAATGTTTGTTATGCTGAATTTTTTTTGTCTTTTCTGAATGATAAGGTGAGAAAAAAAATTGGGTCAAAAGAAAATTCTGCATGCGCATATGAGATTCTACATAAGTAATACCTCATTTAGTATCTAATTGAGTTATTTATGTATAACATCAACTCAATATTTGATTTGCAATTTAAGAAATTCACATAACTAATACAAACATAAATTATGAAGAAATATATGTATAATTTTGTGCGCGAATATAATATGAAATAACTAATTCTCACATAAAGTAAAACATAACTAATGTTTTGTTTATATTTGTGTACCTATGACCCGCTTAGCTCAGAGGTTAGAGCATCATGGTCATCGGTTTGGGTTCGATTTCGATAGCCGACTTTTCTCTATTTTTTTTTATTACCAAACAACCCCTAAAGATTTAATGTGCTTATTCTTAATCATATTTATTACTGTAGTACTATTTATAACTGAGGACCAATCTAAAAAATTGACTAATATAAAATAGTATTTATTCTGAGTCCCCATATGAAATAATGACAGCTGATAATTCACTTTAGTCTTTTCGATACATTCTTTTTATCTAATTTTTTTCACATACTATTAAAGAAGCTTGCGACTTGATAGGCATTTTTCGGAAAAAAAAAAAAATCTTGCCGACAGCGATTTTGACCTTGTCAATTAGTGCTAGTTAGTTAAATTACAAAAGTACTTCCCATTAATGGAAGAAGGGGAAGATGGGGAAGATGGGATCTTCCTTAATCTCTTCCTTTAATTTCTCTTCTCATTCCAAATCTGTTGCTCTGTTTGCATCACTCTACAGTCTTTATTTCCTCTTGATTTCTGCAAATGTGAGTGGATTTGATTCACTCTTACAGCTCCTGCCACCATCTGCTTCTCTGAGGAGCAAATCAGAAACCCTTTTTCGTGTCAACGATTATGGAGCCGCCGGAGATGGCATCACCGATGACACTAATGTGAGTCCCCTTCTTTTTATCTGCATTCACTATGATTACGTTGCTTCATCTTTTGTAATGTTATGAGGGTTGTTATGAATGATGAATTTTTCACTGTGCTATTCATGAATTTGTTACTTAAGAGCTGGTGAAAAGTATTTTATTTACTTCTTTATTCATCGTGGATCATTAATTTGTCAACTTGTTGTTTTCTATGGAATATAAGGTGTATTGAGGTAACGACTAATGAAAGCAATAATAATAATAAAGAAAGAAAAGAAAGAACAACCAAATTACGTAGGAAAGTGTTAGTATCAAGGCTTACCATAAAAGTTATAGAAGTTTATTTGTTAACCAAGTTCACCACTCAATTATGATTTTGACCCGAACTACCCAGCCCCCTCTTGGGCATAGCCATTGGCAGGATGTTAGTGTTACCCAACAGGAAGAAAACAGCCCACGGTCAGTCACCAACTCTTATTATTTATCAAAATAAAAGATGACAGAGAGACACCAATAAAGACTTGTTTATGTAGGCTGTGCAAACTCCTGATCCTAGAATATTGAGGATGTGCAACCCCTGCAGTCAGGTCTACAAACAGAACGATAAGGTTGTTATTGAAAGCATGATTTACTCATTCCTTTGGTACTGTAGTAAGATTGATATGTTAAATAAGAAAAAATTAGAAAAGGTTCTGAAGAGAATAGCACATATTCTTTAATTGTAATGAGAAAACTACTTGAAAAGCTGCTTGCTTTGCTTCTTAGTGCTGGCAATTTTTGGTCATTTATTGCTTGGTGAGCTCAAAGTTTTTGAGACTTTTTTTATCAACAGAATGAGAAGTGCTTAGCTTCTGTAAAGAAGTTCTTTTTGTGTTTTCAGTCTTTTAAAGATGTTTGGGATATGGCCTGCTCTTCACCATCACGATCAAAGATTGTTTTCCCTGCTGGATATTCTTTCTTAGTTCGACCAATTAATTTTGCTGGTCCTTGCCGGTCAAAGGTGTCTTTATGGGTGAGTGCCTAATTGAGATATTGCATCTTGTCCAACTCGTTATTTCACTATAAGGTATTCTGATGTCTTTTCCAATATACACAAGATTGCAGGTACTATTTTAGCTCCAAAGGATCCTAAAGTCTGGGATGGCTTGAATCCACGAAAATGGCTCTATTTCAATAATGTAAAACACCTGACAATAGAAGGAGGAGGTATTATAAATGGTATGGGCCAGAAGTGGTGGGCTCAGTCATGCAAGGTCAACAGAACAAATGTAATTCTCTTCGCCATTGTTTACATTGTGATTTATGGTACTCTTTCACATAATGAATTTGATGTTTCTTCTATTTTGTCAGCCATGTCATCATGCTCCAACGGTCAGTTCTATTCCTCTATGTGATTTTAATTTTTGACTTATACAGTAGATATCAACTTTGTTTCAGGAAAAAAGAATTATATCTGATGTTGATTTTCTGATGATCCATTAATTAATGGGAGTGCAGGCTTTAACTTTCCACAGATGCAACAACCTGAAAGTCAGGAACATAAAGATCTTTGATAGTCAACAAATGCATTTAGCATTTACTGATTGCAAACATGTTACAGCATCACAACTCATAGTCTTAGCCCCAGCTGATAGCCCTAACACCGATGCAATCCACATAAGTTCATCTACACAGGTCAATATCAGGGATTGCACTATTGGCACAGGTTAGATGATCTTTAGTCATTGCTATTGGAAAGAAAGAGAGATCATTTCTGGTCACTATTTGGCATTATAATTGTTCCTAGTCATACCATTGCTCAACATGGCTTAGATTACTCTCTAGCGAATACGATGAATGTTTGAGATGATAAAATTCGGATTTATGATTCTAACAATGCATTTTAGGGGACATAGCCTGTGTGTTTGGAGAGGTCAAATATAAGGCATTGTCTAGGGGATCTGAAATTGTGGACCAGTAGTTGCAGTTCAATTATGGTTAGTAAAATATGAAGTCTTCTTTATGCCTGATTGATTGAGACTCAGTTGGATTCTTCTTTTTTATGTTTTCTCACTATTGCTGGGTACTCCAGTTGAGGCAATTTCATCATCAACAGTGCACTGATTTTGTACGATCAAGGATATCGTACTCACATTCGAGTCCCTATTGTATATTTCATTGTTTTTTGACCAACTCAGAAATTGAATACAGGAGATGACTGCATATCTATTGTTGGCAATTCATCACGGATCAAAGTCAAAAACATTGTGTGTGGGCCAGGCCATGGTATAAGGTAAAACATTTTTTCTGTTTTGTTGAAGTGATGCATCAGATGAAATTTCTAATTAATACCCTTTTCTTTTAGCATTGGAAGCTTGGGCAAGTCAAATTCATGGTCTCAGGTTTACAATGTTCATGTTAATGGAGCATCTATTTCCAACACTGAGAACGGGGTTAGAATAAAGACTTGGCAGGTAATCTTGTTTCTATATGAGCATCAGATGAAACTTTAAAATCTCAACACCATTTCTCTAAAGTTAAATTTGCTGACTCACGGTTACATATCCCAACCCTGTTGTTGGTTTCCCCTTAATGCTTCTTCAGGGTGGTTCTGGGTTTGTCCGAAAGATTTCTTTCAAGAATATTTGGATGGAAAATGTCTCAAATCCTATCATAATAGACCAATATTATTGTGATTCTACGAAACCCTGTTCAAACAAGGTACATTTTCTGCTCCATTTCTTGATTCCTAGTCCAAATTCAGCTTCTTTGCCTACTCATCTTGGTGTTATATATTGGTTGCGTGCAAATGAAGTTCAATCTTGCATGTCCGTTGTGCATTTTTAGCTAGGTATTTAGCCGAGCCTTTCTGAGACAGGCCATTTATGTATTGGGCTTGGTACAAAGCTCTGCGGACATTGTAAATTGTTCGCCTACTGGTGAACTAGAGAAGGCAGTGACATCCATGATGGAGTTATTGCTTTAGAACCAAGTGAACATATAATACTCCCTCTGTTTCAATTTCTTTGTTTTACTTTCCTTTTTAGTCTGCTTAAAAAAGAATGTCATTTTCCTTTTTCTGACAACTCTTTAATTTCAACTTTCCGCATGACATGTTTAAGACCACAAGATAAAAGGACATTTTAGTACATTGTACATATCTTTAGTTTAATCCACAAGTTTCAAAAGTCTTCTTTATTTTCTTAAACTCCGTGACAAGTCAAAACCAGACAAACAAATTGAAACGGAGGAAGTAATATCATATACACTGCGTACTGGTTAGCTCTGTATTAAACTCTGCTTTGATAATTACTTGTTACCCCTGCACTAAATGAAAGTGGTAATTCACTGTTCAGCATCTAGGAAGAAGAAATAGACCATCAATAGGTCCCTTTGTTATTCCATTCTTCAAGTGTTCCATGTTTGTGTGTGAACGTGTGGGCTCTATTGTGTTATTTGAAAAGAACTATAACTAAGTGTACCGTGGACTTCTTTTAATGTGAAAATCGTTGCGCAGACTTCAAACATTCACATTGACGACATATCCTTTGTGGATATTAAAGGAACTTCAGCTACAGAAAGGGCAATAACAATTGCCTGCAGCGATAGCTGCCCCTGCAGAAAGTTGTACTTGGAAGATATACAACTTTCTTCATTTTCTGAGGATCCTACAATATCTTTTTGCTGGCAGGCATATGGCACAACCTCAGGTTTAAATTATCCTCCTCCTTGCTTTCCCTGTAATGACAATATTCTTCAGCCAACAATTTTATCCAACAGGAGTCAATTGATTTGATGTCTTCTATTCTAATAGTACAAAGGCCTGGACCATATATCAGTTGAAAGCTGTTAAATTAATTGTTATTGATATTCTTTATCCTGAGCAAAGCTAGTTAACTTATCAAGCAAGTGGAGCAGTTGATCCACGACGTACTGATCAGTAGCTGGTCCAAGTACTGATGTTTATGGAAGAAAATACGAGTGTTGATCAATTGATCTTAATTGCTTCTTTTAGATAATCCTTCTTCTGTAAATAAAGTGCTCAGTCTTTTTCATTGAATCTTCACGAAAGAGAGTAAAATATCTAACAAATAGGATAACAAAACAGGAAATGCTTCATATATATATATATATATATGTATGATGTGAAGTTAAATCTTCTGTTGTATCTCAATGTACTGATATTGTTGGATCCGATAACTGAGGTTATGAGTACATGTCCTTGCAACGATAAACGTTGTGAGACGCATAGACTTATGAAGGTCAACTGTGGCCTGCCTGCAGAAAAATTACACTAATATCAGAAGAATATCCAAAAGCCTAGATAGTTTGTGCAGGGAACTTTTAGTGATCTCTAGACTTGGTAAAGAAAAGTACGAAATATTTGGAGAAAAATGTAGTTTACTTATCCATTTAGGATATGAAATTTTGAGCCAAACTGTATATTATTCAGTATTCCAAGGCCTTTGTTCAATTTCTCTGAAAACATGAATATTTTGTTTTGCTCCTTTGTGCATTGTCATATGCATTTCTAGATTTTTGTTACTTGATTATTATTCGATGCATACCAACAGTGTATAGATTTCTTTTAGGGGACGCGAGGGGTTCATCTTAAGTCTAAACCGTCTCTGTTGGAAAATTACATCATAATATAATATACTCTATGAATCCCTTTTTTTCTTGTGTACTCATACTTTGAATCTCCATATTGAAAATCCCGGCTCTACTATCGTGTGTTCCTATCATCAATAATAGTGCCAAGATCACTGTTTTGAATCCCCATACTAAGAATCACTATTTGCTGGAGAAAAGATGAATCTTAAGTTGGCTCTAGAAACTTCTTTTGAGGAAGAAGGAAGAGAATATGGCCAAACCTACACTTTTAAGAAACTGAAGGTTGCGGAAAGGAAACTCCTTGTGATGGCTAAATAAAACTATAAGGAGTCGGTTGGTAGCTGATTAAGAAATAAATTATTCATGTATTAATTTCTGTATAGCTTGTATAATGTTTGATAGGTATATAGAAAATAAGTTATTCATGCATGTTTAGTTGATAATTTAGAAGTTCGTATAATTAATACATATATAAGTTACGAGGGAATTTATAGTACTATTTTATGTGGATATAAGGTGAAATAATATATATAACTAATACTAATACGAATTTTAATCAACTAGTAACATAATTCTAACCAACTGGAATCCCAAAATTAGGCGGATTCAGTTAGCCTATTATGTTGAAAAGTTGAAAGATGCGAGGGGCACCGGCATACCGCCCATGCAGGCTCTATTGAATGTCAAAAGTCAAAATCACATGTGTTTGACAGGTCACTTGCCTGCGTTTGGAGTTGGATCCAAGCCATGCCACATGCTTTGACTAATAATTTGCTACCTACAGAGCAACAGTTTGGCATTTATTTAGGTATGGCACACTAAAAAGATGCCATGCCGATATTCAACGAAAGTATCTATCCCTTTTTCTTCTTATATTCCTTTATATCTGTTAATCTAAATCCATTTAGAAATTGTTAAATCTATTCGTGTAAGTTGAAAATTATAACTAGACTAAAATAAATGTGTTTTTGGAGTCATTTGTTTACTAGTTGAAAAAAGAAAACTATATTACTAACAAATTCGTCTCTTAATCTGTAAACAAAATCGATTGCATAATTGGAATAAAAGCATCGTAAATTATTGCAAAATTGTCAAATGTGACAAGTAACAATTTCGATATAGAATAAACCAGAATGATTAAAGTGACAACCGAGAAATGGCGACCAAACATGGGACCTTTCGGTTTATTCCATTGCTTAAGCCGCAATCTTTCAAACTTCGCGGCTTAAGAAACGCATTCGTGTGGGCAATTTCTGTTACTTTTAACCATTTAAATAGGCGGCCATCTATCATAGTTTTTACCAATTCTTGCCTACTTTGATTATTTTATTTTTCCCACGTCGTTATCTGATTTCAGATTCATATTGGATGAAAGTTGAACCCCATTTAGATAGTACTATCATTGACACAACATATTATTAATGACAATTTTGATAGTTGGACCTTTTATCATCTATTGTTAACTATGTGGGAAAAGGACCCCTTTAATTATAATTATCTTATTTTCTTGGTTTGTTTCTGTCACGTGATAAATGACTTGACTACAGAGCTTACTTAATTCCATGACACGTTTTCTTTTTCCTAGAGCATGACCGATTAGGGGTAGTTTGGCATGTAAATCGGAGTTGAATCATGCAAAAATTAAATCTTCCACGAGTAATTATGTTTGATAGCTGATTGAATGTAAGCAATTCATATATAAATTAAAACGATATATGTAATATTCTATACCAAGAAGAAGATGAAAATTAATATATGAATAATTCAATCTTACATCATTAATTCATCTACAAAATAATTAATTTATAATATACTATTTATATTAGCTCATTTAACAGGCTACAAACTATTTACTCTATCCATTTTTATTAGGCAATATCAAATCACTTTTTAAATATTTTAAATACAATATCTTAAATATCTCGTGAATTAAAGATTACTGCTATCCTTGGAAACAAAAACAATTAAATAGCTTTCCGGCGTGGATAAAGGCCGAAAAAAGTAGATGGGAATCATATTCCTCGCTTTCACACTCATAATTATTAATAATTACGAATCATAGAATTGGAAAAGTCGTATCTGTATATTGGCGTCTATCTATAAATATGGGTATCCCAAAAGCCGATAGAAGCAGAGCATAGCTTTGTCCAAAGCAGAAATTAAACTCAAAGATGAGTAGTTCCTTGAATCCTCACTACTACCGCACATCCAAAATCGAAGAATTTGAGAGAAAAACAGAAAGGCCGATGGAGTATTTTACCAGAGAGAAACAGAGACATAATTCTACGAATATAAGGAAGCAGCCGGCGTCGGAGATTAAAGCAGCGGCGGCGCCACCAAAGAAGCTGGAGCGTAAGCCATCGGAAGACATAAATGAAAGTGCAGAGAATTTCATAAAGAAGTTTAAGCAACAGCTGCTTCTCCAGAGACTTGAATCTATTGAGAACTATGAGCAAATGCTTAAGAGGGGAACATAACAAGCTCTGTTTCATTTCGTCTTCTCATTTTTTCGTGTGTGTTTTGTATGAATTGTTTCATTGTATTGCTATATGTGTCTGTTGTCATCTATATGTCAATCAGTAAGTCATAATTATAAATAACTTGTAAGATCAGAATAGGTCTGTTGAAAATTGTACTATTCAAAGTTCTCTAAGTTGTATTATTAAAAAATTTATTTATATTGAAGGTAATATCAAATTATACTAAACTCTTTTTATATTTTTCTAAACTTTATGGTTAACCAAACTACATAATATAAATTAGAATGGAGGGGATAGAAATTATATGCAATATCCTTCTTCTCAATCCAGTTCGTGGTTAAGTGCCTTTTTCTTCATTGTTAGCAAGAGGTATTAGGTTAAAACATAGGATATAGAGTCACATTTAGTTATTGTTAACCTAAATGTGGGATTTTCTCGCGCAAATCCATATTTACTTAAGACTCTAGAATAGTAGTCACATGAGGTACAAAAAGTAGGATGTATCTTGTTGGCAAAAAATGATGATCCTTTATATGCAAATTAAAGGAGAAGAGGGTAATTTTATCTTGTCCTGTCCTTTTTGAAAGCAAGAAATAAAATAGGTTATTCTAACTTTTTGAGGTTGCATCAAAAGCTGACCTGCACTCTAGCTGGTGTTTGTTTAAGAAGTTATCTGTTAACAAAATTCCTTGAAAGCTTCTTGGAAAGTTATAAAATTGTCCCAAAAGATGGTCTGTTAGAAGGGTACTAAGTACTACTAACCGTTTCTAATTTTCTGGCTTTCGGCTAGCCTCGATAGCAGATTAAATCTTATGCATTTCATGTGCTTATATATCCAGCAATTCCATTTGACTGCAATTTTTTAATTTTTCCTTCTTCTAATTTTTAAAATAATACTTTACTAGCTAAACTTAATTAGATCAAATTCGTTTGATATCCTTCATTTGTCCCTTGAAAAAGCATACGACGCTTGTTTGGTATACATCAACACCTAAGACTCTTTTAAAGGTTACATATGTTTTATGCTACATTATGTTGTATATATATTTTCCTAATCTCTTGGCATGAATAATAATAACGAGCAATTGCTCTCTTCAACGAAAAACAACAACGTGGTATTGAAGCAAGTCGCGGTCATTTACATTTGCTTTAATTCACTAAAAAATCAAATTCGCAAGGGGAGTTCATCTTAATAATCTCTCTGCTGGTAATGTAATATACTCTATGAATACTTTGTTTCTTCATGAGCTAATATCTAAGGCGGCTACATCTAAGTTTTTACCAATTTTATGTCTAACTGGTATATAATTATTATAGTACAGAATTATTTTTCCCACGCCGTTATCTGATTAATACTTGATGTTGTCCTATTTATGGTGGTAGAGGTATAAGTATGAGCTGGACACTACTCTAATTGACAAAAAACAATTTGACACTAGACATGTAGTTGGACCCTTTATCATCTACTGTTAACTATGTGGGAAAAAAGGACCCCTTTTAATTATACTTGCCTTATTTTTTTGGTTTGTTTCTGTCACATGATAAATGATAATCAAGCTGTTTAATTGCCGAGCTTACCTAATTATTAATTCCATAGCATATTCTCTTTTTTCCTAAAACGCTGATTGAACTATGAATATTTCCTTTAAAACAAAAAACAATTAGGTAGCTTTCCCGCGTACCTAATTGCGGGATAAAGAGCAAAAAATGTATTACATGGGTATCATATTCCCCACTTACTCATTCATAATTCATAGTACAGGAGAGGTAGTATCTCCTATGTTGGTGTTTACCTATAAATATGGGTATCCAAAAACCAGATAGAAGCATAAGTGATTTTTTTTCCAAACCAGAACAAAAATTTAGCTAAAAAATGACTAGTTCCTTGAATTCCCTCTACTACCGCACAGCCAAAATCGAAAAAATTGAGGAAAAAATAGAAAGGCCCATGGTGAATTTAACCAGAGAGATACAGAGGCCCAATTCTACGAATATGAGGAAGCCAATGGCGGAGCCACAGAAACTGGAGAACAAGCCATCGGAAGACATAAATGAAAGCGCTGAGAATTTCATAAATAAGTTTAAGCAACAGCTGCTTCTCCAGCGGCTTGAGTCCATTGAGAACTACGAGCAAATGCTCAAGAGGGGAACATAACGACCTCTGTCTCATTTTTATTATTTTTTTTTCCTCAGATTTTCGCAGGTGTGTTAGGTACAGATTTTTTTCCTCAAAAATCACAGGAATAACTCTGTAACGAGTTATGATACATAGACGGTGGATTTATACGATATAGTTCGTCTTTGTATGTGACTACATTTTCTGATTAATGAAACAAATTTAATAATGTATTTGATGATTAAATTCTTCATGGAATATATTTCATGATCTCTTGGCATGCGAACTGTAAAATTTAAGAGCAATTGCTCTCTTCAACGAAATACAACACAATAGCAATTTAAACTGCTAGCCTGGGTTCGCGTCTCACGCCACTTTTTATCAATAAGATTAAATATTTATATTTGCACTTGAGAGATCGTTTATGCTAACGATATAACAAACTAAATAAAATTATACTCTTATAAATATATTTTTAGATGAGATGGTAGTACATTTCATCGGTTATTTGTGATGGAAAATCTTGAGATGGCATAGATTAGATTGCTTTGCCTCTCATTTAAAGCAGACAAAGAAGAGATTAGCATATACTCTTTCTGTCCAAAAATAGTTATCAACTATTAATTTAGTACAGATATTTAAAAATAATAAATTATTGAAATAATTTTACTAAATCATTTTTTAGATGTAATGAATACAATATTTTATAAAATGTAATAGGACAATGATTACAACTAATGATGAAAGTAAATTAGAAACTAAATAAAATTATCACTTAATTTTATAAAGTGAATAAATATTATTAAATCTATTTTTAATATATTAAATAAATAAAAATGAACGGAGACTACAACAACACGGTACAAAAACCCACTCGACGTGGACAGATATTGCCTAAGTACTGGTGCTGTCAATTACTTCTTCCTAGATTATCTAGACTTCTGTTTCAAATTCAAGTGATTATACTACAGTTAACTGTTTCAAATTTCATGTATATTCAAGTAATATTTAATTTTTGAGTATATCATACGTATATCTAGTGCATAGCATATATATAAATAATTTAAATTGTATAATTAATATATATTTTTATGATATTTGACAAACTATATTGTATACTACTCATTATATATTTCTTATAATTTTTAGCTATTTTTTTATGTAAACTAATTAGTTTAGTGTGTGTGCGTGTATATAAAATTAGCTCTATTATTTTTCCTACGTCGTTATATGATTAAAACTTCATTTTGTCCTATTTAGATTAATACCAAACCTTGAACCTCTTTGACAGTACTCTTATTGACGGAAATCAATTTGACACTACACATCTGGTTGGACCTTTTATCATCTCCTGTTATCTATGTGGAAAAAAGGACACCTTCAATTATACTTGCCTTATTTTTTTGGTTTGTTTCTGTCACATGATAAATGATAATCAAGCTGTTTAATTACCGAGCTTACCTTATTATTGATTCCATAACATATTTTCTTCTTTCCTAAAACGCCGACAGAACTATGAATATTTCCTTTTAAAACAAAAACAATTAGGTAGCTTTTCGGCGTGGATTAAAAGCAAAAAAAGAACTAAACAGGAATCGTATTCTCCACTTTCTCGTTCCTAATTATTAATTACACACCATAGTACAGAAAAGGCGTACGTCTACCTATAAATATGGGCACCCAAAAAGCCGATAGAAGCAGAACAAAAATTAAGCTAAAAAATGACTAGTTCCTGGAATTCCCTTTACTACCGCACAGCCAAAATCGAAAAAATTGAGGAAAAAACAGAAAGGCCGATGGAGTATTTCACCAGAGAGATACAGAGGCCTAATTCTACGAATACGAGGAAGCCGATGGCGGAGCCACAGAAGCTGGAGAACAAGCCATCGGAAGACATAAATGAAAGTGCAGAGAATTTCATAAAGAAGTTTAAGCAACAGCTGCTTCTCCAGAGACTTGAGTCCACTGAGAACTATGAGCAAATGCTTAAGAGGGGAACATAACGAGCTCGATCAAATTAAAACCAAAAAAAGACGAAGAAGCATGCATGTACAGTCAGATTCTTGTATAATCAAACTATATTCAGTTTCCAAGTATATCATAAGGTATATTTATTATATAGTACATGTATAAGTACTGAAATTATATGTATATTTTCTATAAATTTTGGCAAGTCCTATTGTATAGTCATGCATATTTTTTATGATTTTTTTTACTTTTTTTAATGTTAATAAAATAAGGCTATATTTGTTGTGAATAAATTAGTTTATTGTATACATTTGAAACTACAACAATAAATGACTCCCAAAATTCATCTTCTTCTTCTTTTTTTTTTAATGGATCGGACTTAAGGTAATTTAAAAATAAATTTTACAAATTTCATACATGACTGTAAAAGTGATAAAAGAAATTTCCAATAAATAACTATTTATATACGTAATATATTGATATTGTATAAATAGTTATGTAATGTATCAATATTATATATATATAAATAACGTTATTTATACAATATTTATACATTGTAATAGTTTAATTTTCCAACAAAACACAAATCCTGTACTGTCCACGGAACTCCATAGCTAATATGAGATGGTAGAGTATATGTGCGGGTCTATGTATTTTTTCTCTCAAAAATATATTATGTCCCTTTGCCATATGACATAATTTGTGAGACACTGTGATACAATTATATATATACATTTTTATGCGACAAACAAAGTTGTTTGCTATTTTCAATCTTAGGGGCGTAGTTTGTTATGCCTTTTATTGCACACCTAGTGGGATGCTTTGATATGAACATATAAGCTTATGCCGCGAAAAGTGATTTATTCTTTTTTAGTATCAAGAACACAAGTTTTATATTTTTTTAAGTGATATAACTAGTGAGATATTATGATACGAAAAATATAAATTTATGTTCCATCAAAAGTTATTTGTTCATTTCACATTTCAATATCACAGTTACTTACAATTACTTATTTATTACTTGAAATATTGAAGGACAAAAATTATAGATTACCATATTTATGGATGGAAATTAAAAATTACTCTAAAATAAAGATATTTATATGAATATTCCTTTTTTTTAATATATAATCCCCTGTTTTTATTAAGTGAGTTAAATTTAGCAAATTGATTTTGAGCTTAAAATTGATTGCTGGACTGTAAAACAGTTAGGCCTGTTCAATTTAAGGGGCCATCCACATTTGAATTTTGATACGCATACTCGTACATACGCATCCAATCTTATCATGTGATTCAACAGTTGGCTCAATCAAGAGAAACTTTATATTTTTCACGCTATCATCATGTACCTACTACCTAGTATGATTTATGTACTCGGTAGCGAATTTAGGATTGTTACTTAGGAGGTTTGAAAAAATAAAAAAAAATGACTATATGAACTATAATATAAAGTATAAACTCCATAAAAAGATTATTGTTAATATTTCTCAAGCATGTTTACAATATCATTTGAAATGGGTTCATTGCTTGAAAAAATAAAATAATATTATCAGTTAAAACAATATTAAACACCTCTTTTTCCATAAAAGGAGACGATAACCACTCAAAAAGTTATCATTCATTCATCTATTCCATAACTCATTTTTAATACCAAAAAAGTTCTTTCAACAAATACAATGGCAAAGAAAATTTCATTAAACAAAATACAATCAGATAATGCAAGTGTTTTTTTCTTTTCCCAAAATAATTTTTTGAAAGATTATAAGCGTCCTCTTTAAATTGGAGAACCTTTGACCGATGTCATGAAATTAAAAAAAAGAGATTTCAAGTTATTCTAACATTTTTTTTAAAAAAAATATAGTAATTATACATCAACAAAAAATTTAATTTTAAAAAATTAGGCTCAAATTACATAATCTAATATCACTTTGCTATTTCTCATCTCTACTTTATATTTAAAAAAAAATCTTTTTATCAAGAAAATTCAGATGAATCTGTTGCACTCTAGCTTGTCGGTCCGCCCTGTACGTACCATTCCACTACAAATTATTTGAAGTCATACAGAATCAGGAAAGGGGTCCTGCTGTCTGTGCTACAGTGGCATATTCTAATTAGAGCCCCATTATAATTATACGCAATATCTTAATTGAAGTAATACATCTGTTTTTGTGGTTCTGGTTTATCATTGCCTGCATGATTAGGTAACTAATCGGCGTTTAAATCTAAATAATCAGTGATTAGTTGGTTTTGTGATTGTCTTTTTCGACTGATAGTGACCATACATGGTGATAAAAGGGTCATTTTAGACCTGCTGCTTTGTTCTTATCTGATTAATCAAATTACTAATTGATAGTTTGCCATCCTCCCATATTTTAACTTGCAAAGACAGGTAGCATTGCTTAGTCAGAAGTGGTGCTGTATGACGTATCCTAATTCCCAAGTCACTGATACATCCCATTTCGATTAATTTTTGTGGTTCTAATTTAATATGAAATTTAAAAAACAAAATTAAATCTTTTTTTAATCTTCATTGAAAATATATAATAAGTTAAATAAATTGAGATTGAAAAATATCTTTGAAATCTTTTTTTTTTTTGCTCACAGCTCTTTTGTCCCGGCTTAGGTTTTGTCCTTGTCGAACTTTTATTGACAGCAGGGATTCAGTTTCATAAAAGTTGTTATCAATTTAATATTTATTTGACACTTCACTCTTTCAAGTTCCAATCTGAAACCTTGTCCATTTTAGTCTTTATATTCAGATTTTTTAACTTGATTCTATTTTGTTTAGTTTTTAATAACATGCTCAAGTAACTTCTAAATATTGCCCTCTAAGATTAGACCTAACGGACACTTTTTTTTTTAATTCAACCCCCAAACTGTCATATTTCTATGTATATATAAAATATAATAATAATTTAATTTTGAAATGATAATTTTGTTTCTAATAAAATAATTAACAATCATACAAACGTGTATAATTTGTTTTAGTAATAATTTAACTTTGAAATATCTATTTTATCATTAGTGAGATGATTTATAGCCATATAAACCTAAATCACATATTTCAAAAAAAGTATTGAAAACAATCATGCACTTGATAGAAACTAGTAATTAGTTTTGTTCCGAACTTTGACAACCTTAAAAGGCCCCCTAAATTTCACTGACCTGACTTAAACACATCCCTTATCTGCTACATGCAAGTGATCTCAAACTCTTGAATAAGTATAAATATCTTAGAAAAAGATTCGAGAAAAATGTTGAAAATACCTTAAACATAGCAAAAATTTAGGAGTGTATTTCACATATATTGCAAGATTGAGGGTATATTTAAGTCCAACTAAATTTTGCAGAAATTATTAATTTCGTTTTCGAACTTTGACAGCCTTAAAAAGACCCCTAAACTTCACTAACTCAACTTAAATATACCTCTAATCGGTTAGATGACTTAGCAAGTGATCTCAAACTCTTGTATGAGTATAAAGATCTTGATAAAAGGTCAAGAGAAAAATGTTAAAAATACCCTAAATCTGAGAGAATCTAAGGACGTATTTCACTCATGTTGCAAGATCGAAGGCGTTCGGTTAGTCAAGTACAGATTATTATAAACACTATCCATAATTTAAGAAGAAAATTAATAATTGATGTACTTTCTTTTCTAAAGTGTGTATCATGTCAATTGAGATAAAAGCAGTAAAATCGTAAGAATTCTCTTGATTAGTGGTGGAAGTCTTTAAAATTCCAAGTACCATTACTCAAAACACTAAAGGAGGAGGTAACAGAGGCATCTCACAAGAAAACAGAAGCGATTAAGGAATCAATGCGATCACCAACTCATACGCAACTCCAAATCTGAACAGTTGGCAATTTGTCTTATTACCAACAACCTTATGAAAAAAAGAGACCCAAATACATAGAATATTCACTAAATAACAAAAAGTACTAGTAACAAACATCTTTCAGGTAATCAATCAGTCACTCCTGATTCTCCTGAACATAAACTAGATCCAAAATGTAGAACATTGAAACATATATTTGTTCCTTCTAAGGCTTGATCACTGGGACTTGTGCTACGGATTGTTGCTGCGGTTGCTGAGGTTGAAGCAATTGAAGATTTGCCCTTGAACATGACCGAGCTATTTCGCCAGCTAGGGGAATCACGGGCAATTTGTCGCAGTTACAAATCTCAACCATAAAGCCATCTGGATCATGGAAAAACAATTGATCAACGTATATTCCTCCCTCTTCCACCAGATGCCTCGCGTACTTTATCCCCATTTCTGTCAGCTTCTTCTCCACTGCATCTATGCTCTCACACTGCTCACAGCACCCAACAAAACATTCAATTAAAACTAATTTTTCATATACAAAGTACTCAGTACAAAATCCCTGTTCATACACATCTGGATCAACAAGCCTGTGTACTGATTTAGCAGATATCAGTAATTTTGGCTCAAACTAATAATTTATCTATAAACTCAAAATCTTAGCTCCGCCTCTGACAGTACTTATTAAATGTTATAAGTACATATCATGTCAGTATAGTACTTGATTAAATCCATTGCACATAAGCTAAAATCAGGCAATCAGCCTCGAAACAGAACAAATTACCTGGAAAGAGATATGGTTATCTTTGGGATTAATTTCAGTTTTCTTCGGCATTCCTTCAGGATCTTCCGATTGAAGTAGATGAATCCCAATTCCGTAACTAAACAGCCTGTCATACAAGAAACACCAAGAAATATACCGCATCTCAGTACAAAAATAACACAAACTAAGATTCAGAAAAGATCTTAATCAATCAAATCATAAAAAGTTTGCTTTATCCATCTTTTTCTTCGTAAATTTATAAATAACGGGTGAAAAGGTAAACATAAAATTACCAAGCGCCATTAAAATTGAATGATCCAGGCCTCCTTACAGGCACAAAACCAAGAACATTCTTGTAAAATTCAATGGATTTTTCAACTGATCTGCAAACAAGGGAGATGTGATTCAGGGATGTCAAGGCCAGTGGATTTCCAGTATTACCCTTCATTTTTCGTGCTCTTTTCCCCAAACAACGAAAGAAAGAGTATAACAACGATCAAATCGAAGAATTAGCAAATGGATTAGGGATCTGTAAGGGGATTTTATTAAGAATAAACTAGAGACTAGGAGTAGGTTTGGTCACGGGAATTTGTAATGGTAACGACTGATGAAAAAAAGATGAATTCAGGAGGCTTATTTATAGAAAGCCTGGCTCTGTTTTCCGCTTGACAGCTGTGATACACCTGGCCCACCATCTGATGTGTATGGATCTGATCGACACGTAGACCCACTTGCTGACTTGGACTATTTATTGAAGCTACTCTCGAAGTTGTGACATAATAAATACATATCAAGAAAAACATTCAAAAGACAAAATTTAAACTATAATCTTCATTATTATCCTTTGTGATGTAATACATACATATTAAAAAAATATTTAAAGAAAAAATTTAAATCACACTTTTCATTATTTTCCTTTGTGAAGTATAAATATAGAGTGTAATTTATTTCCTAGAAAATTAAAACGTCAATAAATGAAAAAGAAAATATGAAAAAAAATCCAAACATTTATCTTGAACTTTGAGTAATTTAATTCTTTTGAACATTAAAAAATCTCAAAAATTTAATTATTTTGAAACGTAGGGAGTAATATTTATTTGGCTTCTTACACGTAAGCTGCTCTTTCGTTTTCTTGCTCCATTCATTTACGTAAATAAAGCAATTCATCCGAATTTCTGTACATTTGACCCGGCAATTCTCACTATTTCCATCTTTGAAAAGTATTTTTTTTCTTTCGAAAATAAAATGTCTTAACGAGTGATTTAAGTTATAAATCGATAATTATCATTACAGACATACTCAAGCGTGTCGCTGCATATTCAGATTCTACTCTACATGCGATAAACATGGAAAGAAAATATCTTTGCTACAATATTTTTCTTCAAATAAGATAACAATGAGTAGAAGATGTGGCGATGCTTTATAAAACATATTTTATTTTTTTCAAATCTTATCTATAAAATTATATTACTTATATTGTTATAAAAGAATAAAAGTGATCCAATTTGATTAACAAGTCATTAATATTAATTGCATCTTGACTTATAACCACATGATATATATATACGTTTTAGCCAGAAGTAATTAACGAGGAAAAAGGTAATCAGATGCTACCGATTTGGCCATCTCGTCGCGGCCTAAGTCCCCTAGAATAAGATATGGTTGAAAAATTTAGAAAAGAAATTATTATATACTCAATTGATTAAATATTTGAACTTTTTGTTTGTTGGTAAAGATTTTATTTTTTCACCTTGTATCCCCAACTCTTTTTTTTTTTTTAAGGATGAAGTTTCTAGAACCCCCTTCCCTATTGATCTGGATCCACGTGTATAACTAAGAAGTTTCCACTTAACTTTATCGTTTTTTCCTAATTTTATTTGACAGTATCATATGCAAGGGTGTTACTCTTCTCTACTTAGTGGGATGAGATATGGACGGCCCGGTTCGCCCCCTGACACGGCCCGGTCCCCCACTAATTCCACTAATTTTTTGTCCTGTTTCATTCCGTTCCGTCTGTTAATCCTCTGTTTGGATGGTAATTTGCTCTGATTTCATAATATATGGTAATTTATAATATGGTATTGACTGAATAATATAATGTTTGAATAGATAGTAAGATTTGCTATTATTTAATGATGATTTTTTAATTTTATTTTAACGGTATAATATTGTATCGTAATTAATAAACTTACGAAAATATTCTTAATTATTATAGCTGTTAATCAAATATTTAAATTGCTTTTAAAAGTAAAGGTAATAATTAAATAGTAGCCAATCACACAATTTTATAGCCCAAAGCCGAAATAACTTAATTTATGCGAAACAAGAGAAACAAAAAAAATATGAACATTAAAAAATAGATTGAAAGGAGAGAACACGTGAGGCGGAAAAGAAGTTTCAAAAGTTAATGTGGAGGAGAATAAGTAATATGACTGTGATAAAGTTTAATAAAGAAAAAAGGATAAATTATATAAAATTAAGTAAAGGTATAATTGAAAAAGAAAAAGTAAATCATGAAATACCACCAAATTAGTGATTTTAAAAAATGAAGATTTTCATGATTATGAAATCATGAACCCAAATCATATCATGTCGTGTAATTAAAAAACAATCAAAATAAATATAATTCTCTTACAAGACATATCATTCCATGCTACCGAAAACCAGCATCCAAACGAGCCGTTAAAAGATGACGTGTTTAATTTAGTTTCGTCCTCTTTAACAATTCCTCTTTTTTTTTAGGTTTTTTTTTTTTTTTTTTTGAGCAATATGATTTTCTTATTAATCCTCTTTAACAATCATAATATATGTAAATGAACTCTAATATCAATGGCGACGATATATGTCGGACGAGTTGTTGGTTGATAATTGGAAATATCATTTAATTCTGTATACTGTATCACATGCATGCATTTCCTCAAGAGGAGCTAGGTCACAACTCACATGCATGCACTCCCTCGTTTGACTATAATTTATTTGAAGCTAATTGCTTTATTTTTAAAATTTTATCAATTTTTACTAAAAATGAATAAATTATTAATGTAAAATTTAATAATTTTAAAAATTCTGGAATCAATTTTAATTTTAATTTTAATTTTCTGTCCTTTTGTAATAGAATTTGAATTTTATCTATTGTAAGTGTAAATGATTTCTTTTACACTTATCAACCATTCTGGATATTTATAGTAAGTTTTCATAACATACGCAGGATTTAAAATCTTAAATATAATTATATTTTGCGCCACATAAATTATAATAACCTGATGATGTAAAATTATTTGCACCGAGGGTGATAATATATTATTTAAAACTCTTTTTAAGAATATATACAAAGTTAACCATTTAAAAATATAGCATTCTTTTTTGTTGATTAATTATTTATTTAGATGGTGAACAAATTCAAAATTAACTTTTAAAAATAGGCTCTTTTAACTTTGTTGCGTAAGAAACTATATAACAATAGCATAACGGAATAGTAGATCGATATACCTCTGATCATTGTTAGCGAAGTAGTCAGAATCGTCTCGTTTATTTTTTACCTTCCGTTAAGTCTTCTAAGCACTCAAACCTCACTCAAGATGGTGTGGACTTTAGATGAAGATTTGTGCTTAGGGACCTTTAACCAAATACGTCCTTATTTATAACTGTTCTACCATCAAGAAGTTAGTGAGAGTAGTTGAAGAGTAGTGGAGTAGTGGAATAGTTGAAGGGTGATGGATATAGTTGTAAGTTGTTACTTTTCATAGATAGTGATGTAATTCCATAAAAGTCATGAAAATTATGGAAGTTATGAACCATATCCATGGAATGTTGAGGCTACCTATTCCATGGAAGTTACTAATGCACAAGACAGAAATTATCGGTTTTTCGAAGCTATAGGTGTATTTTTATTTGTTTCTGTATTTTGTAGGTTAATTAATATGATCATAATTATTTAGAGATGATAAAATTATTTCTTAAAATGATGAAATCATAACTTGTTCAATTTAATTTGTTCGAGTTAAAATTAATTATTAACCTACTTATTATTTAATTTAATTCATTTTAGTCTATTAATATTTCGATTGATTTATAAGAAATCTTGCGTTTGATCACTCTGGAAGCGATCGAGAACCTACTCGATGTTCTTTTTTAAAAAAGCAGGAGAAATTAAGTTAGTGCTTTCTCATCTTTTAGCCTTGTCAACTCTGCACTAAATTAATTTAGCCGACTATCCGCATCATGGAAATGTAATGTCCTCTCCGTCCAATTTTACTTTACTCTTATTTTGAGATATTTAATAATATTTGTCCACTTTATGAAATCGAGAGATAATTTTATATTTAGTTTTTAATTTATTTTAATTATTAAATATAGTCATTTCCCTATTATATTTTTCAAGACATCATATTTTTTATATTCAAAGGATAATTTGATAAAATTACTCCATTATTTACTACTTTTTAATTCTTGTACCAAGTCAATAGGATTAAATAAAGTTGATCGGAGGGAGTACATGAAGCGACAAATCGCGTCATGTGTATCACAAGTCACAACACTAGTATAGTGCAATCCACCGAACTTTTCCTGTCTTTATTTCCCTCTATATTATAAAATGTTTTTATAACTGATATTTTTCTATTTCCTGTGTCCCAATTTAATCAAATAGACACATACTCATTTATAGATGATCTAAAAAGGAATGATAAATATAGTATTTACTTATTTGACAAATCTTTAATGAGACTACTTCATTTTATTCATGTTTGGGTTCCATTTATTTGACAAAATTAGAAGTCCATAAAAGTGTACTGTTTTATTTTTAAAAATTATTCTCTGTCCCATTTTATGTGGTACTTGTTACCTTGACATGATATTTAAAAAAAAAAAAGAAAGACTTTTGAGAGAATTTTAAAGATAAATAATTTCAATGAGTATGGTGACATTTTTTTTGAGATAGACCAATAAGAAAAAAGTTTTACATAAAATAAAATACAAGGAGTATTTATTTTAAAGATATTTTTGAAATATTATAAAGTTTTTTAATATTTTTTATTTTTTTTATCCAATCAAACTGTATCACATAAACTTAGATAAAATTCATTCTCACAGTAATCATTTCATACCCTTAGCCTCTTTTTCCTTACCAATGCATGCAACTTTGTTACTGGTTAACACTGACAAAGTCAACCCCCCCCACCCCAAAAAAAAAAAATAATAAAAAAAAAAAACACGCTGACAGAGATTTTTTTTTTATTTGAACATCAATAAAAATATGAATAACTATGATAGTATCAGTTTATTCACACAAGGATAGGAACCAGCATGCATCTTCCTTGGCTTCAAAAAGCAA
Source organism: Solanum clarkiae (assembly GCA_011800125.2). Lineage (NCBI taxonomy): Eukaryota > Viridiplantae > Streptophyta > Magnoliopsida > Solanales > Solanaceae > Solanum > Solanum clarkiae. The sequence continues at coordinate 27,316,129 of JAABOM020000075.1, forward strand.
CATGGTCTTGTAGGTGTATAAACGTTTAGTTTTCCAATCGGAATTTCACGATGCCAGGCTAGGGCACCTTACATGGCCAAAGATAATTAGAACTAGGATAAAATAATAATCATTAAAAATCAAATAGGAATTCAAAGAAAATTAAATATTTATAATTAGTAAAAATCAAAGATATAAACTTTTTATATTAAACATTGATTTTAATTTGATTTTTAAAAAAAATTTAAATTAGACATGTTTAGTAAATTATGAGTAGTTGTTAAAATATTAATTAAAAATTTTTAATTAACGATTAAGAAACAGTTGTTAAAATGTCAACTAAAAATAATTAATAAGTGAAAAATTAGAAAGAAAAATAAATTTTTAATTTTGATTAAATTTAATTAAAAAAATAAAATAACTTAAAAGTTTAAGCGGGGCGAGGTGGTTTAAAAATATTGTGAGTTGAGCTCAACCCGCCCCGCACCCTCCCCATTGCCATGCCTAAATCCCGAGATAACTAGTTACAATGATACAAATACCCTCTCAAACTCTTTTTCATGCATTACTTTTCACATCCTTTTCACTTATTAATACTCCCTCCGTCCCATTTTATTGGCACCCTTTGACTTGGCATGATGTTTAAGAAAAAAAGGAAAACTTTTGAAACTTGTGTTCTAAAATTATTCTTAGATAGTGTGATTGAGAATCATTTCATTAAGGGTAAAAAAAGAGTTTTAAAGGTAAATTGTTTTCAATTTGAGTAAGGTGACATTCTTTTTAGGACGGACCAAAAAGAAAAAGGGTGTCACATAAAATGAGACGAAGAGAATAATATTTTTGTAAACAACCAATTTATTCTTAGAAAATATATAATATATTTTATTTTTAACAAAACAAATCAAACATTCATTCAAAATGTAATACCATAATAATTAATTTTGATATAATCAATCTCATCACACTTATTTCAAAACAAATGACCCTCAATGAATATCTCTAGAATATACTCTGATAATCTCAAATCTACAACCAAAATGTTTGCTTTTCCTGTGGGCTTCAGCCCCAATGACATCTTTTGGGCCTAAAGACCTCATAAAAGCCCAATGGAATTGATCACCCAAGAAAACATGGGTTCAGTTTCGGTTGCTGAACACTGGATAAAATTGGCGCATATTCTCTTTTGATTTGATTTGGAAAAAAGGAATGAATTTGGATGAATTTAGCAAGTTTTGAACTTCCTGAAGAACAAAAATGGCGATTAGGACACTTCTTCGCACCAGAAGTGTACACCATTTCTCCAAAACACTATTCCATAGCTGTCTTCCTCCACCCAAAAGCACTCCATATTGTCTTTCTTCTTCCTCGTCTTCTTATCTTCCCACCAACAATGGTTTCCGCCGCTATCTGTTCATGTCCTCTTCTGCTGATGCAGAAACAAAATTAGAAACTCAAAAATTCTCAGACCCATCTTCTCCAGACCTGGTGAATGAGATTTCTCGGATTCTTAGCGACTACAGAAGCCCACACCACGACATTGAGTCCGCCCTCAATCCATTTGCCGGCAGTATTTCAGTCGACGTAGTTGAACAAGTCCTCAAACGTTGCAAAAATCTAGGATTCTCAGCACACAGGTTCTTTATATGGGCACAAAAGTTATCAGGTTTTTGTCATAGTCGAGAAAGTTTTCACATTCTCGTTGATATATTAGGAAGTAGTAAACAGTTCCCTTTGATATGGGACTTCTTAGTTGAGATGAGAACAAATAGATCTTTTGAAATTACTCCCGAAATTTTCTGGCTTGTTTTCAGGGCTTATAGTAGAGCTGGTTTGCCAGCTGATGCAATTAGGGCCTTCAATAAAATGTCAGATTTCGGGATTAAGCCATGTTTAGCTGATCTCGATAAGCTTTTGCTGGCGCTATGCAAAAGAAAGCATGCAAAGCAGGCGCAGGAGTTCTTCGATAGAGTGAAGGATGATTTCATCCCGAGTGTGAAAACTTACAGCATTCTAATTAGGGGATGGGGAGAACTAGGGGAAGTTGCTGAAGCACAGAAGCTGTTTGATGAAATGCTTGAAAGAGGGTGTTCGGTTGATTTGCTTGCTTATAATAGTATTTTGGAGTCACTATGCAAGGCGGGTAAGATGGATGAGGCCTTCAACTTTTTCAAGAAGATGAGATCCATCGGACTGATACCTGATGCTTTTAGTTATTCAGTTTTCATTCATGGTTATTGTTCTGTAAATGATATTCATTCAGTTTTCAGGGTCCTTGACCGGATGAGACGGTACAAACTTGTGCCTAATGTATTTACATATAATTGTATCATCAAAAAGCTTTGTAAGATCAAGAAGGTTGACGAGGCTTACCAACTGATAGATGAGATGATTAGCGGAGGGGTAAGACCTGATTGTTGGAGTTACAATACAATCCTAGCTTCTCATTGTGATCACAATGAAGTTAACTTGGCACATAGGCTGATTTCAAGAATGGAACAGAACAACTGCCTGCCAGATAAGCATACATATAACATGTTGCTTAAGATGCTTACTAGGGTGGGAAGGTTTGATAGAGCTGAGAAAGTTTGGGAGAGCATGGAAGACAGGAACTTTTATCCTTCAGTCTCGACATATGCTGTCATGGTACATGGTTTCTGTCAGAAGAAAGGCAAACTTGAGGAAGCATGTAAATATTTTGAAATGATGATAGATGAAGGCATTCCGCCATATACAGCGACATGTGAAATATTGAGAAATAGACTAATAGGTCATGGCTTTGCAGAGCAGACTGAGATACTTGCAGATAAGATGGAAAGGAGCACATCTAATATAATTAAAGAACTGGCAAGTGTAATGAGAGGTAACAGGACCTGTGTGAAATTGAAACATGATGAAGAATACTCAGATGAAAGTTTTGAGTGAAAGAACCTAGTGATCTTGAATAATCTCAATTCCTTGGTCTAGGTGATAATTACTCTTGTCACATGTCGTTTATTGGTAATCATATGCTGCATTTCCTTGTTTTCTGATAGCCGTGAGTGGTACTGACTTGAATATTCCCAGTGGAAACTCCTCGCTCAAATAGCAAACTATAGCCACTGAGGTAGAACCTTGGTCCGACCTATTATCTTGTGATGGCAAAATTATAGTCAAAGAGTGGTGACAATTTGGCCCAAGTGAGTTTCTTCATCTGTATATTTCCGCAGCAAAGCGTAGATTGTTTTTTATGGTCCAGCTGCCCTGTGGGTCCAGTTGCTCTTTACTGTTCAATATGTATCAGTTTTCAAGAGTAAACAAGGGGTTTTACCAGAAAGCGAAAGAAAAAGTTTACAAGGGGTCGCAAGGTCAGCTTTCTAGTTAAATGATGCCTTATATGTGGTAACTACTGTTGGAATATATTAGTTAAGGCATACAAGAATCTTCTGTTGTTCCAGGGCTTATTTAGCACATAATTCTTTTGTATTTGAATGGGACATTTTAATTGCAAGACATTTTCTGGAATTTGCATGCAGAGGAAAATAACACAAAGTTATATGATTATTCCAGGTGTAACATCAAGTGGTTGTTTTCTTTGGGAATAACCACAGGAATTGTAAAGGTTGGGACTTGGAAACCAAAGTTGGATTGGTCAATCCACTAGATTGAACTGTGGATCATGTCCTATAGGTTAGGTGATGATGGAAATATTTGTTCAACTTCAAATTTTTTCTACCCACTGATTCTCCCATCCTCCTCCCTACCCCCTATAAACTACTCTTATCACACGTTATGTTGATCTTTTCCCCCTGAACGCCTTTACCATTCTGGAAGATATATCTATGTTGTATTTTTAAGTCATAAGCAGTTAAGCTGCTTTTTTTGTTCTGATATACATGTATGATCATAGTGTTCCTTAAAAAGCTAGTTTGTATACTTAGTTACTCACCATATTGCCAATCTGATACTGCTGCAAACTGGTGATACAAGGTTAAAAATGGAAAAGCATACAGAAGGTTGGATGCTAGATCATCCTCCAGGTTTCACCATAATTGTGTTGCCAACAATAGTTTCGAGAAACCTGAGAAGCCATTCAGAAGCAGGGTATTGAAGAATATGTCACATTGTCAGCCTCCTTTCCTCTCTGCGAAGAGGCCACAGAGTTATGATTGTTGCACAAACCTGTCATAATTTATTGAAGAGTTTTACTCAAATTTGAATTTTTCTGATTCCCGTTTAGTTGAGGCAGCATGGAGGCTGGACGAGGGGTTAAAGTTTTTGAATAGGCATAATACTTATATGTTCGACGTTAACTAACGTCTATGTAGAAACTTAAATTATCAATAAAATTGAACAAATGGATACATATGTTTCATGACATGATTAATTTACATTAGGTGTGAATTGCTACGTACGTACGATGTGAATTGGTCCATAAATTCCGCTTTTGCATTGTTTAGTAGCATTTGCTCGAAACTACAAAATATTTTTTCCTGAAAAAAATTAAGCTCCACTTGTTTTTTTTGTTGAAAAAAAAAAGCCACTTACTTACAGTAATTAAATGGGAAAGGTATATTTTCAAACTTAAGGGAGGCCGTAATTCTTTTCATTTTGTGGATTATTTTAGTGGGAGCAGAAATTAAAATTAAAAAAAGGGAAGAGAAAAGAAAGAGTGCAAATTGATAGATAAGTCGGTGAGACGAAGAAGTAGATCTACAAGTGTTAAGCTTTGTATCCCATTTGAAGGAAGAGATCTACCTCACTCCCTCCAGATCATCTTCTTCCTTCTTCATATTTTCCATTTTTCTACCCTACTGCTCATAGTTTTTTCAACAGAGAAGAGACGCATTGGTGTATTCTTCTATAGAATGATCGCCTCAACGGTGCGAAAGCCCCTTTTTGGCATTACTCTGTTGGCGTTTTCTCTCCTTCTCCTTGTCTTCTTCTTTCCACCTTTTCCTTTCTTCTCCGACCCTTCTCGTACCTTCAATTCTTCCCGGTAAGTTGTGCTTCTTTTTTAACCTATCTTTGTTAATTGCTTCGTTTTCCGTGTAATGTCTACGGACATTCCCCCCCCCCCCCCCCCCCTCCTTTTTTTTTTAAAAAATTTCTTTCGTCATGGAGTAAACAATCTTTGTCCTGTATTTAATTAATTGTATTCGACTTTCTTTTGAGTTCTGAGCTACTCTATCACCTCCTTTAACGCATTTCTCTCTTATCCTGATCTGTTGAGTGTGATTACAGGCGTGAAAGACCGGAGATATGGAGCATACGAAGATTAGCTGAGTGGCGACCTTGCAATTGGTGGCTCCAACCTCCAACTAATGGTTAGTTTTTGGCTGACCCCTAAATTAAAACCCTTAACTAGTAAAGAGGTAGCTTATCCATGTATTGATTTATATATAAGTTAAACAATGTTTGGTAGCTAGTTAGGAACTTTGTTATTCTTGTATAAAATTGGTAATTTTTTCATGAATAAAATTAATATGGTGTTTGGTTTGTAATTTAAGAAACCTGCATAACTAATACATGGAAGTATAAGTTATGAGGAAATTGGTGTATTGTCTAATGCGGGTAGATGATGGAAGAGCTAATACCCGCATAACTAGTATCTGCATAATTTTTAACCAACTACAAAACGATTCCTTACGGTAGATAGCTACTATATTGTTATATCACAGTGACATTACTCGGTACCGATTTGAGTAAGTGTACACTCATTACTATATTGCTGCATTGGTATTTCTGGTGTCTGTTGATGGAGATTGAACTGATTTATACCAATGATAGTTTGTTTCCGGTAATGGCTACTTGGAATTTGTTAGCGGGTGGATAAAACAAGAATAGGATATAAGCTCTAGTTGTGCATATAACCTTCTGTGCTGGGGGGTTGTAAAGTTTTCTAAGTCGAGCATTTGACTGGCCTCCAATGCAGACATGGTTTTGTTGTTGAAATGCTGCAGCTCTTCCTGCTCAGGCTAATGGATATATTCGAGTGGATTGCTATGGTGGGCTCAATCAGATGAGGAGAGATGTGAGTACTGCTATTTGCTGCACCTACATTGAATATCCTACTGATTGAAATTTATGATGATAAAAGTCATGTTCAATTTGTTTCTTGTCATTTTGTGATCTGCAGTTGTGTGATGGTGTTGGAATAGCTCGTTTGCTGAACGCTACCCTTGTTTTGCCAAAGTTTGAAGTAGCTGCATACTGGAATGAGTCAAGGTATGCTGTTTTGACTTAAAATGTGTTTCTCTTCCTTTTGCTAACCTACATAATCTTGTAGGTTTTAGGTACTTGATAACTTCTTTAATCATTCATTCATTGGTATACCTAATTAACAGACAACTCTGTAGTTTTACACGGTTAAAAGCTGTCTTATGATTTTGTTGGATGTTTTCTTTATAATATTGCCTATTCTTCCTTTTCATGCCCATGAATGACTTTTTGCTTTATGTTTCAGTGGTTTTGAAGATGTATTTGATGTAGACTTCTTCATCCTACAAATGAAGGGCTTTGTTAATGTGGTAAAGGAGCTTCCAATTGAGATTGCATCTAAAGATCCTGTTAAAGTTGATTGCAGCAAACGCAAAGGCCAATTTGACTATGTTGAGAGTGTTCTTCCTTCCCTACTGAAGCATGGATTTATTTCGATCACCCCTGCAATGAGTCAAAGAAGAGATAGGTACTTAGATTTTGTATTTTGAGTTAAGACGAGTAACTTTTAACCAATCATTTCTACAGTGGCTTTAAAAGGATAAAGTTCTTTATTCATCCTTATAACTGTAAGTACTCATCTTAGGTACCCTCTTTATGCAAAAGCTGCACTTTGCCAGGCTTGTTATAGTGCATTGCGCCTTACAAGCACACTGGAGAAGAAAGCGCTTGAGCTTCTACAAGCTATACCAAAGCCCTTCTTATCGCTTCACCTTCGGTTTGAACCTGACATGGTAGCTTATAGTCAATGCGAGTACTCTGGTCTTTCACTTGCTTCTATAAAAGCCATAGAAGCTGCACGGGTTGACAGGAAACCTTGGACTGGGGAAACAGCTCGTATTTGGAAAAACCGTGGAAAGTGTCCACTTACGCCTAATGAAACTGCATTCATGCTAAAAGCTTTAGCCATACCCACCAATACGACAATTTATTTGGCAGCTGGTGATGGCCTGATGGAACTTGAGGGACTTACATCCATGTATAACAATGTTGTTACCAAATCTAGTCTTCTTAGCGGAGAGGACTTCACAACGATGCATGGGAATACAAAAGCTGCACTGGATTATTACGTGTCTATTAACAGTGATTCTTACATGGCTACTTATTTTGGGAACATGGATAAGATGGTTGCAGCAATGCGAGCGTTCACGGGGTTGTATAAGACAATTTTCTTGAACAGGAAAGCCTTTGCATTGTTTAACTCTCAAGGGCTTAAAGGGAAGGAACTTGCAGAAGCCCTGTGGAAGGTTCATAGAGATGATTTCATAATGGGTAGAGGATCTGCCTTACCAGACTGTTTTTGCGAATTCAATATATGAACTTGTGTTTTCCGCTTTAGTTTAGTTGTAATGTGTTTCTCATGCATCCAGAGCAATTTACTCGTGTCTACTGGTTTATTTGATGTAGGACACACATTCACAAATTTACGTGATAAGACATTTTATTCATGTATTCTAAGTTTATGTAGCTTATGGAACACAACATTAGCATTTGATAAGTCACATTCATTTCTTCTTTTTAGAGGGGTGCTTTTCTTTTTTGCTTTCGCCTTTACTCTCTTAGGATTCTTTTTCCCATTGATGGAATTTGGTATTATGGAGGTTGTCTGCCATGGTTCCTTTACTAAGTTATGCAATGGCTTAAGTCAGTGCTATGCAGACTTTTGTTCCCTATGATTGTGGCTTTACAAGTTCTATAGGCAGTTTACACATCTAAAGATATTCTATTATAATATATATACACTTTAGGATTGTCGGGTAGAGTATA